>CM061232.1:45021454-45397305 GCA_030844895.1 Ambrosia x helenae | reverse complement strand
AACTTTTTTTCTCTTAGAGTCTAACGTAGTCCTCCGTGTAAACGATTTTACGAACACGGCACAATCAGGGTAAATTCCATCTGTTAGAGATACCCTACTTGTATTCTATCTCGTTTACGATAAAAGTTCCTTTTGGTGCAACATCATTTACAAGATCGTTGAAAATTGGGGATTGATTAAGAATAGTTCTATCGTTCAACGAACCGGGCACACCAAAAAACGCATGCCAAATCCAAAGATCTTGTGATGCAACCACTTCAAGCATCATACAAGGCTTTTTATGATATCCACTTGAGTGTGCACCTTGCCATGCAGTTGGACAAAGTTCCCACTCCCATTTCATACAATCTAAACTAGCGAGCATCCCAGGAAAACCATGTTTTTCTTCGTGAAACTCAAAAAGTTGTTGTACGTTACTAAACGTAGGTTTTCTCAAATATTTTTTTTAAATATAGTTCAATGACGTACGAACAAAAATAATGGAGAGCTTCCCTAGCCGTTTCGCTCCGACATCTTTAGATAGTCGTCCATTATGTCGGAACTTTACCCGTAACCCAAGTGTTTAAGCGCGGCTGTGACCTTTTGGAACGTGGTAAATCCCATCTCACCACGCGCATCGGGCCTTGGTTGAAAATATTCGTAATTATTTTATAAATCTTTTGATATTCTAAAAACTAAATCACGACTCATACGAAAACGCCGCCTAAAAGTTTTTTCATCATATCTTGGTTCGGGCGAGAAGTAATCACGTACCAATAAATCATTTGCAGCTTGTCGTTCACGAAGTATATACTTTATACGCTTGGGTTCCGAGGTGCCTTCATCGTCCACTAAAACTTGAACGACTTTATGAACGGTAGCCATTATCAATTCCGCCCGTCGTCGGATGAGGAGTCCAAAGCGAATTCATCAAACGCATCCGACGAACTTGAAGTTTGGTCCAACATCTTGCAAGTGTTTAAAAAAAATGATAGTTTTAAAGTGTGGATTTTATAAAAATATGAAGTGGTGGGTTTGAGCAGAGAGTGTGGGTTGTATATATATAAAAAAAATTTATCAAATTTTTTTGGGACCTGGTTTTGATACACCACCTGACGTCATCATGACGTTAAGGCATGATTCCTACACCTATGGCCCACCTATCTTTCTAAACTGATATTGATTAAGACATCTGTTATGGCCCACCCAAGTTTATATACAATAAAGCATGTGAAACATAATCTACCCCTATATACTGTAACTTCTATGGCCCACACTATATTATTATTAGGAAATTAATCATATACTGGTATTATCTTTAAAATAGTTTATTTGAGGCATCTGTGCCAAGTTTCAGCAAAAAAATAAAAAAATAAATTCTAGCTATCGAAATTATTGGATACATATTGTGTAGCGTTTGATATGATGAAATAAAAGTAATAATGGAATGAACCATTATGAAGAAATAGAATGAACCCTTATATATGAGGCAATAAAAAATAATGTGTTTGTTTAGTTAATAAAAAATAATGTGTTTGTTTATAATTTCATTAAACCTTTTATTATTATTATTATTATTATTATTATTATTATTATTATTATTATTATTATTATTATTATTATTATTATTATAAATCGTGGGTTCAACCCGAACCTGAGCCGAACTCATTTAGGCTAAACCCAAACACGCTAATTTCATGTTAGGTTCGGGTCGTGTTTTTAGGTCATGTCAGAAATTCACACCCCTACGTCCCCCCTTATAGAAAGTATAGATAGATAGATATAGATTAAAATTAAACTTCCTTATCGTTCCATAACATTTACGTTCAAAAAAATAAAAATAAAAGCTCCGTCTATTCCCACCCCCACCTTCTATTTCCACCCCCTCAAAGCGCCTCGCTTAGGCCTAAGCGAGACGCTTTGAATTCATTCAGAGGAGGTCAGTACGAGGGGCAGAAAAAGCTGATTTTTAATTCGAAGCGCCTCGCTTAGGCCTAAGCGAGGCGCTTCGGATCAATTTTTTTTTTTTTTTTTGATCTTTTGAGTTAGTTTTTTGTTTTTTTTTAATATAATTATTATAAAAAATGTTCTTTTGACAAACGTCTGGCTAACCTGAATTTCCTTTGGATCAAAATGTCAACTTTTTCCTGCCACCCTCGTATGGTTTGGCTAACCTGTCCATTATCAATCTCACTGTCCAACAACTGAATTTTACTTGCTTGCATGAAAAGTAATGATCAGGAACATTCCAAATAACCGTCTAATTTCAGCTTTTGTTTAACTCATGATAGATCCACCAAATCATTTCTTCAAGTTCATTTCACCAAAAAAGGCATAACTGTAATGATCAGAAACATTCTAAATAACTGTTCAATTTCAGCTTTTGTTTAACTATTGTAGCAACTTCCATAGAGAAGTTATCAATCTCACTGAGATGATATCTTCTCTTTAGGTTTTGGAATTAATGAGACAACTTTTCAGTTGTTACCCGAGAGATAGCGGTCAACGATGAAGACAACCTGAAAACAACCAGATACCATGGATCAGAGAGATTCAAGCTAATTAAACTCATATCTCAAGTCGGTGCAAGTTATGTTGTAGCTCATATGTTATTATCTCTTCTCTTATTCTCTCTTTCTCAAGTTCTCGATGGATTATTGCTCTCATATCATGGATCAGAGAGATTTAAGCTAATTAAACTCATATATCACTGTAATGATCAAGAATATTCCAAATAACTGTATAATTTAAGCTTTTGTTTAACTAATTTAGCAACAGTCCAAATAACTGTAATGATCGCTACGGTTAGTGGATACCATGGATCAGAGAGATTCAAGCTAATCAAACTCCGGGCAACCCTTGTTTGATTATACTCGTGTACAACCTTTATCTCTTTATGTATGAATAGTGACCCTCTGACAATGATCAGAAACATTCCAAATAACTGTAATGATCGCTACTGTTGATTGGTATATAGAGAGCAAACCGACGATCATTCAAAATTTAAAGTTACCGCTAACCTCTGCGCCATCATCGTTGACAGATATCTCTCTGAGATGATAGCTTCTCTTCAGATTCTGATTGCACCGGTGGAATTGGAATTGGAATTAATGAGACAACTTTTCAGTTGTTATCCGAGAGATAGCAGTCAACGATGAAGACAACCTGAAAAAAACCGGATACCATGGATCAGAGAGATTCAAGCTAATTAAACTCATATCTCAAGGTGGACTTAAGCACCTGAACGGGAAGTTGAAATTTTGAATGATGTTCGTCGACTGCACCGAACACACTACAATTATTCACTATTTTATACATACAACACAACTTCATCGTTGAACGTACTGTCTTCTTTGATCTTGATCTTCACACTTGCTTTTGACAAATCCATTGTTGTTTCCATAGACATTCAAGCAAACAAACAAACAAAAAGATGTTCGATCGGTCTTTGACAATCCCTTAACTAGTACTACCTGAATTCAAAAGGAGGCAAATCGTTTGAAATGGTGAATACATCTTCTTTGACAGAATTGGGATCATAGATTGACCAACTTGTCATAGAGTTTTGACTCCCATATATGCTTGTTTTGTATCTGGTTCCATGTTGTTTGGATGATTTGCATGGAGGGTTAGAGAAAGGGGAAGAGAGAAAGTTAAGGAATATTATATAGGAATTGGAGAAGTATTTAATATATAATTTGAAAGTATTTAATATATAATGTGAAAGTATTTAATGCTTATTTAAAGGGTGGGAAATGTGCCTAGGGAGTTACGTGCATTATCTAGTATTGAAACTTGCGATTAAATAATATATTAATACATCAATGGACTACACTCACGGTATGTGCATCACGTATTTTCATTCTTTCCTTGATCTGCAATATTTGAAAATTATCATTTCTTGACATGCTTGGTAACACCTTGATCTGCAATATTTGAAAATTATCATTTCTTGACATGCTTGGTAACACCTAGATCTGTAATATCTGAAAATTATCATTTCTCGAAAAGTAATTAAAAACACTTAAAAATGAATTAAAAACAATTGTTGCGAGTTAGGTTTAGTCGGAGGACCACGTACAATGATTCATCAAAGTTGTACAAAGCTGGATGTTTTTACTGGAAAACCAAAACGAGCAATTAACGAAGCGAAACGGAGAGATATAATTTTCTTGGCTTGGAAACAACTTAAAAGAACCAAAAATGAATTAAAATTATTTTTTGGTGATTAACAGATAATTTTAAAGAATTAAAAGAAATTCAATTTTTTTAAAAAAAAGGCCAAAGCACATCGCTTTGGTCAAAGCGAGGCGACTGTGGTCTAATCAAACCACTAAAGCACCTCGCTTTGGTCAAAGCGAGGCACTAAAGCGCCTCGCTTTGACCAAAGCGAGGTGCTTTGGCCTTTTTTTAAAAAAAATTGAATTTCTTTTAATTCTTTAAAATTATCTGTTAATCACCAAAAAATAATTTTAATTCATTTTTTGTTCTTTTAAGTTGTTTCCAAGCCAAGAAAATTATAACTCTCCGTTTCGCTTCGTTAATTGCTCGTTTTGGTTTTCCAGTAAAACATCCAGCTTTGTACAACTTTGATGAATCATTGTACGTGGTCCTCCGACTAAACCTAACTCGCAACAATTGTTTTTACTTCATTTTTAAGTGTTTTTAATTACTTTTCGAGAAATGATAATTTTCAGATATTACAGATCAAGGTGTTACCAAGCATGTCAAGAAATGATAATTTTCAAATATTGCAGATCAAACATTTAAAGATATATTAACAAACATTTAAAAATAACTTTTCATGCAAAGCAGGTAAAATTAAGTTGTTTTACTAATTTGATAGTCTTGATACTTTTAACAATCGGATTGTTTTTCGAGAGAAAGGAACTAAGTTGCAAATACGATAATAATCAAACTCATATCTCAAGCCGGTGTAATTACTTTCAAGTTTTTTAGAATCATTGAAGACACCACATCATCGTACAAACCGACGATCATTCAAAATTTAAAGTTACCGCTAACCTCTGTGCCATCATCGACTACAGCAAACCGACGATCTTCCTCCACGGCACTCCTAATGGCCTCTTTTTATTTCACGGTACGATTTGTGTTTTTGTTGCTTTATAAATAATAAGTTTTGTGTTTATCAAACCCTAACGTCTGAGCAATGATTTATTAAATCGTTTTACTAATTTCCGATTCTTGATACTTTCATAAATCGTTTTACTAATTTCCGATTCTTGATAATAACAAATTATTATAATAATAAAACAAAGGAACTAAATTACAAATATAATAAAAAATTATAATAATAATAATAATGTAATATAGTCATGGCTAATGCTCAAAAAAAGTCAACCTTTGTTGACTCATAGGAGTCTTTGAAGACGAAATGAATTTTACAAGATACTTGAAACAAGGTATGGATATAGAGAATAAATATTTGACTATACGTGGTTGATGATGTCAAGTTTAAGTCGTTGATTCATTTAGAAATCGAAAACGCCTATCGTTGTAGCTCATATGTTATTATCTCTTCTCTTATTCTCTGTTTCTCTAGTTCTCGATGGATTATTGCTCTCATATCGACTCTCACAATTATTCACAATTTATACATACAACACACCTTCATCGTTGACCGTAATGATCAGGAACATTCCAAATAACTGTATTTTTTCGTACAAGATTCCTATGCAAGCAAGTCAAATTCGGTTGTTAGACCAACTTGAGATATGAGTTTGATTAGCTTGAATCTCTTTGATCCATGGTATCCAGTCTTCTTGATCTTGATCTTCACACTTGCTTTTGACAAACGTCTGGCTGACCTGAAGTTCCTTTGCAACCAGGTAAAAAGGAACTACGTTGCTACGGTTAGTGGATACCATGGATCAGAGAGATTCAAGCTAATCAAACTCCGGGCAACCCTTGTTTGATTATACTCGTGTACAGCCTTTATCAGGTTCTTTTGGCCACAGGTACAGAAAGGTTATAAATGTTCATGTCGTTTCAGGTTGCCTTCATTGTTGACCGATATCTCTCTGAGATGATAGCTTCTCTTCAGATTCTGATTGCACCGGTGGAATTGGAATTGGAATTAATGAGACAACTTTTCAGTTGTTATCCGAGAGATAGCGGTCAACGATGAAGACAACCTGAAAACAACCGGATACCATGGATCAGAGAGATTCAAGCTAATTAAACTCATATCTCAAGTCGGTGCAAGTTATGTTGTAGCATCTTTGATCATCTTCTTTGTAATTACTTTTTATTGTTTCGGGTTCCCTTCCATCGTTGACAGATATCTCTCTGAGATGATAAAGGTAGATCATGGAAAGTTGAACTCAAGAAAACAAAGATGAAACCGATTGTTAAAAGTATCAAGACTATGAAATTAGTAAAACAACTGAATTTTACTTGCTTACATGAAAAGTTCAATTTCAGTTCAAACTTTTCAAACACCTGCAACATCTCAAGAGTCGAGGTCCTCTGAAAAAGACATCGTACAATGATTTGGAGTTGCAAATATTTGGACTTGACAGATATCTCTCTGAGATGATAGCTTCTCTTCAGATTCTGAAAGTGGATACCATGGATCAGAGAGATTCAAGCTAATTAAACTCATAGGTAAGAACATTGTGGATGAGGATTGTTTATCTTCCCATTGATTTCAAGTATGTTGCCAAATAACTGTTCAATTTCAGCTTTTGTTTAACTATTTTAGCAACTTCCATAGAGAAGTTATCAATCTCACTTCTCACTGTCCATGTTTACCTTCAACGTCCAACGGTAATGAGTAACCTAGTAACCTCTACAATGATGTGATTTGTTTTTAGATAAGGAGGTATATGTACAATGAACTTTTTACGCTAAATAAAACCGATTAATGGCAGGTTTGCCAGAGGGTCACTATTCATACACACAACTTTTTGCTCTAGTGGTGTGCTCTACCTTTTTGACAAACATCTGGCTAACCTGTCCAGTTATCAATCTCACTGGCAATTATCCGCTGCATGCTTTTCGCAGCCTTCACTGAAAAGAACCCTAGTAGTGGTTTTCATCTCTTTACCTGTAAACTCATATCTCAAGTCGGTGCAAGTTATGTTGAAGCTCATATGTTATTATCTCTTCTCTTATTCTCTCATATCATGGATCAGAGAGATTTAAGCTAATTAAACTCATATCTCAAGTTGGTCTAACAACTGAATTTGACTTGCTTGCATAGGAATCTTGTACGAAATCATTCTCACATGAATATCCTTTGATGAATGTATTAGGGGTTGGGAACTCTGAAGACCAATGACCCTCTAGCAAACCTCCGTTAAGGTCTTCAGAGTTTCCATGGGAAGGTAAACATATATAACATTCTCTTCTTCTTCCCTTACAAATCACTTTGCCATTAATACAAATCACATTGTGCATGACATTACATTCTGCATGTGTCATTTCATAACTTGCACCGGCTTGAGATATGAGTTTAATTAGCTTAAATCACTCTGATCCATTGTATCCACTTTCAACTAAATCTTTCTCTGATATACTCTATATCAACCGAAATTGAGTATCATCAATCTGGTATTAGTGGTTGGAAACTGTGATGAAAAAGTTGGTGTGTGTTGAACAAGAAGATGATCAAGGATGCTACAACATAACTTGCACCGGCTTGAGATATGAGTTTAATTAGCTTGAATCTCTCTGATCCATGATATGAGAGCAATAATCCATCGAGAACTAGAGAAACAGAGAATAAGAGAAGAGATAATAACATATGAGCAACAACGACGTCGTGTTTTGGAAGCTACAACATAACTTGCACCGGCTACTTTTCAGTTGTTATCAGACGAGGACTTGTCTGTGTTGTCGCATTTAATGAAATTTAACGTGCATACCGCATTCATTGACTTTACGTGGTTGATGATGTCAAGTTTAAGTCATTGACAATGTTGAGGGTTATTACTTTGTTTTTTAATTTTTTAAAACTTTTTATGATTATTAAATAAAAAAAAAACAACACAAAACATCAAAAAACTACCAAAATAAATTACCCCCTCCAAGCGCCTCGCTTAGGCCTAAGCGAGGCGCTTGAAAGGGGTTAAAATAGAAGGTGGGGGGTTTAAATATAACTACCCAAATAAAAAACAAGTTAAAAAAAATGAAAAGCAAAGGGGTGAATCCTTTATAAAGTGCAACAAGGATGGGATGGGTGACATTTTTTTTACAGCTTTTTGCATTTTCAAAAGCTTTTTAAGAGGGTGTGTATTTTCTAACACAGAGGGTGTACATTTCCAACCTCCCTTTTTTTTCTTTCTTTTCAACCGTTGTCAAACGGTAATACATTTGTACCGAGGCACTATATAATAATAATAATAATAATAATAATAATAATAATAATAATAATCTACCTCTACTAATAAATGAGTAACTAGGGGACACATGGCTTTTTACTAGGGCCTCCACCTATGACATCCACGTGTCAATCTCATAAACCATCTTAAAAAAGACACGCGCCCGACCCGATAGTAATATAACCCGCTAAATAAAAACCCTAACGTTCTTTCAATCAATTTTGCAATGCAATTCTAATCCGTCTCTCACTGCATCTCCGAGCAAGCCCCTGGATCTCCTTCATCAAGGTAAAGATTCGCCAATCAAGATGATCAAGGATGCTACAACATAACTTGCACCGGCTTGAGATATGAGTTTAATTAGCTTGAATCTCTCTGATCCATGATATGAGAGCAATAATCCATCGAGAACTAGAGAAACAGAGAATAAGAGAAGAGATAATAACATATGAGCAACAACGACGTCGTGTTTTGGAAGCTACAACATAACTTGCACCGGCTACTTTTCAGTTGTTATCAGACGAGGACTTGTCTGTGTTGTCGCATTTAATGAAATTTAACGTGCATACCGCATTCATTGACTTTACGTGGTTGATGATGTCAAGTTTAAGTCATTGACAATGTTGAGGGTTATTACTTTGTTTTTTAATTTTTTTAAACTTTTTATGATTATTAAATAAAAAAAAAACAACTCAAACATCAAAAAACTACCAAAATAAATTACCCCCTCCAAGCGCCTCGCTTAGGCCTAAGCGAGGCGCTTGAAAGGGGTTAAAATAGAAGGTGGGGGGTTTAAATATAACTACCCAAATAAAAAGCAAGTTAAAAAAAATGAAAAGCAAAGGGGTGAATCCTTTATAAAGTGCAACAAGGATGGGATGGGTGACATTTTTTTGACAGCTTTTTGCATTTTCAAAAGCTTTTTAAGAGGGTGTGTATTTCTAACACAGAGGGTGTACGTTTCCAGCCTCCCTTTTTTTTTCTTTCTTTTCAACCGTTGTCAAACGGTAATACATTTTGTACCGAGGCACTATATAATAATAATAATAATAATAATAATAATAATAATAATAATAATAATCTACCTCTACTAATAAATGAGTAACTAGGGGACACATGGCTTTTTACTAGGGCCTCCACCTATGACATCCACGTGTCAATCTCATAAACCATCTTAAAAAAGACACGCGCCCGACCCGATAGTAATATAACCCGCTAAATAAAAACCCTAACGTTCTTTCAATCAATTTTGCAATGCAATTCTAATCCGTCTCTCACTGCATCTCCGAGCAAGCCCCTGGATCTCCTTCATCAAGGTAAAGATTCGCCAATCAAGATGATCAAGGATGCTACAACATAACTTGCACCGGCTTGAGATATGAGTTTAATTAGCTTGAATCTCTCTGATCCATGATATGAGAGCAATAATCCATCGAGAACTAGAGAAACAGAGAATAAGAGAAGAGATAATAACATATGAGCAACAACGACGTCGTGTTTTGGAAGCTACAACATAACTTGCACCGGCTACTTTTCAGTTGTTATCAGACGAGGACTTGTCTGTGTTGTCGCATTTAATGAAATTTAACGTGCATACCGCATTCATTGACTTTACGTGGTTGATGATGTCAAGTTTAAGTCATTGACAATGTTGAGGGTTATTACTTTGTTTTTTAATTTTTTTAAACTTTTTATGATTATTAAATAAAAAAAAAAAACTCAAAACATCAAAAAACTACCAAAATAAATTACCCCCTCCAAGCGCCTCGCTTAGGCCTAAGCGAGGCGCTTGAAAGGGGTTAAAATAGAAGGTGGGGGGTTTAAATATAACTACCCAAATAAAAAGCAAGTTAAAAAAAATGAAAAGCAAAGGGGTGAATCCTTTATAAAGTGCAACAAGGATGGGATGGGTGACATTTTTTTGACAGCTTTTTGCATTTTCAAAAGCTTTTTAAGAGGGTGTGTATTTTCTAACACAGAGGGTGTACGTTTCCAGCCTCCCTTTTTTTTCTTTCTTTTCAACCGTTGTCAAACGGTAATACATTTGTACCGAGGCACTATATAATAATAATAATAATAATAATAATAATAATAATAATAATAATAATAATAATAATAATAATAATCTACCTCTACTAATAAATGAGTAACTAGGGGACACATGGCTTTTTACTAGGGCCTCCACCTATGACATCCACGTGTCAATCTCATAAACCATCTTAAAAAAGACACGCGCCCGACCCGATAGTAATATAACCCGCTAAATAAAAACCCTAACGTTCTTTCAATCAATTTTGCAATGCAATTCTAATCCGTCTCTCACTGCATCTCCGAGCAAGCCCCTGGATCTCCTTCATCAAGGTAAAGATTCGCCAATCAAGATGATCAAGGATGCTACAACATAACTTGCACCGGCTTGAGATATGAGTTTAATTAGCTTGAATCTCTCTGATCCATGATATGAGAGCAATAATCCATCGAGAACTAGAGAAACAGAGAATAAGAGAAGAGATAATAACATATGAGCAACAACGACGTCGTGTTTTGGAAGCTACAACATAACTTGCACCGGCTACTTTTCAGTTGTTATCAGACGAGGACTTGTCTGTGTTGTCGCATTTAATGAAATTTAACGTGCATACCGCATTCATTGACTTTACGTGGTTGATGATGTCAAGTTTAAGTCATTGATGTGATACCCCGAAAATTCAGGTTCTCACTTTAACTGAACTCTAGTTACATTTCCTTGCATTATACTTAACTAGGGTTAGTTAGATAAGACATACGTGCATGGTTGTGAGTCAATGTGTGATTGCATGATTAGTGAACCTCGGACGTTGGTGAAAAATAAACTTATGTGAAAACCATACGTGATTATGTGAACCTAAACCGAACACGTTAATAGAAATCATTAAAAGTGGAGCATGAGGTTGATTAGGGTCTTAATGCATGGGGTTACACTTGTTACGGTCCGAAATAGCGAAAACGTCAAAGGATAACGCGTCGGGAGACGAAACGAAGCAAGAGCGCGCCACCCGGACCTGTGAGCGGCCGCTCACAGGCACCGAGCGGCCGCTCGAAGTGACCTGACGGGTCTTAACCGCCTCAAACCTATATTTAAGCATCCTAAACTTCCATGCAACCCCCATACTCAACCCTAATCGCCCCCTTACTGCCCCACACGAATATTTCACTCAAACAACCTCTGCTAAGGCTCAAGATCATCAATTGGGAGGCTCCAAGGCGCGCGATTGATCGATTGAGAGAGCTAAGGGTATATCTTACGATTTCTTATGCTTCTATCTTGTGTTTTCATTAATAAAAATCATATAATAAGTTTGTCCAGGTCTGAATGAGTTTATAAAACATTAAAGCATGAATCTTTTTGAAGATTAAATGGATTAAACATACTCATAAACGCTTAGTAACATCGTAGGATACTTGTTGCGCAAGTAATTGGTGTTTTGATTCTTAAAGCTTTGATCTTGACATGTTTGATAATAGGATCTGATGGGAATAGGTATTAGGAAAGTTGTATGAAGATTATTAGGTGTTATTGATTGATAATATGCAACTAGGGTTTGATATAATTGATAATATTGCACGATCAGAATCTGGACAGATTCTGAATGTCGGCTTGTAGGGTCTGTTTCGTGGCTTGAAAATAATTGGATTGATCGATTCTTTGCATGATTGTAACGTACAAGGTCTTAGCTTTTCATAATGGGCAAAACCATCAAATTTGGACATCGTTTGAGTCGTTTTTGGAATTTTAATTGATTAGGGATCATATCAGATTTTCGGATTTGTAAATTGGGCTAACTTTAAATGGTCATAACTTGAGATTTACAAGGAGTTAGGTTATGAAATTTTTACAGTAGGTCAATACTGGAAAAATAGAGCTTTTCCAAGTGGATTCATCTCGTTTGGATGAATACACAATTTTTAAGAATTTTCCTACTAAACTGACCTGTTGAGGAAATTTTCTGAACACTGCTGTGTTGTACGAATTTTTATAATTTTTGTGTTTGGAATTAAGACAAAACAAAAATAGGTATTGTCGAGTGAATCCCAAATAAAACTCAGTAAAAATTTGGGACTCTAATTCATTCGTTAAGTATTTTAAATAAATTCGTTTTGATGGCGCACAATCTGTCCTGAAAACACAGATTGTGTATTATGTGCTTATGTGATTACTTGAGGTCTTAGGTGATCTAAAATTGACATATAACGGAAGCACACATGTTTATGACACATACGGGCTGTAGAAACTAATTATAACCAACTCATTCACCAACGAGTCCGTAGGGTTTACTATTGCATGTAGAATCACTAGGCGTCGCATACACACTTTTGAATATTAAAACGCCTTGGACAAACGAGTTATATGGTGTAATGATGTTGCGCCTATACTCACGTAGTGACACTGTTATTAGGGTGTCGGTAGCATATAATACTTGCTGTTCGGATTCTTTGCTTACGCGATAAGGTGAGTTTCACTACTCTTTTCTCAAAAGCATGCGTCTCGGGTTGAGACAACTTACTTAACGTTTCTAGTCCGGTTTGAGACTACTTTTACACATCCCGGGTTTGGGGTGCATGGTTCACGTGGTGAATCTATTTTTACTAATTCATATATATGTCCTTGATGAACTAAACCAAACACATCTTTTAAGTCCTTCAAAATACCGAATCAATTGCCGGTTGGGCAAGCGGGTTAATTAGTTGATAGCGCTATTAGGTCTAACAAACCTCACATCGTGCTGGGAGCACGGATGTGAACTATTAGCTTCAAACATAGTCATTGTTGATGGGCAATGACGCAAGGCACTTTTCTCCCGGTTATGGGAACTTGTTCATTAGTAGTTCGGTATTCGCCGGTTTTAGTTATCATGAGTGGGCTAGCTACCCCTGGCATATGAATTAGCTGTTTACTTGTGGCCAAGGAGGCCGACGTTCTTTCTTATTGTTATGTGGTCTGTGAGACCGACACTTTCATTTGGTTACATGGTTTGGGAAACCTACGCTTTTACTTACTCACCTACTTTACTTAGTGAACTCACCAACATTGTTTGTTGACCCACGATTTACATGCTTTTGCAGGTAGTTAGCTTCCGGTGCCAGGATTAGAAAGCACTGTACACTTCACTGCATCTGGGCTCTCGGGCATACACATAAATTATATATTATGCTTTCGTATGGTTTTAATTTGGGTGCGTTGTTTTGCGCAAGTTTTAAAATGTTTTAAATTTGGTTTACGCTTCCGCAGCTTAACTAAACTTGGTTTTTGAAAACGAACTAAATGGTTTGGGCATTTAGAGTTCGTTCCTGTGACTTATGGCTATGGGATCCTGGTATGTCACGCGCCTCGCGGTATAAACCCCGCAGTGGAAATTTGAGGGTGTGACAGATTGGTATCAGAGCCATTGGTTATAGTGAACTAGGACTGCATGTTGAGTCTAGACTATAATCATTATAGCATAAGTACACCCACAACTTAAGTGCACAACTAGCTATTAGCTACATATATCTACAACATATGATTTCGGGAGATATGTTATCTCCTAGTTCTAGACTTAATTCTTAACACGTCAATGGTGGGAACCTAGGGTTACACCAGGTGGCGCATTACTGGGAGTAATATCCTAACTAACCTCATGGACGAGGAGACGACAATAGTACAAGGGAGGGAGCCTTGCGAGCGTTATGGCGCACGTACACAGGAAGCTGCACGATGCGCATGACGTGGTACCATTAAATCAACTATGAAGGAATTCGAATGCTGAGACTTATCTTTTGTCACCTAGCAGGGAGACAATTAGTTTCTGTTCCTTGTTACTTGACCCTTCTTACTTCCATTCGTAACACAGACGGGACTGGAATACACAAATAGAACTTATTTCTTACCTTAGTACCTTACGCCTAGTATGAGCGGGTGAACGTATGACGGCATATCCTCGTTTTCTCATAAGTATATGGTAGATTCATGGGAACAAATTAGATCGGGACTTGTTACACACACTCTTGGGGAGTTACGTAAAGCCTGCGATGTAATGCAACATCACAAGGGAGGATGAAACCTACTAATGGCTAATAACCACGATTTGAGGAACGAGTGGTACAGCTTACCACTAAACCGGTTCACATAGGACTAGAGAAGGGGATTGTACGTGATGAGAACCATATAACACTGACATCGCAAAAGAGGAAGGATAAGAGATGGAAGGGGAACCTGAGCAGGACGAGCACATGGAAGTGAGGATGAAGACTCTACTATCTAGACAGAGCATGGCGACGATTGGCTCTTACCTTTTCTTACCTATCTTTTCTTTCATTTTCCTTTGCTAACTTAGATAAGACTGAGTTCTTATGATCAACGATAGGGTGGTTGAGGCCCTCGCATCTTTCCAAGCTAGTAAAGATCTATTTTGCTAAATCATTCTTTTCCCCTGACTTCCACATTTGAACTTTCTTATACCTTGAACGCACATTGTATTTCCAAGCCTTTTATTGGTTGTAAACCTCGATAACTCCAACGGAACTGAAGGAGACCGTCTGATTGCTTCGGTAGTATAAGTCTTTGCTCTGTGCATTTGCCCCCAGGCGGGATGAGGTAATGTATGCCACATGCACACTCGATGAGTTACAGATACTTGGGTGGAGAATGTAACCCCCATGACGAAGTTTAGAAACTTGTTACCTAAAGACGGATGGGTCTGAAATCGACGCCTACACTACCAAGCTACAGGAGTTAGCTACTACATGCTCATACATATTTAACCTACATTACAAACGGATCGAGCTTCACACCAAAGGGGTTATCCCACAGGTTCGTAGCATGGCTACTACGGCTCACCTACCCAGAATATAACAAACCTTTCACCTGGCTCACAAACTCACCGACAAGGCTGTTGAGCATGGTACTTTTCCAAAGCAGGGTGCTTCATCTCCTACTTTTTGGTGATAACAAGAGAACGTGGGATAGTATGCGGTATAAGTCCTTCAACAATAACCACAACAGTAACAACAACAATGGGGCTCGTGGAGGAGCATTTGTGATGGGCTCTGGGGAGGCCAGGACTGATAACAACGGCGTGACGGATACGTGTTCCTTAAACGCCACTCTCGCTTCTGTTTTATAAGATGCTGGTGCAGACTATAGTTTTGTGTCATCAAAACTTAGCAAACAACTAGGGATAGTTCCTACACTTCTTGATACCCCGTACTTTATAGAGTTAGCTGATGGGAAGCCTGTTAAGGTAACCCACATCCATCGTGACTGTAAGCTCGAACCAGATGGACAGTTGTTTGCCATCGACCTCTTACCTATCACCCTAGGAAGCTTAGATCTCGTGGTTGGCATGGATTGGTTGTCCAAGTAACACGCTGAAAATTCTCTGTCAAGAGAAGATTGTTCGTATCCCTCTCCCTAGTGGAGAATTCTTATCTGTCCAGGGTGATCCTGGTGGTGCCATGATGGGCATCATCTCTTTCCTGAAAGCCTAGAAGTGTATTCGGAAGGGCTACCCAGCCATATTGGCTAACATTTCTGATACTCGAGCTGAAGTTGAAACAAAAATTGAGGATATCCCTGTAGTTTAGGATTTTCCAGATGTCTTCCCAGAGGAATTACCCGGACTTTCACCTGTCCGACAAGTGGAATTTCAAATTGACCGTGCACCAGGAGCCGCCCCAGTTGCGCGTGCACCATACCGTCTTGCACCAGGCGAACTTCAAGAACTATCTACCCAACTCCAAGAGCTATTGGATAGGGGTTTCATCAGACCTAGCTCTTCACCGTGGGGAGCCCCAGTCTTATTCGTGAAGAAGAAGGATGGGAGTTTCCGTATGTGCATCGATTACCGGGAATTAAATAAGGTGACAATTAAAAATCGCTACCCTTTACCTCGCATAGATGATTTATTCGACCAACTTCAGGGGTCGAGTTTCTATTCCAAGATTGACTTAAGGTCGGGGTATCACCAACTGAGAGTCCGAGAGGAGGATGTGCCAAAGACAGCCTTTCGAACTCGTTATGGGCACTATGAATTTTTGGTAATGCCCTTCGGGCTGACCAATGCACCAGCTGTGTTCATGGACCTCATGAACCGTGTGTGCAAACCCTATCTAGACAAATTTGTCATAGTGTTCATAGACGACATTCTGATCTATTCCAAGAGTAGGGGAGAGCACGAGCAGCACCTACGACTGATCTTGGAACTTCTGAAAAGTGAGCAGTTATATGCAAAATTCTCCAAGTGCGACTTCTGGATTCGTGAGATCCAATTCTGGGGTCATGTGGTGAACGAGGCAGGAATACAGGTCGATCCCGCTAAGATTGATGCGACTAAAAGATGGGAGGCCCCTAAGAACTCCCACGGAGGTCCGACAATTCCTTGGCCTTGCAGGTTATTATCGCAGATTCATTCAGGGATTCTCAAAAAAATCGCTCAACCCCTCACTGCTTTGACACAGAAGGGGATTACCTACAAGTGGGGAGATGCCCAAGAACCTGCTTTTCTGATACTAAAGACTAAACCTTGCGGTGCTCCAATATTATCACTACCTGAGGGTACGAAGGACTTTGTGGTGTACTATGATGCATCTATCCAAGGTCTAGGGTGTGTTTTGATGCAACGCGAAAAGGTGATCACATATGCTTCACGACAACTAAAAGTTCATGAGAAAATTTCCCCACTCACGACTTGGAACTGGGAGCGGAGGTCTTCGCTCTCAAAATTTGGAGGCACTACCTCTACGGGACAGAGTGCACGATTTTCACAGATCATAAAAGTCTCCAGCATATATTCGACCAGAGGGTGCTAAGCATACGACAACGCCGATGGGTCAGACTCCTGAATGGTTATGACAGTGCCATCAAGTAACATTCAGGGAAGGCTAATGTAGTAGCAGATGCCCTGAGTCGTAAGGAAACAAAACCCAAACGAGTGCGAGCCTTGCAACTTACCCTACAATCTAATTTTCATGTTAAGATACGTAAAGCCCAGGGCGTGGCTTTGAAAGGGAAAACATCGGGCTTGAAACCTTGCACTGTGCTGATAAGCACCTGGAGTGGAGGACATAGGGTCTTCAGCACTTCATGAATCAAGTCTGGATTCCACGTGTTGGAGATCTCAGACAACTAGTGCTCGATGGGGCACACACCCCTCGTTATTCGGTACATCCTAGTTCGGATAAAATGTACCGAGATCTCAAACTCTTTACTGGTGACCAAACATGAAAGCTGAGAAAAGTCACTTATGTTAGTAAGTGCTTGACTTGCGCGAAGGTTAAGATTGAATATCAGAAACCTTCAGGCCTACTTCAACAACCAGAGATTCCGATGTGGAAATGGGATGGGATTTCCATGGACTTCATTACGAAGCTTCCTAAAACGCCCAGCGGGCACGATATGATTTGGGTCATTATTGACCGTTTGGCCAAATCAGCGCATTTCACGGCAATTAGAGAGGCGGACATGTTGGAACGTCTAGCCGCTTTTGTATTACGAAAATTGTCTCTAGGCATGGGATGCCAACTTCTATCATATCGGATCACGACGCGCGATCTACTTCCCATTTTTGGGAAACTCTCCAAATTGCTTTGGGAACTCATTTGGACATGAGCGCAGCCTATCACTCCCAGACGAATGGATAGAGTGAACGTACCATCCAAACACTAGAAGACCTACTGCGAGCGTGCGTGGTGGACTTTAGAAACAGTTGGGACAAGCACTTGCCTTTGATTGAATTCTCTTATAACGATAGTTATGACACTTCGATCCAGTGTGCACTTTTTGAGGCACTTTATGAACGGGAGTGCAAATTCCCCATATGTTGGACTGAAGTTGGGGATAGCCAACTGACAGGTTCCGAACTTGTGCACCAAACTTCTGAGAAGATAGTGCAATCAGAAAACGGATGGCTGCTACTCTTGAGCGACAGAAAAGCTACGCTGATAAGCGTAGGAAACTTTTAGAGCTCCGGAATGGGAACAAGGTACTATTAAAGGTGTCACCTTGAAAAGGTGCGACACGCTTTGGAAAACGGGGGAAGATGAACCCGTAAAACGTTGGACCATTCGAGATGGTTGATGGGATTGGTCTGGTAGCTTACAGGTTAAACCTGCTTAACAAACTTGGTAGGATACACGATGTATCCCACATATCGTACCGAATCTATAGAAATGCCTGTTGGATACAACACTACTGGTGCCACTGGAGGAGATCCAGGTGGACGATCGGCTACGGTTCATGGAAGAACCAGTGGAGATTCTTGAGCGGGGCGTCAAGAAACTCAAACAGAACACTATACCTATTATTAACGTACAATGAAATTCCCGTCTAGGACCGGAATACACGTGGGAGCGCAGAGATCAGATGCGGCTCAAATATCCACACCTCTTTTCTGAACCTGAACCTGTGCATAGATCAAATGCCGAACATAAAGCAGCTCGCTCAAAGTGAATTTCGGGGCGAAATTCCTTTCAACTTGGGGATGATGTGACATCCGGAAACCAAGCATACATTTTTTTAGCTGGCTTTACTGTTTACTTGCTGAATTTCGGGACGAAATTCTTTTCAACTTGGGGATGATGTGATACCCCGAAAATTCAGGTTCTCACTTTAACTGAACTCTAGTTACATTTCCTTGCATTATACTTAACTAGGGTTAGTTAGATAAGACATACGTGCATGGTTGTGAGTCAATGTGTGATTGCATGATTAGTGAACCTCGGACGTTGGTGAAAAATAAACTTATGTGAAAACCATACGTGATTATGTGAACCTAAACCGAACACGTTAATAGAAATCATTAAAAGTGGAGCATGAGGTTGATTAGGGTCTTAATGCATGGGGTTACACTTGTTACGGTCCGAAATAGCGAAAACGTCAAAGGATAACGCGTCGGGAGACGAAACGAAGCAAGAGCGCGCCACCCGGACCTGTGAGCGGCCGCTCACAGGCACCGAGCGGCCGCTCGAAGTGACCTGACGGGTCTTAACCGCCTCAAACCTATATTTAAGCATCCTAAACTTCCATGCAACCCCCATACTCAACCCTAATCGCCCCCTTACTGCCCCACACGAATATTTCACTCAAACAACCTCTGCTAAGGCTCAAGATCATCAATTGGGAGGCTCCAAGGCGCGCGATTGATCGATTGAGAGAGCTAAGGGTATATCTTACGATTTCTTATGCTTCTATCTTGTGTTTTCATTAATAAAAATCATATAATAAGTTTGTCCAGGTCTGAATGAGTTTATAAAACATTAAAGCATGAATCTTTTTGAAGATTAAATGGATTAAACATACTCATAAACGCTTAGTAACATCGTAGGATACTTGTTGCGCAAGTAATTGGTGTTTTGATTCTTAAAGCTTTGATCTTGACATGTTTGATAATAGGATCTGATGGGAATAGGTATTAGGAAAGTTGTATGAAGATTATTAGGTGTTATTGATTGATAATATGCAACTAGGGTTTGATATAATTGATAATATTGCACGATCAGAATCTGGACAGATTCTGAATGTCGGCTTGTAGGGTCTGTTTCGTGGCTTGAAAATAATTGGATTGATCGATTCTTTGCATGATTGTAACGTACAAGGTCTTAGCTTTTCATAATGGGCAAAACCATCAAATTTGGACATCGTTTGAGTCGTTTTTGGAATTTTAATTGATTAGGGATCATATCAGATTTTCGGATTTGTAAATTGGGCTAACTTTAAATGGTCATAACTTGAGATTTACAAGGAGTTAGGTTATGAAATTTTTACAGTAGGTCAATACTGGAAAAATAGAGCTTTTCCAAGTGGATTCATCTCGTTTGGATGAATACACAATTTTTAAGAATTTTCCTACTAAACTGACCTGTTGAGGAAATTTTCTGAACACTGCTGTGTTGTACGAATTTTTATAATTTTTGTGTTTGGAATTAAGACAAAACAAAAATAGGTATTGTCGAGTGAATCCCAAATAAAACTCAGTAAAAATTTGGGACTCTAATTCATTCGTTAAGTATTTTAAATAAATTCGTTTTGATGGCGCACAATCTGTCCTGAAAACACAGATTGTGTATTATGTGCTTATGTGATTACTTGAGGTCTTAGGTGATCTAAAATTGACATATAACGGAAGCACACATGTTTATGACACATACGGGCTGTAGAAACTAATTATAACCAACTCATTCACCAACGAGTCCGTAGGGTTTACTATTGCATGTAGAATCACTAGGCGTCGCATACACACTTTTGAATATTAAAACGCCTTGGACAAACGAGTTATATGGTGTAATGATGTTGCGCCTATACTCACGTAGTGACACTGTTATTAGGGTGTCGGTAGCATATAATACTTGCTGTTCGGATTCTTTGCTTACGCGATAAGGTGAGTTTCACTACTCTTTTCTCAAAAGCATGCGTCTCGGGTTGAGACAACTTACTTAACGTTTCTAGTCCGGTTTGAGACTACTTTTACACATCCCGGGTTTGGGGTGCATGGTTCACGTGGTGAATCTATTTTTACTAATTCATATATATGTCCTTGATGAACTAAACCAAACACATCTTTTAAGTCCTTCAAAATACCGAATCAATTGCCGGTTGGGCAAGCGGGTTAATTAGTTGATAGCGCTATTAGGTCTAACAAACCTCACATCGTGCTGGGAGCACGGATGTGAACTATTAGCTTCAAACATAGTCATTGTTGATGGGCAATGACGCAAGGCACTTTTCTCCCGGTTATGGGAACTTGTTCATTAGTAGTTCGGTATTCGCCGGTTTTAGTTATCATGAGTGGGCTAGCTACCCCTGGCATATGAATTAGCTGTTTACTTGTGGCCAAGGAGGCCGACGTTCTTTCTTATTGTTATGTGGTCTGTGAGACCGACACTTTCATTTGGTTACATGGTTTGGGAAACCTACGCTTTTACTTACTCACCTACTTTACTTAGTGAACTCACCAACATTGTTTGTTGACCCACGATTTACATGCTTTTGCAGGTAGTTAGCTTCCGGTGCCAGGATTAGAAAGCACTGTACACTTCACTGCATCTGGGCTCTCGGGCATACACATAAATTATATATTATGCTTTCGTATGGTTTTAATTTGGGTGCGTTGTTTTGCGCAAGTTTTAAAATGTTTTAAATTTGGTTTACGCTTCCGCAGCTTAACTAAACTTGGTTTTTGAAAACGAACTAAATGGTTTGGGCATTTAGAGTTCGTTCCTGTGACTTATGGCTATGGGATCCTGGTATGTCACGCGCCTCGCGGTATAAACCCCGCAGTGGAAATTTGAGGGTGTGACAGATTGGTATCAGAGCCATTGGTTATAGTGAACTAGGACTGCATGTTGAGTCTAGACTATAATCATTATAGCATAAGTACACCCACAACTTAAGTGCACAACTAGCTATTAGCTACATATATCTACAACATATGATTTCGGGAGATATGTTATCTCCTAGTTCTAGACTTAATTCTTAACACGTCAATGGTGGGAACCTAGGGTTACACCAGGTGGCGCATTACTGGGAGTAATATCCTAACTAACCTCATGGACGAGGAGACGACAATAGTACAAGGGAGGGAGCCTTGCGAGCGTTATGGCGCACGTACACAGGAAGCTGCACGATGCGCATGACGTGGTACCATTAAATCAACTATGAAGGAATTCGAATGCTGAGACTTATCTTTTGTCACCTAGCAGGGAGACAATTAGTTTCTGTTCCTTGTTACTTGACCCTTCTTACTTCCATTCGTAACACAGACGGGACTGGAATACACAAATAGAACTTATTTCTTACCTTAGTACCTTACGCCTAGTATGAGCGGGTGAACGTATGACGGCATATCCTCGTTTTCTCATAAGTATATGGTAGATTCATGGGAACAAATTAGATCGGGACTTGTTACACACACTCTTGGGGAGTTACGTAAAGCCTGCGATGTAATGCAACATCACAAGGGAGGATGAAACCTACTAATGGCTAATAACCACGATTTGAGGAACGAGTGGTACAGCTTACCACTAAACCGGTTCACATAGGACTAGAGAAGGGGATTGTACGTGATGAGAACCATATAACACTGACATCGCAAAAGAGGAAGGATAAGAGATGGAAGGGGAACCTGAGCAGGACGAGCACATGGAAGTGAGGATGAAGACTCTACTATCTAGACAGAGCATGGCGACGATTGGCTCTTACCTTTTCTTACCTATCTTTTCTTTCATTTTCCTTTGCTAACTTAGATAAGACTGAGTTCTTATGATCAACGATAGGGTGGTTGAGGCCCTCGCATCTTTCCAAGCTAGTAAAGATCTATTTTGCTAAATCATTCTTTTCCCCTGACTTCCACATTTGAACTTTCTTATACCTTGAACGCACATTGTATTTCCAAGCCTTTTATTGGTTGTAAACCTCGATAACTCCAACGGAACTGAAGGAGACCGTCTGATTGCTTCGGTAGTATAAGTCTTTGCTCTGTGCATTTGCCCCCAGGCGGGATGAGGTAATGTATGCCACATGCACACTCGATGAGTTACAGATACTTGGGTGGAGAATGTAACCCCCATGACGAAGTTTAGAAACTTGTTACCTAAAGACGGATGGGTCTGAAATCGACGCCTACACTACCAAGCTACAGGAGTTAGCTACTACATGCTCATACATATTTAACCTACATTACAAACGGATCGAGCTTCACACCAAAGGGTTATCCCACAGGTTCGTAGCATGGCTACTACGGCTCACCTACCCAGAATATAACAAACCTTTCACCTGGCTCACAAACTCACCGACAAGGCTGTTGAGCATGGTACTTTTCCAAAGCAGGGTGCTTCATCTCCTACTTTTTGGTGATAACAAGAGAACGTGGGATAGTATGCGGTATAAGTCCTTCAACAATAACCACAACAGTAACAACAACAATGGGGCTCGTGGAGGAGCATTTGTGATGGGCTCTGGGGAGGCCAGGACTGATAACAACGGCGTGACGGATACGTGTTCCTTAAACGCCACTCTCGCTTCTGTTTTATAAGATGCTGGTGCAGACTATAGTTTTGTGTCATCAAAACTTAGCAAACAACTAGGGATAGTTCCTACACTTCTTGATACCCCGTACTTTATAGAGTTAGCTGATGGGAAGCCTGTTAAGGTAACCCACATCCATCGTGACTGTAAGCTCGAACCAGATGGACAGTTGTTTGCCATCGACCTCTTACCTATCACCCTAGGAAGCTTAGATCTCGTGGTTGGCATGGATTGGTTGTCCAAGTAACACGCTGAAAATTCTCTGTCAAGAGAAGATTGTTCGTATCCCTCTCCCTAGTGGATATGAGTTTAATTAGCTTGAATCTCTCTGATCCATGATATGAGAGCAATAATCCATCGAGAACTAGAGAAACAGAGAATAAGAGAAGAGATAATAACATATGAGCAACAACGACGTCGTGTTTTGGAAGCTACAACATAACTTGCACCGGCTACTTTTCAGTTGTTATCAGACGAGGACTTGTCTGTGTTGTCGCATTTAATGAAATTTAACGTGCATACCGCATTCATTGACTTTACGTGGTTGATGATGTCAAGTTTAAGTCATTGACAATGTTGAGGGTTATTACTTTGTTTTTTAATTTTTTTAAACTCTTTATGATTATTAAATAAAAAAAAAACAACTCAAAACATCAAAAACTACCAAAATAAATTAGCCCCTCCAAGCGCCTCGCTTAGGGCTAAGCGAGGCGCTTGAAGGGGTTAAAATAGAAGGTGGGGGGTTTAAATATAACTACCCAAATAAAAAGCAAGTTAAAAAAAATGAAAAGCAAAGGGTGAATCCTTTATAAAGTGCAACAAGGATGGGATGGGTGACATTTTTTTGACAGCTTTTTGCATTTTCAAAAGCTTTTTAAGAGGGTGTGTATTTTCTAACACAGAGGGTGTACGTTTCCAGCCTCCCTTTTTTTTTCTTTCTTTTCAACCGTTGTCAAACGGTAATACATTTGTACCGAGGCACTATATAATAATAATAATAATAATAATAATAATAATAATAATAATAATAATAATAATAATAATAATCTACCTCTACTAATAAATGAGTAACTAGGGACACATGGCTTTTTACTAGGGCCTCCACCTATGACATCCACGTGTCAATCTCATAAACCATCTTAAAAAAGACACGCGCCCGACCCGATAGTAATATAACCCGCTAAATAAAAACCCTAACGTTCTTTCAATCAATTTTGCAATGCAATTCTAATCCGTCTCTCACTGCATCTCCGAGCAAGCCCTGGATCTCCTTCATCAAGGTAAAGATTCGCCAATCAAGATGATCAAGGATGCTACAACATAACTTGCACCGGCTTGAGATATGATTTAATTAGCTTGAATCTCTCTGATCCATGATATGAGAGCAATAATCCATCGAGAACTAGAGAAACAGAGAATAAGAGAAGAGATAATAACATATGAGCAACAACGACGTCGTGTTTTGGAAGCTACAACATAACTTGCACCGGCTACTTTTCAGTTGTTATCAGACGAGGACTTGTCTGTGTTGTCGCATTTAATGAAATTTAACGTGCATACCGCATTCATTGACTTTACGTGGTTGATGATGTCAAGTTTAAGTCATTGACAATGTTGAGGGTTATTACTTTGTTTTTTAATTTTTTTAAACTTTTTATGATTATTAAATAAAAAAAACAACTCAAAACATCAAAAAACTACCAAAATAAATTACCCCCTCCAAGCGCCTCGCTTAGGCCTAAGCGAGGCGCTTGAAAGGGGTTAAAATAGAAGGTGGGGGGTTTAAATATAACTACCCAAATAAAAAGCAAGTTAAAAAAATGAAAAGCAAAGGGGTGAATCCTTTATAAAGTGCAACAAGGATGGGATGGGTGACATTTTTTTGACAGCTTTTTTGCATTTTCAAAAGCTTTTTAAGAGGGTGTGTATTTTCTAACACAGAGGGTGTACGTTTCCAGCCTCCCTTTTTTTTTTCTTTCTTTTCAACCGTTGTCAAACGGTAATACATTTGTACCGAGGCACTATATAATAATAATAATAATAATAATAATAATAATAATAATCTACCTCTACTAATAAATGAGTAACTAGGGGACACATGGCTTTTTACTAGGGCCTCCACCTATGACATCCACTTGTCAATCTCATAAACCATCTTAAAAAAGACACGCGCCCGACCCGATAGTAATATAACCCGCTAAATAAAAACCCTAGCGTTCTTTCAATCAATTTTGCAATGCAATTCTAATCCGTCTCTCACTGCATCTCCGAGCAAGCCCCTGGATCTCCTTCATCAAGGTAAAGATTCGCCAATCAAGATGATCAAGGATGCTACAACATAACTTGCACTGGCTTGAGATATGAGTTTAATTAGCTTGAATCTCTCTGATCCATGATATGAGAGCAATAATCCATCGAGAACTAGAGAAACAGAGAATAAGAGAAGAGATAATAACATATGAGCAACAACGACGTCGTGTTTTGGAAGCTACAACATAACTTGCACCGGCTACTTTTCAGTTGTTATCAGACGAGGACTTGTCTGTGTTGTCGCATTTAATGAAATTTAACGTGCATACCGCATTCATTGACTTTACGTGGTTGATGATGTCAAGTTTAAGTCATTGACAATGTTGAGGGTTATTACTTTGTTTTTTAATTTTTTTAAACTTTTTATGATTATTAAATAAAAAAAAAACAACTCAAAACATCAAAAAACTACCAAAATAAATTACCCCCTCCAAGCGCCTCGCTTAGGCCTAAGCGAGGCGCTTGAAAGGGGTTAAAATAGAAGGTGGGGGGTTTAAATATAACTACCCAAATAAAAAGCAAGTTAAAAAAAATGAAAAGCAAAGGGGTGAATCCTTTATAAAGTGCAACAAGGATGGGATGGGTGACATTTTTTTGACAGCTTTTTGCATTTTCAAAAGCTTTTTAAGAGGGTGTGTATTTTCTAACACAGAGGGTGTACGTTTCCAGCCTCCCTTTTTTTTTCTTTCTTTTCAACCGTTGTCAAACGGTAATACATTTGTACCGAGGCACTATATAATAATAATAATAATAATAATAATAATAATAATAATAATAATAATAATAATAATAATCTACCTCTACTAATAAATGAGTAACTAGGGGACACATGGCTTTTTACTAGGGCCTCCACCTATGACATCCACTTGTCAATCTCATAAACCATCTTAAAAAAGACACGCGCCCGACCCGATAGTAATATAACCCGCTAAATAAAAACCCTAACGTTCTTTCAATCAATTTTGCAATGCAATTCTAATCCGTCTCTCACTGCATCTCCGAGCAAGCCCCTGGATCTCCTTCATCAAGGTAAAGATTCGCCAATCAAGATGATCAAGGATGCTACAACATAACTTGCACCGGCTTGAGATATGAGTTTAATTAGCTTGAATCTCTCTGATCCATG
The DNA here is from genome assembly GCA_030844895.1 of Ambrosia x helenae. Lineage (NCBI taxonomy): Eukaryota > Viridiplantae > Streptophyta > Magnoliopsida > Asterales > Asteraceae > Ambrosia > Ambrosia x helenae. The sequence continues at coordinate 45,370,508 of CM061232.1, read as the reverse complement.
ATATGAGAGCAATAATCCATCGAGAACTAGAGAAACAGAGAATAAGAGAAGAGATAATAACATATGAGCAACAACGACGTCGTGTTTTGGAAGCTACAACATAACTTGCACCGGCTACTTTTCAGTTGTTATCAGACGAGGACTTGTCTGTGTTGTCGCATTTAATGAAATTTAACGTGCATACCGCATTCATTGACTTTACGTGGTTGATGATGTCAAGTTTAAGTCATTGACAATGTTGAGGGTTATTACTTTGTTTTTTAATTTTTTTAAACTTTTTATGATTATTAAATAAAAAAAAACAACTCAAAACATCAAAAAACTACCAAAATAAATTACCCCCTCCAAGCGCCTCGCTTAGGCCTAAGCGAGGCGCTTGAAAGGGGTTAAAATAGAAGGTGGGGGGTTTAAATATAACTACCCAAATAAAAAGCAAGTTAAAAAAATGAAAAGCAAAGGGGTGAATCCTTTATAAAGTGCAACAAGGATGGGATGGGTGACAATTTTTTTGACAGCTTTTTGCATTTTCAAAAGCTTTTTAAGAGGGTGTGTATTTTCTAACACAGAGGGTGTACGTTTCCAGCCTCCCTTTTTTTTTCTTTCTTTTCAACCGTTGTCAAACGGTAATACATTTGTACCGAGGCACTATATAATAATAATAATAATAATAATAATAATAATAATAATAATAATAATAATAATCTACCTCTACTAATAAATGAGTAACTAGGGGACACATGGCTTTTTACTAGGGCCTCCACCTATGACATCCACTTGTCAATCTCATAAACCATCTTAAAAAAGACACGCGCCCGACCCGATAGTAATATAACCCGCTAAATAAAAACCCTAACGTTCTTTCAATCAATTTTGCAATGCAATTCTAATCCGTCTCTCACTGCATCTCTGAGCAAGCCCCTGGATCTCCTTCATCAAGGTAAAGATTCGCCAATCAAGATGATCAAGGATGCTACAACATAACTTGCACCGGCTTGAGATATGAGTTTAATTAGCTTGAATCTCTCTGATCCATGATATGAGAGCAATAATCCATCGAGAACTAGAGAAACAGAGAATAAGAGAAGAGATAATAACATATGAGCAACAACGACGTCGTGTTTTGGAAGCTACAACATAACTTGCACCGGCTACTTTTCAGTTGTTATCAGACGAGGACTTGTCTGTGTTGTCGCATTTAATGAAATTTAACGTGCATACCGCATTCATTGACTTTACGTGGTTGATGATGTCAAGTTTAAGTCATTGACAATGTTGAGGGTTATTACTTTGTTTTATAATTTTTTTAAACTTTTTATGATTATTAAATAAAAAAAAACAACTCAAAACATCAAAAACTACCAAAATAAATTACCCCCTCCAAGCGCCTCGCTTAGGCCTAAGCGAGGCGCTTGAAAGGGGTTAAAATAGAAGGTGGGGGGTTTAAATATAACTACCCAAATAAAAAGCAAGTTAAAAAAATGAAAAGCAAAGGGGTGAATCCTTTATAAAGTGCAACAAGGATGGGATGGGTGACATTTTTTTGACAGCTTTTTGCATTTTCAAAAGCTTTTTAAGAGGGTGTGTATTTTCTAACACAGAGGGTGTACGTTTCCAGCCTCCCTTTTTTTTTTCTTTCTTTTCAACCGTTGTCAAACGGTAATACATTTGTACCGAGGCACTATATAATAATAATAATAATAATAATAATAATAATAATAATAATAATAATAATAATTATAATAATAATAATCTACCTCTACTAATAAATGAGTAACTAGGGGACACATGGCTTTTTACTAGGGCCTCCACCTATGACATCCACTTGTCAATCTCATAAACCATCTTAAAAAAGACACGCGCCCGACCCGATAGTAATATAACCCGCTAAATAAAAACCCTAACGTTCTTTCAATCAATTTTGCAATGCAATTCTAATCCGTCTCTCACTGCATCTCCGAGCAAGCCCCTGGATCTCCTTCATCAAGGTAAAGATTCGCCAATCAAGATGATCAAGGATGCTACAACATAACTTGCACCGGCTTGAAATATGAGTTTAATTAGCTTGAATCTCTCTGATCCATGATATGAGAGCAATAATCCATCGAGAACTAGAGAAACAGAGAATAAGAGAAGAGATAATAACATATGAGCAACAACGACGTCGTGTTTTGGAAGCTACAACATAACTTGCACCGGCTACTTTTCAGTTGTTATCAGACGAGGACTTGTCTGTGTTGTCGCATTTAATGAAATTTAACGTGCATACCGCATTCATTGACTTTACGTGGTTGATGATGTCAAGTTTAAGTCATTGACAATGTTGAGGGTTATTACTTTGTTTTTTAATTTTTTTAAACTTTTTATGATTATTAAATAAAAAAAAAACAACTCAAAACATCAAAAAACTACCAAAATAAATTACCCCCTCCAAGCGCCTCGCTTAGGCCTAAGCGAGGCGCTTGAAAGGGGTTAAAATAGAAGGTGGGGGTTTAAATATAACTACCCAAATAAAAAGCAAGTTAAAAAAAATGAAAAGCAAAGGGGTGAATCCTTTATAAAGTGCAACAAGGATGGGATGGGTGACATTTTTTTGACAGCTTTTTGCATTTTCAAAAGCTTTTTAAGAGGGTGTGTATTTTCTAACACAGAGGGTGTACGTTTCCAGCCTCCCTTTTTTTTTCTTTCTTTTCAACCGTTGTCAAACGGTAATACATTTGTACCGAGGCACTATATAATAATAATAATAATAATAATAATAATAATAATAATAATAATAATAATAATCTACCTCTACTAATAAATGAGTAACTAGGGGACACATGGCTTTTTACTAGGGCCTCCACCTATGACATCCACGTGTCAATCTCATAAACCATCTTAAAAAAGACACGCGCCCGACCCGATAGTAATATAACCCGCTAAATAAAAACCCTAACGTTCTTTCAATCAATTTTGCAATGCAATTCTAATCCGTCTCTCACTGCATCTCCGAGCAAGCCCCTGGATCTCCTTCATCAAGGTAAAGATTCGCCAATCAAGATGATCAAGGATGCTACAACATAACTTGCACCGGCTTGAGATATGAGTTTAATTAGCTTGAATCTCTCTGATCCATGATATGAGAGCAATAATCCATCGAGAACTAGAGAAACAGAGAATAAGAGAAGAGATAATAACATATGAGCAACAACGACGTCGTGTTTTGGAAGCTACAACATAACTTGCACCGGCTACTTTTCAGTTGTTATCAGACGAGGACTTGTCTGTGTTGTCGCATTTAATGAAATTTAACGTGCATACCGCATTCATTGACTTTACGTGGTTGATGATGTCAAGTTTAAGTCATTGACAATGTTGAGGGTTATTACTTTGTTTTTTAATTTTTTTAAACTTTTTATGATTATTAAATAAAAAAAAACAACTCAAAACATCAAAAAACTACCAAAATAAATTACCCCCTCCAAGCGCCTCGCTTAGGCCTAAGCGAGGCGCTTGAAAGGGGTTAAAATAGAAGGTGGGGGGTTTAAATATAACTACCCAAATAAAAAGCAAGTTAAAAAAATGAAAAGCAAAGGGGTGAATCCTTTATAAAGTGCAACAAGGATGGGATGGGTGACATTTTTTTGACAGCTTTTTGCATTTTCAAAAGCTTTTTAAGAGGGTGTGTATTTTCTAACACAGAGGGTGTACGTTTCCAGCCTCCCTTTTTTTTTCTTTCTTTTCAACCGTTGTCAAACGGTAATACATTTGTACCGAGGCACTATATAATAATAATAATAATAATAATAATAATAATAATAATAATAATAATAATAATAATAATAATAATAATAATCTACCTTTACTAATAAATGAGTAACTAGGGGACACATGGCTTTTTACTAGGGCCTCCACCTATGACATCCACTTGTCAATCTCATAAACCATCTTAAAAAAGACACGCGCCCGACCCGATAGTAATATAACCCGCTAAATAAAAACCCTAACGTTCTTTCAATCAATTTTGCAATGCAATTCTAATCCGTCTCTCACTGCATCTCCGAGCAAGCCCCTGGATCTCCTTCATCAAGGTAAAGATTCGCCAATCAAGATGATCAAGGATGCTACAACATAACTTGCACCGGCTTGAGATATGAGTTTAATTAGCTTGAATCTCTCTGATCCATGATATGAGAGCAATAATCCATCGAGAACTAGAGAAACAGAGAATAAGAGAAGAGATAATAACATATGAGCAACAACGACGTCGTGTTTTGGAAGCTACAACATAACTTGCACCGGCTACTTTTCAGTTGTTATCAGACGAGGACTTGTCCGTGTTGTCGCATTTAATGAAATTTAACGTGCATACCGCATTCATTGACTTTACGTGGTTGATGATGTCAAGTTTAAGTCATTGACAATGTTGAGGGTTATTACTTTGTTTTTTAATTTTTTTAAACTTTTTATGATTATTAAATAAAAAAAACAACAACTCAAAACATCAAAAAACTACCAAAATAAATTACCCCCTCCAAGCGCCTCGCTTAGGCCTAAGCGAGGCGCTTGAAAGGGGTTAAAATAGAAGGTGGGGGTTTAAATATAACTACCCAAATAAAAAGCAAGTTAAAAAAAATGAAAAGCAAAGGGGTGAATCCTTTATAAAGTGCAACAAGGATGGGATGGGTGACATTTTTTTGACAGCTTTTTGCATTTTCAAAAGCTTTTTAAGAGGGTGTGTATTTTCTAACACAGAGGGTGTACGTTTCCAGCCTCCCTTTTTTTTTCTTTCTTTTCAACCGTTGTCAAACGGTAATACATTTGTACCGAGGCACTATATAATAATAATAATAATAATAATAATAATAATAATAATAATAATAATAATAATAATAATAATAATCTACCTCTACTAATAAATGAGTAACTAGGGGACACATGGCTTTTTACTAGGGCCTCCACCTATGACATCCACGTGTCAATCTCATAAACCATCTTAAAAAAGACACGCGCCCGACCCGATAGTAATATAACCCGCTAAATAAAAACCCTAACGTTCTTTCAATCAATTTTGCAATGCAATTCTAATCCGTCTCTCACTGCATCTCCGAGCAAGCCCCTGGATCTCCTTCATCAAGGTAAAGATTCGCCAATCAAGATGATCAAGGATGCTACAACATAACTTGCACCGGCTTGAGATATGAGTTTAATTAGCTTGAATCTCTCTGATCCATGATATGAGAGCAATAATCCATCGAGAACTAGAGAAACAGAGAATAAGAGAAGAGATAATAACATATGAGCAACAACGACGTCGTGTTTTGGAAGCTACAACATAACTTGCACCGGCTACTTTTCAGTTGTTATCAGACGAGGACTTGTCTGTGTTGTCGCATTTAATGAAATTTAACGTGCATACCGCATTCATTGACTTTACGTGGTTGATGATGTCAAGTTTAAGTCATTGACAATGTTGAGGGTTATTACTTTGTTTTTTAATTTTTTTAAACTTTTTATGATTATTAAATAAAAAAAACAACTCAAAACATCAAAAACTACCAAAATAAATTACCCCCTCCAAGCGCCTCGCTTAGGCCTAAGCGAGGCGCTTGAAAGGGGTTAAAATAGAAGGTGGGGGTTTAAATATAACTACCCAAATAAAAAGCAAGTTAAAAAAATGAAAAGCAAAGGGGTGAATCCTTTATAAAGTGCAACAAGGATGGGATGGGTGACATTTTTTTGACAGCTTTTTGCATTTTCAAAAGCTTTTTAAGAGGGTGTGTATTTTCTAACACAGAGGGTGTACGTTTCCAGCCTCCCTTTTTTTTTTCTTTCTTTTCAACCGTTGTCAAACGGTAATACATTTGTACCGAGGCACTATATAATAATAATAATAATAATAATAATAATAATAATAATAATAATAATAATAATAATCTACCTCTACTAATAAATGAGTAACTAGGGGACACATGGCTTTTTACTAGGGCCTCCACCTATGACATCCACTTGTCAATCTCATAAACCATCTTAAAAAAGACACGCGCCCGACCCGATAGTAATATAACCCGCTAAATAAAAACCCTAACGTTCTTTCAATCAATTTTGCAATGCAATTCTAATCCGTCTCTCACTGCATCTCCGAGCAAGCCCCTGGATCTCCTTCATCAAGGTAAAGATTCGCCAATCAAGATGATCAAGGATGCTACAACATAACTTGCACCGGCTTGAGATATGAGTTTAATTAGCTTGAATCTCTCTGATCCATGATATGAGAGCAATAATCCATCGAGAACTAGAGAAACAGAGAATAAGAGAAGAGATAATAACATATGAGCAACAACGACGTCGTGTTTTGGAAGCTACAACATAACTTGCACCGGCTACTTTTCAGTTGTTATCAGACGAGGACTTGTCTGTGTTGTCGCATTTAATGAAATTTAACGTGCATACCGCATTCATTGACTTTACGTGGTTGATGATGTCAAGTTTAAGTCATTGACAATGTTGAGGGTTATTACTTTGTTTTTTAATTTTTTTAAACTTTTTATGATTATTAAATAAAAAAAAAACAACTCAAAACATCAAAAAACTACCAAAATAAATTACCCCCTCCAAGCGCCTCGCTTAGGCCTAAGCGAGGCGCTTGAAAGGGGTTAAAATAGAAGGTGGGGGTTTAAATATAACTACCCAAATAAAAAGCAAGTTAAAAAAAATGAAAAGCAAAGGGGTGAATCCTTTATAAAGTGCAACAAGGATGGGATGGGTGACATTTTTTTGACAGCTTTTTGCATTTTCAAAAGCTTTTTAAGAGGGTGTGTATTTTCTAACACAGAGGGTGTACGTTTCCAGCCTCCCTTTTTTTTTCTTTCTTTTCAACCGTTGTCAAACGGTAATACATTTGTACCGAGGCACTATATAATAATAATAATAATAATAATAATAATAATAATAATAATCTACCTCTACTAATAAATGAGTAACTAGGGGACACATGGCTTTTTACTAGGGCCTCCACCTATGACATCCACGTGTCAATCTCATAAACCATCTTAAAAAAGACACGCGCCCGACCCGATAGTAATATAACCCGCTAAATAAAAACCCTAACGTTCTTTCAATCAATTTTGCAATGCAATTCTAATCCGTCTCTCACTGCATCTCCGAGCAAGCCCCTGGATCTCCTTCATCAAGGTAAAGATTCGCCAATCAAGATGATCAAGGATGCTACAACATAACTTGCACCGGCTTGAGATATGAGTTTAATTAGCTTGAATCTCTCTGATCCATGATATGAGAGCAATAATCCATCGAGAACTAGAGAAACAGAGAATAAGAGAAGAGATAATAACATATGAGCAACAACGACGTTGTGTTTTGGAAGCTACAACATAACTTGCACCGGCTACTTTTCAGTTGTTATCAGACGAGGACTTGTCTGTGTTGTCGCATTTAATGAAATTTAACGTGCATACCGCATTCATTGACTTTACGTGGTTGATGATGTCAAGTTTAAGTCATTGACAATGTTGAGGGTTATTACTTTGTTTTTTAATTTTTTTAAACTTTTTATGATTATTAAATAAAAAAAAACAACTCAAAACATCAAAAAACTACCAAAATAAATTACCCCCTCCAAGCGCCTCGCTTAGGCCTAAGCGAGGCGCTTGAAAGGGGTTAAAATAGAAGGTGGGGGGTTTAAATATAACTACCCAAATAAAAAGCAAGTTAAAAAAAATGAAAAGCAAAGGGGTGAATCCTTTATAAAGTGCAACAAGGATGGGATGGGTGACATTTTTTTGACAGCTTTTTGCATTTTCAAAAGCTTTTTAAGAGGGTGTGTATTTTCTAACACAGAGGGTGTACGTTTCCAGCCTCCCTTTTTTTTTTCTTTCTTTTCAACCGTTGTCAAACGGTAATACATTTGTACCGAGGCACTATATAATAATAATAATAATAATAATAATAATAATAATAATAATAATAATAATAATAATAATAATAATAATAATAATAATAATCTACCTCTACTAATAAATGAGTAACTAGGGGACACATGGCTTTTTACTAGGGCCTCCACCTATGACATCCACGTGTCAATCTCATAAACCATCTTAAAAAAGACACGCGCCCGACCCGATAGTAATATAACCCGCTAAATAAAACCCTAGCGTTCTTTCAATCAATTTTGCAATGCAATTCTAGTCCGTCTCTCACTGCATCTCCGAGCAAGCCCCTGGATCTCCTTCATCAAGGTAAAGATTCGCCAATCAAGATGATCAAGGATGCTACAACATAACTTGCACCGGCTTGAGATATGAGTTTAATTAGCTTGAATCTCTCTGATCCATGATATGAGAGCAATAATCCATCGAGAACTAGAGAAACAGAGAATAAGAGAAGAGATAATAACATATGAGCAACAACGACGTCGTGTTTTGGAAGCTACAACATAACTTGCACCGGCTACTTTTCAGTTGTTATCAGATGAGGACTTGTCTGTGTTGTCGCATTTAATGAAATTTAACGTGCATACCGCATTCATTGACTTTACGTGGTTGATGATGTCAAGTTTAAGTCATTGACAATGTTGAGGGTTATTACTTTGTTTTTTTAATTTTTTAAACTTTTTATGATTATTAAATAAAAAAAAACAACTCAAAACATCAAAAAACTACCAAAATAAATTACCCCCTCCAAGCGCCTCGCTTAGGCCTAAGCGAGGCGCTTGAAAGGGGTTAAAATAGAAGGTGGGGGGTTTAAATATAACTACCCAAATAAAAAGCAAGTTAAAAAAAATGAAAAGCAAAGGGTGAATCCTTTATAAAGTGGAACAAGGATGGGATGGGTGACATTTTTTTGACAGCTTTTTGCATTTTCAAAAGCTTTTTAAGAGGGTGTGTATTTTCTAACACAGAGGGTGTACGTTTCCAGCCTCCCTTTTTTTTTCTTTCTTTTCAACCGTTGTCAAACGGTAATACATTTGTACCGAGGCACTATATAATAATAATAATAATAATAATAATAATAATAATAATAATCTACCTCTACTAATAAATGAGTAACTAGGGGACACATGGCTTTTTACTAGGGCCTCCACCTATGACATCCACGTGTCAATCTCATAAACCATCTTAAAAAAGACACGCGCCCGACCCGATAGTAATATAACTCGCTAAATAAAAACCCTAACGTTCTTTCAATCAATTTTGCAATGCAATTCTAATCCGTCTCTCACTGCATCTCCGAGCAAGCCCCTGGATCTCCTTCATCAAGGTAAAGATTCGCCAATCTTTCTTCTTCAAAGTTTTTCGTTTTTATGTAACTACAATCAAGATAAACATTTGCTCCGAATATATACCGGTAGATCATAATTATGAAAACAATCGTACCTAGATTCGACACCGGCTGACTTCGTTATTTCTGGTTTCAATATGAACGACGCCGGCTTACGTCGTTATTTCTTTATTTCTGGTTCCAAGTAGACCCAGATCGTGTCAATTCAATTTGTTTTTCCTCTTTGATTTTATCCACCGACATTAGTGTATGATTTTTCCTCTTTGATTTTATCACTTTGATATTGCAGATTGATGTATTAGATAAGCAGTGCTTGAGGTAATGCGTGTGCTTTTCTCAGAGGAAGAGCAACATAAATGTGAAGAAAGAGTATGCTCTTTTTTCCCTCTTGACCTATGAAATTTTGCATCTTTGTAAGGGTAATTTAGCCATTAATCATGTTTTTATAGTGTAAAATGTATCTATTGAAAAGAAGTGGTTGTTGGCAGTACATGAAGCTGGTCATATTTTATTAGCACCTTTATTTCGTCGATATGATTGACATGCATTTTCTCAGTTATTACTATGTGGAAAGGTATAATCTTAAAATTAGTTTTAAGAGGTGTTTGATGTTTAAATTACCCTAGGGAAGATATGGTGGACCAAGGTTACTCAACATTTGGCAGCGTGATGATGCAAATGGTGTTTTTTCTTGGTAGGCGTTGTGTTGAACGTGTTGTTTTTGGTGATGATATAACTGTTGTAATAGTTTGTGTATTATCTTAAAAAGCGCGCTCGAGGCGCACTTAAGCGCGAAGCGCATCTAGACACCAATCTGTGCGCCTTATGTAACACAAGGCGCCAATCTGTGCGCCTTATGTAACACAAGGCGCCAATCTGTGCGCCTTATGTAACACAAGGCGCCAATCTGTGCGCCTTATGTAACACTAGGCGCCAATCTAGGCGAGCATCGTACGAAAAGCGCAAAAAGCTTTTGTGCGCTTCGCCCTTTTTAAAACCAAGCATACATATATGTGTATATATTTTCATTTGCAAGTTTTTACTTGTACATATTTTAGTTCTTATACAATTGGTTACTATAGTGTTTAGTGAAAATTCTGCACTTTTAGTTCGGTGGGTATAAAAAAAAATTGTGTACTGCAGAATTTTATCAAGGATTTAAAGCAAAATTCTGCACTTTTAAGACTTAAAAAAACTGCAGCGTTTGTTTGGAAATTCTGCACTTATGTGTGTAAAAATTCTACAACGTATTGTTTCAAAATCTGCACTTTTATGGGTCAAAAAACTGCACATTTAGGGGTTAAACTTCTGCACTTTTATGGGTAAAAAACTGCAGTGTTTGATTCAAAATTCTGCACGTATATGTGTCAAAAAAGTAAGTTTGTTATATATATATATATATATATATATATATATATATATATTTTTTGAAGAATAGTAAGTTTGCTATATAGTAGTTTGAATGGTGGTTCAAACTGTCTCACTTATCAGTTTATTTTTTAGGGCATGAATTGATCTATGTAATATTCATAAGGTTACTTTTCTTGATTTTGATCTATGCAACGTTCATAAGGTTACTTTTCTTGATTTCATATAATCTTTTTCTGGTCTTTTTGTTCTTTTTCCTCACTATTTTTTAAATCGTATTTTCATAATAATAGGATCCACGGGAATCGGTTAGCATAAATGCCTTTTATATGGATCTGCAACATGTATAGGTGTCAAGGAATGTGTGACTTTTAGATGCCATTGAAAATGTAGGTTTTCTTTCTTTATGTTTTATGTGTTTCAATAAGTTGCTTAGTTGACCATTGATTCATGTGAAAATATGCACTGCACCTATGGGTATTCTTTGTTAATGCCCATGATTAGGATTTACGATTGTAGCTATATTCTAATGAGCTTATGAAACTAAAAAACAATTAAGGATACTACTTTCAGGCTCTTTCGTTTTGATGCTCGAGAGTACTTCACTTCCTTAACTTTGATGACATGGACCAAATTGGTTTCAATTCACTTGAAGAATAGGTGATGCACACAATGCTTAAAATTTCTTCTCAATACATATGTGAGATTTCAATTTATTGTTGAACAATATTAGATGTTAGTTGTATGATATGGTTATTAATTTACTCTTTATCTGCACAAATAAACTCAAGAAAGTTTCATGTTTATATTGTTTGTTTTGTAATTTGTTTTCCATGTGTTATGGTTTGAAGAACCTTTTATTAGGTCTGCTATTGAGGTTATAAGTAAAGTTGCAGCATATTGAAAATGACGACTACCTTAAGGTGTGTTTTTTATTGATGCATAAATTAAGTTTCTTAATATTATTGAATGGATCAAAGTTACAATGTTAATTCATTCCAAAATATTTTTTAAAAGTTGAACCGAACAATTAAGACATGCGGAGAGGGTGTTTGGGAATTGGGATTGAGTTTGGAAATGCAAAGGTGCTTTTAGTTAAAAGTGTTTATTGGCTTATGACTTTTTGAAAATGAGTTTTAATAAAACTGTTTGGATTAGCTTTTGGGATGAGAAACGTCAAAAAGTCACTAGATTGTTTTTTTTAAGTGTTTCGCTTAACTTATTGTGAATATTGGTTGTATGGGTGGTAGACTTGTAATTTTTTTCCAAAAGTCAAAAGCCAAAAGCCAGGATTTCTAACTTTTCAAAAACAATTTTTCCACCCTTAAAAACCAAAAGCCAAAAGTCAAAACAAAAAGTGTTTTTGGGTTACACAAACAGCTTATTGACTTATTGGCTTTTTGAAAAAGCCAATAAATCAATAAGTTGTTTTGAAATGTAACTCATGATTCATTAAGACGTTAAAACTTGAAAAATAGTTCCTAAAACGTCCGAGTCGTAATGAGTAGGGGTGTAAATGACACGTAGCGGCTCGGGATCGGCTCGGGATCGGCTCGGTAAAAAGCTCGAATGAGCCGAGCCTTAACGAGCCCGAGCCCGAGCCCGAGCCTGAAATATGGCTCGTTTAGCTATCGAGCCCGAGCTCGAGCCCTAGATACAAAGCTCGATTGGGCTCGCGAGCCTAATCGAGCCTTAACGAGCTAGAGCCCAAACCCGAGCCCGAGCCTAAGTTACAGTCGAGCCTAAGTTATAGCCTTAACGATTGGGCTCGCGAGCCTAAGTTATAGCCGAGCTTTTGCGAGCTCGAGCCGAGCTTTTGAGCTCGTTTGAGATTCTCAAATCACCTCGAGCCGAGCCGAGCCGAGCTCGAGCTTTGGATTTTGCTAGCGAGCCGAGCTCGAGCTCAAGATTGTAGGCTCGAACCGAGCCGAGCTCGAGCTTCACAAAACCTTAACGAGCCCGAGCCGAGCCCAGTCAGGCTCGGGCTCGGCTCGGCTCGTTTACACCCCTAGTAATGAGTTTTACATGGTGAGTTCATTGATCCTATAGTTCCTCACGGCTCGGTATTTAAAGTTATAACACTTTTATATTTTTCCCTCAGTAATACATAAAGAAGGCCTTTTTTATTTTCCTTGAAAATTATCGGTTATTTACTAATTTATGTAATATCACTATTTGGTATCTTGATGAAATTTTAGACCCCGTAACGAAACTCTTAAGATTTTAACAGAGTATTTGGCAACGTATTCGTTGAGGGTGCGTTCTGGATGACATAGCGAAAAAAACTGCAACAGTGTTCGTGGGGTGAATCGAGTTTGAATGAAATTTGTTTTTATTATCATTTTTGATGTTTCGCTAAACCATATTTAATCACTTTGAATGTTCATGTTCATTTGGCTTCCATTAATACGTAATTAAAACTTGTATATTACAATCTTTATAAAATAAATTTCTCATTTGACTTGAAGATGTACCTGGTGTACACCCGGGACTCTAACCTAGTAATAATAATATAAGCGGACGGATGAAGATAATACAAAGATTTGACAATTTCTATTTACTCATAAAGGCGTTATTTTATTTGAATACATAAACATATATGTACTCATTAAACTATTATGTCTTGTTAGAATTCCTTTAATTGAAATATATCATCTTGCTTTCTAATTTTGTTTTATATTTCTCAATTATTTACATTGTAGTGAAAGTGAACACCCCTAGATGCAGCATATCTTATACTAGTGTTTGTTTCAACAACTAGAAGTTGCAATAACTTGAGATAAACATAGCAAATAAGTTGTTACAAGGGCTTCTAAATAAACCCCATTACAAAGTCTCCAAACATGGTTCAAGTAGAAAACAACACATACTGGAAACAAAGGGATGTAGTTCTTGACATCGAAACTCAAAATTCAGAAGCCAGTATCAACGCCTCGGCTGGCCTCAACCGAATGTTGCTATCAGGAAGCCTTTGTAAATGCTCATGAACTTGGCTACAAATGCTGTAAACATGTCACAGAGAAATATAAAACACTGAACATATGAAGTAAATCCCAATTTTTCTTTATGAAAATTGCAACACTTGACTTTTTTGAGTACTTCAAATATTGAAGTTACACATTTAGCCCATCTCATCATAATAAAGACTGATAGTTGTTGACTCATGATTGACTTCATAAAGGTATTTTCGATATTTGATAAAGAGCTAAAGCGATTATTTTGTACCATGTAAACAATTCAACCTCATGCATACATTTTATTAGCAACGGATTGTAAAATAATATGAAAATTACATGAGTGCAAAACGGTACCTTCAATGTGAAATATGGCTTTCTGTCCAAGACGCATCCTATGTTCCTGAAGAAATAATAAAAAAAACAAATATATCGACGTTAGAGAGACTATTTACGACTTTTGTCACATAATTTGTCATATGGCAAAAGTATCCTTCAATAAAGACAGGATAGAGAAATTTGTGGACCTAAAAAGGATATATAGGCAATTTAGCATAAATATTCCAAAAAAAGAAGCATCGGAACGGGACTTACATAATATGCAGCCCAATGACAGACCTCATGCTTCAATTCAAAATCCAGTTTCTTCAGCAATTCATATAGCAGCCTCTGAATCAACAAAAGACACCAGCTTTGATTACAATTTTTCAAAAGATTAAAACAGAGTGATTTCGCGTATCAGATTATAACCTTTAATACAATTTCAGGAGGGATACAATTGACAAGTAACTCATACAACTTCCCTCGAACCTGGAACAATCTGCAACAAAAATTCATGACAAGTAGCCAGTGGCCAGATGATACATAAATATAATGACAGGTGACAAATTGAAAAAATTAAATAAAGTTATAACAATGAAAATTAAAAAATAAACCTTTTGGGGCTCTGCTCTTTCATAATGTCAGATGCTATCTCAAATATATATTCTTCCCAGTCCATTGGGGATATTACTTGATTACTAGTAAAAGGGTACCTGTGTGAGAAAATGTCATGTTAACGTTGCTTGAACAAAAACAGCGCAAAAAACAAATAATAGTTCGATAATGATCTTAACTGTTGGACACGACAAGTTTCAAATGACAATATCGCCCTCCTTAAACTCCGACCCGATTTTTCTGCTATTCGGGCAGCAAATCCAGGAGGAAGTTGTAAGCCTTCCTTCTTGCCAATAAATTCCAGAACCTTCACAATCTGAAACACAAGTTTATGCCTATTAAATAAAGCGCAAATTCATATAATGCAATTTGCTAAAGGGAACCAAAACCTAGAGATACATTTTAGAAACTGCAACACTAACCTCATCTTCTTTTGGTGCACTAATTCTAACATTAAGACAACGAGACCGCACGGCTTCAGTAACCTTTGATGAGCTGTCACAACACAGAATCAAACGGCAAGAGGCACTATATTTCTCCATTGTTCTTCTCAAAGAATGTTGAGCTTCTCTTGAAAGTTTATCGACCTCATTAAGCACCAATACTGATACAACATTACAACATATATGAAGCCTAAATCTGGGTTTTAAAAAGTGTGCCTGAGACACGCCTAGGCGCGAGGCGCTGCCTAGAGCGCCTCATGGATTTGCGCTTACCCATTTTCCCGAAAGCGCAAGAAAAGCGCATATTTTGACTTTTTTTTTACTATTTTGGCCCTGAGGCGCGCGCCTCTTGTACACCATGTATTTTTATGCATAAAAATGTTGTACCTTGGTGTTTTTGGCTTGTACATATAGGTAAAATAATATAAAAACCTTATTTATAGCTATATTTTGGGTAAATGAAGCTAAAAACCTATGGGATATATAATAAAAAAAAATTATATAATTAGTGCGCGCTTCGGGTACGAAAAGCCCACCGCTTTTGCGCTTTGCGCTTAGACCCCCATCGCTTTTGTGCGCCTAGCGCTTTTTAAAACCAAGGCCTAAAGCAAGTAATACAAAACTAGAAACAGATTATCCACTCTTATCTGGCTTAAAATGATCTTAAAGTAGAAATTAGTAATCTTTAAGCTAACCTTTGAAACCCTTCTTTCCTTTGGTGTCAATTGGTCTGTTTTTCGCCATCTCTTTGATGATTTCTTGAACAACGTACCGGTCTTGAAACCCTGCATCACTAGGGTTCAGCTCCACATGGTGGGTGCTTGATAGAGTTGTGAGTTCCAATTCAATAGTTCTACTTCCAGCCTGCAAAAGAACCATACTGAAGTTTATAACTCACAACATATAAACTTAGAAATTGTTGTAAATGCTTTGAGATGACATTTCAACAATCTATGTCAAACCTAGTACTTCACAATACGTGCGTTCATAAGCCGCCCAAAGCCCCAAACCAAAGAAAGTCAACCGATTTGAACAGTTTGAAACATACACGGTCCAGTTTTCAAGTCTGGTGGTTTGGAACTTGGATCCGGCCGTTTACCATTTTTAAAAATTTAATACAAATATATACTTCTGAAAATATAATTTACTTTTGTCTAAAACCATTAAACCTTAAAACCGGCCCTTTCGGTTTGTCCCTTTTTCAAACCATAGTTAGCAGTTCAGTCCCATGGTTTAAAAAAACAGGTGACGTGTACGCTGACAAAACGCGTCTGATGCGGCATCTCATGGGGTCAAGGGCGAAGGTTTTATAGGGCAGAAAAGTTAGAAATCCTGGCTTTTGGCTTTTGACTTTTGGAAAAAAATTACAAATTTACCACCCATACAACCAATATACACAATAAGTTAAGCGAAACACTTAAAAAAGACAATCTATTGACTTTTTGACGTTTCTCATCCCAAAAGCTAATCCAAACTCTTTTTTTTAAACTCCTTTTTCAAAAAGTCATAAGCCAATAAGCACTTTTGACCAAAAACACTTTTACATCTCCAAACACCCTCTTAGTCAATTTTTTTTTTTTGTTTTTATAAGATAATTGTTATATTTATTTTTTAAAGCCGCCTCAGGCTTACACCTCTTGAGGTGAGGTAAACCGTCTCGAGGCTCGATTCAGTTCTTTTTTGTCATATGGTGGTATAAAAGATAATAATCAGAAACAAACACACTTACATCAACTTTCCAGTTCTTGTTCTCCACTTTCACCTGTAAATCAATCAATCAATCAAATACAATTACCAACCAACTCAACAAAATATCCTACAAATAAAATAAATAAAAATATATATATTAAAAAAAAAAAAACCTTTTCAGCACTAGCCCCAAACATCTGTCTGAGAAGAGCCATAATTAGGGTTTTCTTGCCGGAACCCGAAGGTCCATAGAACAATAAGTGTGGGCAATCTTGCTCGGTGACCTAAAAACATATATGATGAATAATAAAAACGTTGTAGATGTAAAACCCTAGGTTTTAGGGGTAAAAAAAAAAAAAAATTAAAGCTCAAGTACCAGTTTCTTGAGATTTTGAGCAACATCTTCGTGTATAATAACTTTGTCTAGGGTTTTTGGTCTGTATTTGTCCACCCAAAGCATGTTTGTTTCAAGATCAGTGAAACTGTGTGTGTGAGTGTGTGATGGTGAAGAAGTGGCGGGAAAGGGCTGGGTGAAGAGAGAATGGGGTTGTTCTTGGAGCCATTTTAACGGGCCTATGCCCTATAGAATGGGCCCACTTGATACATGTATAGCTCGATGCGATACGGGTTGTATGACGGGGCGAAAATTTTAAGACCCATACTGTATGTCATGTCAATTGTTTTTTGTGTATGTGTTGGAAACATGTCATACGGGTCGTATGATATGGCATATGATCCTTTGTATAATCATTTTTCGCATATTATACGACCCATATGACATTATAAAAGCATATAATAGCGATCCATACGACGTGCATGACAGAACACGAATTGAATGACACATCAACGATGTCTGTTTAGTTTTAAGTGGAGAAGCATGACTATTAAGAAAATCTCATATTATCATGCAAACACGCACGAGCACACATGCGTGAGTGTGAGCATGGTGATCTGGTATAAAAACACAAACTGGTTTACAATCGATTTCATTTAATACATGAACATATCATACAATTTCGTAGAGTTTGCGTCATAAACCTTTCCAGTAAGTTGTTTCTAAAATAAAACTAATGTAATTCAGAAGGGTTTGTCAATATTTTCGTCTGACTTGACCAGATGCCGTAGGTCCGCAACAGTGCTTAAAAGGGTTATATCATAACACCATTATAAAACCCCAATTCAAGGTGTGTCATCCTCACAACACAAACAATATTTGGTCAGTTGTTTAGCACATGTTGACCCACTCATAAACCAGATAGCAAATGCCATACGTTAGGCACTTAAATCTCCTTGGAATTTCTGTTATCTGAATATTAAAAGCCAACATGCAGGTTCCAAAATTCTCGCATGGTTTTTATAAAAAACCGTGAACCAAACTGTTGGTAAAAGCCTTTAGATTCAAGCAAAATCGATTGGTCTTGTATATGATTGATTCTAATCTATATACAAATTCATAATTACTACAAAGTCAACGTCATTTGTAAGACCCGCGTAACAGTTGATGCAAACTCATCCTCGTTCGTAGGACCAACAATGCATCATCAGGTGATTTATAACTAGAATTCCCCGAGTGTCCCGACTTCCCAACAATCATGAACATAAATAAAAGGTACTTCAAATTAGATTGGCAGTCTCGATTTCTTTTTTCGTCGTGATGATTGAGACGAGTTGAACTCCTGCAAAGAAAACTAACATATAGATGACTAAGCCATTTACATTATCTTAACCTTTTTTTATTATTGCAAACATCTATGATTCATACCTCTACCCTTCTAGAGCAGGTCATCTCAAAAACAGATCAAATTACTTTTTTACCCCCTTGTTCCTTTTATCCAACTTGGGCCTCTCCATTAACTAGTGCACTTCCACTGTCACTGGATGCAACAGTATCAGATTTGCTGCTGCTTGTTTTCGGCTCATTTTTACGGGACCCGACGTATCTCTTGGTAAACGTGCCTTCAGAGGCTTTATCCCCATCACCCTTTGGGGTGTTTGAACTTTGTCTAGGTTTACTTTTGTCTGTAGATTTTTGTGCGGCCCCACTGTCCTTTGACCCGCCAGCTGTACGAAGTTCATTAGGTTTATCGGTACCCTGATCTGGAAGCAGTGCTTTTCGGCTCAAACGAAGTTGCCCTTTTTCATTGATCTGTAAATTACATTACAATGAGATAAATTTGAATAATATTAAAAAAAAAAAAACTGAAATACAAGTCTCGTTTTATTGATAAAAATTAAGCTTTGTAAATCTATATATCATTTATAAGTTTTGACATATTATAAATCAGGCACATAAGTCATCCACAAGAAAAGAAACTCAAACCTCAATGAGCTTGACATCAACAATGTCTCCAACCTTAAAAGCCTGAAACAATATAAAAAACGTGTCATGATTTGATTGAAAGAATACAAGGTGATAACAAAGATGATAACCCTTACATCGTCTGGTTTTGATAGCCAATCTGAACTTAATTCGCTAACATGACAAAGTCCCTGAAATGGAATTAAAATTTGTTTTAAAATTTCTAAGCTTCCATAAGAAAAGAAAAAAATATAAGTTCATAATATGCATTTAAAGCATGGTGTGTAAAAATGCTGACTAACATTAAATCAAAATTGATACTGGGGATAAAAGTTATACCTCTCGGCCCGGTACAATCTCAACAAAAACCCCATAAGGAACAACAGATGTGATTTTACAGTTCCTGATACAAGACAGCACAAAGTCCAATGTAACACAAGATTTTTTTTTTTAAAGAACACTTTCACATAGAAAGAAAGATACCTATATATATCACCAATAACTGGAACCATTGTCAGGTTACTAATTATAACTTTAGTCTTTTCTAAGCTTTCCAAATCTCTTGACGTTATTTTGACCTGCAAAAGTCAATGACACGTGTGAGACTGCAAGAACAAAAGAGCATAAAGAAACTGGGATATTTAGCTTACTATTCCATTATCTTGAGTGTCAATAGACTCCACACCAGTCTCTTCAATAATACTCTTGACCTTTTTACCCCCAGAACCAATAATAAGGTTCACTTTCTCAGGTTTAACCTACAACACCATTTTAAACATAAGAAAAAGTGAGAATATATGGATATTGCATGTCACGTCAGACACCAACGGGGCTGAGGGATGACAACTAACCTTCATAACAAGTATAAGTGGAGCATGCTTAGAAAGCTTCTTTGAGGGGGGAGGTGAGCATTTCAACATCTCAGCTGAAAAAATAAAGTGTCTCATGCATACCTAGTATAATATATGTAAAAACGGAATAGATATTTTAAAAAAATGTGTTTGAAATTTACCAAGAATACGCTTTCGCCCTTCCTTTGCTTGCAGCAAAGCCTGCTTCATTGTTGACAAAGTAATTCCACCTACCTATAATGTAGAAATGTATGTTGTTCGGATATAAAACCACCAGCATTCAACAAATTACTTGAGAACAAAGAAACACAGAAAGATAGAATAATAACCTTTATATCCATTTGAAATGCGGTTACTCCATCGTTATTCCCAGCAAACCTGCATCGTTACAGTTCAGCAATTTAATCAACTATATCCTTTATTTTATTTTTGATTTTATGTTAATAAAATTACTGTCCAAAATATGAAGACTGAAGTATGTAAAAAAAATAGTCAAAACATTGTTTATAATGAACTAAGTAGTATCTATACTATCTTATAAAGCATTTCACAAGGACCTCTTAATTTTTAAGTAATACAATTATAAATGCTTAAAGTACAACACATAATGCATGTAGTAACTACTTTTTAGGGGCATTTATGTCTTTTCAAACATAACTTGCACATATACCCCTTATTAGTTACAGTTTCCATCCCTTATGTATAGGGGCGGCAATTATTGACACGACCCGAAAACCGACCCGAACCCGACACGAAAAAAATAGATTTGGGTCAACTAACACGACCCGTTTAAATAAACGGGTTGGGTTCGGGTCAACTAACATGACCCGTTTAAAAAAATGGGTCGGGTTCGGGTTGACACATAAATAAAATGGGTTGACCCGTTAACCCGTTTAAGTATTTAGAAAAAAAAATATATTATATTTTTGTTTTTCTTTTTCCATTTCTATGTAATGGTTAGTTATGATTGTGTTATTTTTGGCACACAATATTATTTATTTGTCACACTTATATACTCACCATTAAACATTTTATTGATAACCCGCTTACAACCCAATAACCCGCTTATAACTCATGAACATGTATTACTCGTTTAAAAATATGGGTTAAACGGGTCGTCTTCGGGTTGACCCGGATTTTATGTGGGTTGGGTTAGGGTTGAAATATTTGACACGAATAATAATATGGGTCGGGTTCGGGTTGCACATTTCAACCCATCAACCCGCCAACCCGCAACCCATAAACCCGCCAACCCATCAACCCGACACGATTGACACCCCTACTTATGTATCTATACTATATTATAATTTTATACAATACTTACATATTTGTCCCATCAACTTTACTCAATTTCCGTTAATTTAAATACTAATTACACTTTTGCATCTTTATTTTAACCAACTACCTACACGATTTTTAAACGTTCATAACTTTTTCAGACGATAATATTTTCCTAATATTATTACACCGTATAAAAGAGCATTTTATTCTCATTAATTTGAGTATAGTATTGCTATAGTTTTTTATTTTTTTAAAAAAATATGTTAAGGTTAAACAATAACCGAAACAAAAACAAAAGAAAAAAACGAAAATGAACTGAAATCATCTAAACTTTATTAATACATTTCCCATTGATGTCTTAAAATTCAAGTTGTACATGTATAATTGCTTAGAGTACAACACACAATGCAAATGTTAACTACTTACACAATACTTACACATTTGTCCCCTCAACTATACTCATTTCCTTTTATTTAAATAATAATTACACTTCACCCTTATTTTAACCAACTACCCCACGATTTTTAAATGTCCATAACTTTTTCACATGTTAATATTTTCTTAATATTATTACACTGTATAAACGGGCATTTTTTTCTTTTTAATTTGAGTATAGTATTGCTATAGTTTTTTTTTATTTAAAAAATAATATGTTGGGGTTAAGTAATAACCAATCTATACTATCTATATTATATTATAATACATTTGCCAATGACCTCTTAATATTTAAGTTTTACAATTATAATTGTTTAGAGTACAACACACCATATGTCTTTTATACAACACTTGCACATTTGTCCCGTCAACTTTACTTAAATTTTATTTATTTAAATAGTAATTACATTTTCGCACCCTTATTTTTAACCAACTACCCCCACGATTTTTAAACGTCCATAATTTTTTCATTCTTAATATTATCTTAGTATTATTATACCGTATAAATGAACGTTGCAGTCTCTTTAATTTGAATATAGTATTGTTATAGTGTTTTCAATTAAAAAAATATATTAGGGTTAAGTAATAACTGAAACGAAAATGACCTAAAATCAACCAACGTATCTGTCCTTTATAAACATTGAAATAACATTGTTTCACAATTTCAGGTTAGATTATGTATTTCCGAACAATCACCAATCTGTTTACAAATTAGGGTTTGTGGTTATGTGTGTAACTTCCCAGTTCCTCATGATCACCCTAATTTTTTGTTTAGTGTTTCTCACAATTATTGCTATGTATATATTCATGTGCTTGCACTTCCTCTAGCACGTAGGATTCGAATGTTTCGATTGTGGTTAATGCAGTTCAAGCTCCGTTAATGATTATGCAACACACCAAAACAAATATTTTAGTTAATTGACTATGGCTTAACGAAACCATTATAAATGTTGTTTCCCGCTGCAACGCGCGGGCACCCCACTAGTTTTTATAAATACATTTCATTTACCTTGAAGTCCATATCTCCAGAAGCATCCTCAGAGCCGGTGATGTCAGAAAGTATAAGTGGTGTCCCATCTCCCCCAAATTCCTCTGTGTCTACAACCATACCCATTGCTATGCCTGCAATAGAGCTCTTTAATGGTACACCGGCATCTTGTAGTGCAAGGCAGCCCCCGCAAACCGATGCCATGCTATCACATCACCATACAAAAAAAGATGAAAGTATAAATGTCAAAGAATGTCTTGAATATAACTGCCAGATGCAGAAAATAGTAAAGGAAATTGTCAGAGAGCAACAGGAAACTAACAGACAAGTGTAACTACAGTTTACTTAAACACATGTAATTCCTTAAAATGGCAAGACAAATAGGTCCGGTGTGTTAGTCAAAATAAGTTCAGATTCACTTTTAGCATGGGTTAAATGGGTTGGGTTAGGTCTGTCAATGGGTAAGGCCTTGATCTTGATCTGATCCAGGTTGGATCCATCAAAGCAAATATGCAATAAGTGATCCAATAGGTGGTGGGCCATTTAAGTGGGTTAATACAGGGGTCAATCCATAATCCAAAAGGCCAATCCATTAAAATCAGTCATTTTTGTACACAGCGAAAATAGAATTTGGATAACTTTCAACCCATTTTACCTGTTACACTTTTAGCAAAAAGTTCAAAATCGATCAATTTGAGATTAAGCACAGCCCATATCAACCCATTATAAACACACGGGTCGAAATAGCCACCTCAAGTTTTTCCTATAAGGCTATAATACATTTAAAAAACTGTCTCACCTTGAAGATCCATTACTTTCTGTTATGGTGCTCTCAACACGTATTGTATACGGAAAATCGTCTTCAGAAGGCAAGATCGGTTCTAGGGCTCTTTCTGCAAGTGTACCGTGACCAATTTCTCTTCTACTTGGTGCTCCAATTCGTCCAGCTTCCCCAACACATGATGGTGGGAATGAATACTGTATAATCAACAGAATATAGTTAGGTAAAGCTCAGAAATGACAACCAAACAGTGCCCAAATTTCTTATTAGCAAAGTGATTCGAAAATAACAACCCTTAACAATTTCATCTATGGGGCTTGACCCATTACTCCCCTCCCAATGGAAACAATTCTTTCCTAGAACTTATATAGACATCCATTAGAGTTGGCTAGGTAAGGATAGATAACAACACTATTAGAAATCTTGGGAACTTAACTAAAGGTTTAGCAAATAGCTAAAAGCATAGTCACACCTGAAGGTAAAATCTTTTTACATCTTCTACACCCACAAGGTTGTCTATTCTTTGTGCCATCTGTTTATCACCAAGGGTAACCACTGCCAACGCCTGTAAGACAAGACAATAGATTAAGACAAACAAGAAGAGAAATTAAAAACACCATTTACTCAAAAGATCTAAAAACCTACAGTATTCTCTGATCCAAGGTCACAAATATCTATTTGTAATAGTTTAAAAACAAACCTGTGTTTCCCCACGTGTGAAAAGGGCACTTCCATGTGCTCTAGGAAGTAAGCCACATTCTGCATCGATAACGCGTATCTCCTCTGATGTTCTACCATCACTTCTTTTCCCTCCCTTTACGAAGAATACATTTTATTTAAGATCAAAAGCTTTGAATATAGAAAGAAAATAAAAACCACAATGAACACACTGACACACAATTAAGATCAAATTAAGAAATTGACTAGCATATCTATGTATCAGTCAATTTCTTAATACCAAGTGATTGACTGATTGTATGCATACCTTCACTATTCGTTTTCGCAGGTATTTGGAACTAACACTTTTGAACACCAATTTCACATCTACCTCGGAGTAAAACTACACGTGAAAAGAGAAAATAAAATATATCAATAAGGTGATAAACTAGCAAACAAAGATGCAATCATTAAAATCAAAAACAAAAAAAGAAACGAATCAAATGACATTCAACAAACGAATCAACTGTTTCTGAGCTTTCAGTAATGTGCGTGCAACCCTTCGTTGCTTAACCATCAGTAGATTGTATACAAACAAGTTTATCATATTGAACATTAAGCAACCTCAGATGTTAATATCTCCTTTCAAGTAGAGGTGGCAATCAAACCATTTACTTGTCACTTATGAGTGGATGAATTTGGGTTGTGTTTAATATCAATTAGGACAAATGAATCAATTTAAAAAGTTAAAAAGGGGAATAGGTCAAGCATGCTGATAGTCACTCAGAGTCCATTGTTAATGCATACAAACTCCTAAGGCGTTCTATATAAAGATCAAGACTATTATTTTTATAAAGTTGTTCTTATCATAGTAGTCAAAGACTCAAAGGTACAAGGTACAAATGCTCGTCTGTCACCTAGACACAGGGCACAAAAAGTGCACGCTTGACACCAAAAAAGAATGTTATGATAGGATAAAATAAATTAAATAAACTATACATACTAAGCGTAAAGAGTTAATTAAAAAGTCGATGACATATTGACATTCCACAAATATAATAAGAAACTAATAAAATTGGCAATTAGAATGATCCAATTAATACCAAAGTAATAACAATTCACAATAAATCAGCAACTTCAATGTTCACCAACCAAACGGTTAAAAGCTAAAAGAATCCTAGATCTTGTCTTGCCTTAGACGCGTCAAAGAACCTTTCCTTGCCACACCTAAGGTGACACCTGACCTAAATTCCTAGGCGCACGTCTTGTGTGCTTTTGACTATCATGATTATAGTAAAAAAAGAAAGTATTTGCTGGTCAAATCAACCCAACCCAAAGGCAAAACCTGCCTGTCTTACAATCTCTACTTTCAAGAAATCTGTCTGATTTTGACTATAGAAAATTATACATCATTATAAAAGAGGTGATAATTATACCGTGGGAACTGGTTTTTTTAATACTGGCTTTATCTGAACATCACCTTCATCAAATTCACCATCAACAACAAATTCTTCCTCTTCATCTTCATCCTCCAACATGTCTGGTGTTATTTCAGCACCAACATTTTCGCTTTTGCTGACATAACCCTCCTCAGTAAGTATAGTTAGAACTTTTTCCTCTAATAATGAGAGGGCTTTTCTTCTTGGTACTTTGTTTTTGATTTGTAGAACATTGACTAACTCATCACCAGCAATTTCCTGCATTGTGTTTACTTGTGAACTTAAGAGAAAACTCGGTGTAGAAAAATTAATTTCATAGGGAAATAAATCAGATTAAAACGACATAAACATGTTATAAAGGATAAAAAGAGGCACGTACTTCGACATGCTTATACAGCTCAGGTGGAGGTAACTTGATTGAATCAAGCATTTTGGGTTTCCCACACATTTTTACCAAATTGTCCACCTCTTTGCATATGGCTCTAACAGCATCCTGATGCATAAAAGGAGATAAACTTTTAACACATATAGGCATCAAAAACCAATTTCGAACCTTATATAATTCCTGAATATATCTAATTCCAATTCTTGGCTTATCTAACCTTAATAAAACCTAATACTTATTTAGAATAATCATACATGTCCAAATAAAATTAAAGGTATATTCGAACACACTTAAATAACAACCTGGCCAACTTCTATCGCTTGAAGCAACTTCTCTTCAGGAAGAAAGTCACAGTATCCCTGAAATAAGCAAGTCCATAAACACAAAACACTCGTGTCAGAATTATTAAATACCAAACTGACTATGAGCTTCAACAATCTGAAATTAGAGAAAATTTAAACGACAAAGACATTTTATTTAGTGTAATGATTTATACATAATTTACAGACAATAAAAGAAGAGTGGTTACAACCTCTATCATTAGTATCCCGGTTTCTGAGCCTGCTAACAATAAATCCAGTTTTGAGTCTTCCATCTCCATGGTTGTTGGATTCACAACAAACTTATCACCAATTAATCCAATTCTAACTCCTGCTACAGTGGTTGTATTTGGCACTTCTGAGAGAGCTCTGTTTGGTACAGAATGTGGCAACGACTGTAATTAATTAGCTGAAATCAAAATAACCTATGATACCATCTAAAAGCAAATATGCTTATTTTTTTGTATTAAATCTTACACTGCAATTCCAGCCGCTGTAACAGCCAAAGAATCTGGGGAGTGCAAGCCATCATAGCTCAAAACCTGCAAATAAATGAGTTCCATTACGGATGGATTCAACAAGCACACAACTTTGAACTTCAAATATTCAATTAGCATCATCCTTTTTTCACTTTTACTGTATCTTAAACTTTTTGCTATTTTATTATGCAAGGAGAGAAGTCCGGTATTACTTTCAGTTTTCCCTTGTTCTCAATTACCATGTTCCGTGCAAAAAACTGCAGATCTTGTTATCCAGTTTTTTTAGAAGAAGATAAGTTTTAATAAAAATAATAACAAAAATAAAAATAAAGTAAAAACTAGAAAAAATTTAACCAACAGAAGGCTTGAATAAGGGTGTCCAGTGTGAAATGACTATACAATAAAACTTAGAACATTTATTTTAGTATCAGCTACAAGAATTGGAAACGGTGTCATCTACATAAAGTCATAAACATAATCATGATAAATGCACCAAGAAAAAGGTCTAAGAAACAAGTACATACCCAAGATAGTATTTGCGTTTCATGGTAAAATCCCTTGAGCATGGTTGGCCGCAATGGCCTATCAATTAGTCTACAAATAAGTACCTATATTACATGAATAATTACCATTCAGAACTCTGATATCTGTAGAGGTAGGAGAGTGATTATGTATAAAAGGTAATTTCACGATAGAGACTATAAGAGTGTAGAGGTAAGACAGATGATTAACTATTTAACTAAACCAGCAAACTAATACCTCATGGTCCTTCGTCCTTCCCTCCCGCTTAAAAAATCCACCACTGAAAAAAAAAAACAAATGTATTTCAAAACATTTATACGCAAGGTATTATAGATACCACGAATCCTTTAGGCATCAATAGTAAACGCATCATGTAAAAAGAAGCAAACAAGCATGGTACTTGCCTAGTTCTACCAGCTGCAGAAAAACGCTCTTGATAATGTACAGACATAGGAAAAAAGTCAGAAGGTTCACTTGGAACATCAGCCATACAAACAGTTGTGTAGACAATCTGCAAACAGAACATAACCCATTCTTTAGAGACATTACTATAATAAACTGCATAAACTGAGATAACACATCACAAATTTGCATTTCTAAAATGTGCATAACCTATTTTAAATAACAAGCATAAATGTAACTGTTCTCCAAAACATACCGTCTCTCCATCTCTTACAACAACAGATCCACTAGCTTGTCGTCCTATTTGACCAGTCTCAACAGTTATCTGTAGAAAAAAAAAAACACATATTACAGCAATAATGATAAGAGGTGCTCGCAAGGTTTAAAAGAACGGAATCGTGCCTGAGGCAAATTGTGCCTTGAGGCGTTTTCCCTTCGCCTCACAAGGCTTACGACTTGAGGCGAACCGAGCCGTAAGCCCGAGGCAGAATTAAAAAAAATATATAAAAATTATATATCGTATAAAAAATAAAATACTAACTACTTTCATCATCAGATTCATCAAAAAGACATGGAATGTTTGAAATTGACACGGAAAGTCTATACTATCAAAACAACACGTCAAATCCCCAATGACCGGCGTACATATAAAATAACCCCATGAGGCTCATACTTGTTTCCTTAGCGCCAAATAACCCCATGGGTGCTTGTAAGCTTTACATCCATTGTTGTTAACATGCTTGATGTGTTCTTAAACGAGCCTATAATTTCTATCATCTTTATTTGATATATAAAATATACATTTATAGAATAATAATTACTAGTTACATATTTATGATAAAAATAACTAAATAACTTTAATTTACGAGGACACACATATACATATATTATGTCATATATAAAATTTATGTAAAAAAATAACCCTAATTCAGAATAAATTAATTAATATATAATAAACAAGTCAAGACCGAGCTCGAAAAAACTACTTTTTTTTTTGAACGGCAAATTTCACTCCTTGTGGGACTTGAACCCATGACCTCCCCTTAGGTGTTCCTAGAAGCTTTGCTTCTACCATTGGCTCGAAAAACTACTTACTAGCTATAAATTTATATGCACACACACACACACATATACATATATTATGTTATATAAAATTTATGTAAAACATAACCTTAATTTAAAATAAATTAATTAACATATAATAAACGATCCAAGACCGATCTTGAAAAACTACTTACTAGCCGAGCTGGAGCCTTAGAAACAAAGCTTGAACCGAGCTCAAGTTCGAACTGAACTGAACTGAGTTCGTGCCCCTATTGTTTGGGAAAGAAAATGACACATATATACTCCATCCACAATCTAAAAAGCTAACAGCCTAGTAGTAAACTATCAAAAGACACAAGAAGCAAAAAGCATGAGTAACATTAACAGTAACATATAGCCAATGTATTATAATCTCAACTAACTTTGCAATAAACCATCACAATTTCATCTCTAAAGTCAAAACCCTAGGCAATTAATATTAATAATAAAAAAAAAACCTTAAAACAATAACAAAAATAAATAACTGACATACATATCTATCTCCAACGGGGATTTTAACCGTACGTCGGTTAGGAAAAAACGGTTTCGCTTCTTTATCTGAGGGCGTGACGTCATCATAGCCGTCACGGTTTAGAGCTTTAATTGTGAAGCGGTTTGAGGATATTATTCTAGGTGAAATGAAAGTGAAGAGAGAATGAGGTTTTGTAAGACGGAAGTAGGGTTTGTGGTGTGTAATGGGTGTTGGATGTGTGAAGTGAGAATAATAAGGTGGTGAGACATGGAAGCTACTGGTTGCAAGCATTGTGATTGTGGTGGTGTTTGAGGAAGAAGACGATTGAACCGGAGACTCTTATCCGTTGTTACTGGCGCGCGGTTATTGCAGATACAGGTGTATAAAACATGGTTGGGGCCGGGATGCGCATATTGCACTGAATATTAACATTGATCCCGTATTGATTCTGTATTAATTCCGTACCGAACTTAGAGTGTTCGGTATCGTTATCGGTATCGGTACTCACATTTACAGGTTTTTTGTTTTGCTATTTTCGGGATCGGTATGGTACCGGTATTTTAAGATAAAATAACGATACCATACCGATACCGTACCGTACCGTATGTTTTCGGTATCAGTATTGGGTTTTGGGAGATTTTGGGAGATTTTGGAAGTTTTTGGGATCGGTATCGGTTGGTACCGATACAGTCCCGAGCCCATCCCTAGCTTGGGCTTTTAAAGTGGTTCGGGTTGTAAACCGATTTTAGCCAGGTCAAATTGATTCGGATTGGGTTTAAAACCGGTTTGGAGTGTTAAAACTAGCTTTCTTTCTTTTTTTAAGCGAACACAAATTAGTTTGGGTAGAAACGGAACGTAAAAAATGCTAAATTGTCGGCTTGGGTCGGGTCTGAACCGGTTTTTTAGCGGGTCAGGGATCGGGTTATTGGGTCTAAATTGGTTATTTTTACACCTTTAATTGGAGATGGGTTACTAGACCCTTTAGTTTGGGCTTTGTATGATGGGCTTTAATAAATTTGTTTAGTTGCTTATATTTAATCTTGGTACATCTTTATTTTGGGCCATATCATGACATCCATTGTGGGTTTTTATAAGTTATAACATCGTGTAATGGTGAGTAGAGAGAGGCTATTATACAAAGTCTTCTTAAAATACAAAGTGTAAGAAGCAATTCTGACCCTCCATCTGCATTTTAATCAAAATTATCGTACATTAATTACCCACGTGAGTTTTGAGTGTCAGATAACAAGAGAAGGGCAAATTAGACAATTTGCCACTATAATAATTTGAATTCTTTTTAATAATCGCGCCCAAATCTCATTTATGTACAGTTACAATCAAATTGCTATAATCCTGGAATTCACAAAATTAAAATCACACAAAAATCATACTCTCTGTAACAAAAAAAACCAGAGCTTTTCACTAAAACGACGAAGATCAGTCGATCATAGAAGAATTATGGCTCCAAAACGCAAATCAAGTAAGCAATTGTTCATATTGTTACTTTTATTTTGATCGTATGACAATAAATTAAACAATCTCATTTGTCAACTGTAAAACCCTAAAAAACGAACCAGGTGAAGGAAGAGAACGAAGAAGTAAACTGAATCATGACAGGCCTTTGAAGGCAACGAATTCAGGTATGTTTTAGATGCGTTTTATGAAATTAGTAAAAGATTTTTTGATGATTTGAATGATGAACGCAACGATTTAATGATTTTTTTTATGAAATTAGTAAAGGCGTTTTAGATGCTTTGCTGAAATTAGTAAAGGTGTTTTAATCGTTTAATTTGTATCTACTCTCTATTATTACATAATCAAGTAAGTGCGTTTGCAGTAATTAGTAAAGGCATTTTAAGGAATTTAATGATGAATAAGATAATTTGGTGATTTGTTGTGGCATCAACGAGAAAGTTTTTATAATTTTTTTTGTAATTACAAATGCGTTTTATGTAATTAGTAGGTGCGTTTTACTGATGTTAATCATTAATAAGATTATCACACTGATCTGAAACAATCATGTCTCAAAACGCATCTATTAAATTAACAAAACGCATGTATAATGTAGGAGAAAATCAGACTATCATAATATGACTTAAAACGCCTTTAGTGGTATAATAAAACGCATTTGAGTATTGGTCTTTTCGACATACTTTCATCTAATTGTATTTGTGCATTGTCGTGTTTCTTGTTGTGTTAAGCAGAAAAACCAGTCAATACTGGTTCAGATGATGATTTCCAAACTCCTATAAAAGATCTTAGAAAAGTAAGGAAAGTTATTGAGAAATCGAAAAAAGTTTTTCAAAAGGAAAATGTTGGTAAACAGAAAAAAAGGAAGAAACAAAGTAAGAAAGATATAGAAAGTGAGTCAGATGGTGATTTTGTCAAGCCTAGTAAAAAAGTAAAACAAAAGGAAGGAAAAAAAACAAGAAGCAATATTATCTGTTAAAACGCATTTGTAAAATGTGTAAAACGCATGTATACAAGAACAAAATGCATTTAATATATATAAAACGCATTAAGTAATATTTGCCTTTGATTGACTACTGTATTGACTTCTTTGACAATACAGCCATCAAACTACTACGAGCAGGGGGGTGTGAGCATGAAAGGGTTAAGGTTTTTAACTTTTGTTGCTGAGTCAGATCTACAGAAGTAGCAGCTAGACTCTTACAAGGCAAAGATGATGAAAAATGCTTACAAGAGTGTGATAAAGCGAGTAGATAATATGAGCTAAATGTTTAGAGTTTGATAATTTAGTTAATTTTGCATCTTTACATTGTTAACTTTAGAAGTTTCTCTATTGGTAGTAAAAATGCATGTTTTTGTTAATGTTTGTATAAGCATATGGTAGTAAAACGCATTCAATAAATTATTAAAACGCATTTTATAATATATAAAACCAACACATAAAACGCACATACATAATTATTCATTCCACATTTTACATCATGAAACAAAAACACAAAAACTACTAAAAACACGTGATAATAAAGTAGCATAACAGGAACATAGACACACAGACATTAAAAAGGGTAGAAGGTTTAAAGTGATTTGAGAAACTTGATCTTCATTTCCATTGAGCACCTTAAAAGAGCTATGGATTTAGTAAGCTCTTCGACAAGATTCATATCTCTTTGTTTTGCATCAATCATGAACATCAATGCCAACTCATGAAGACTAGAATCTGGCATCGCCTTCATAATGTTACAAACTTCGTCTTTTCTAGACATGCCTTCGTGGACATTGTTCAAATCATTTATCAAAACACTCTTCGACGAATGATCCTTGATGATTTGTTCTCTATATAAATGAGATAAAAAACTGAGTAAGTCATTCTCAACATTAGTAAAACGCATTTGTTAAAAACATCTAAACGCACCTAATAGTAAAAACATTTTACATGCACATAAAACGCATTAGTCAAAAACACCAAAACGCATGTTAAAAAGATCATAAGACAAAATTGATGACAATTATTTACAGAAAACAAGAATAATCTCAAAACACATGTTAAAAGTTCATAAAACGCATGTTGATCATCATCATTTACAGAAAAACAACACTTACCTTGGATCCTTCTCTATTCAGCAATAAAATCAAACTTCTCACCACCTTGTTCAACAACGTTATGATCATCTTCCTGTATAATATCTAAATACAAAATAAAACACTTATCTATCATCCTCTGTTCACCTCTGAGCTTAATTATCTGTTAATAAACATGAAAACAATAAAATTAACCTTCAAATTTAGATTATGAACATCCACGACATCATCCTCTTCTCCGATTATGTTTTCAGGTTATCTGATACACAATTAAAATCACAATAAGATTACGATTAGTTGAAATAGAAAAAACAGATTAACTTACTGAACATGACGATCAACTCTTCAATTGTGTGACATCCGTCACCCGCGTCTTTCACCTAATTTACAATAATAACCCTTCAAATATTTCCATTATAGTCCCTGTAAGTTCGTCATTTTTAAATTTAATTTTAGAGCGAACTAAAATTATTCATTTATATTTATTTTGGATTGGATATAAGTTTTAATCAAATGCGTAACGTATTCGTAAAAGAGTTTATACAAAAATCTAGTCTTATAAAGTTTTAGAAATTTTTTTGGTTAAACTAACTTAACTTGGTTAAGTTTTATAAAAGGAAAACTAACTTAATTAAACAATAAACTAACCCAGTTACAAAGTGAGGGACTAAATCTGACAAGTCTTCAAACTTTTAAAATCAAATTTCCCCTCTCTGTCACTCTGGCCGCTTTTCCGGCTATCCAGATTCCGGCCACCGGAATCTTTTCCGGCGAGCCTTAAACTCGCAAGATAACAATCTATTTCAACACTTAGTGATTCCAAACTTTTTTGTCCATCAATAACCTACTGTTTCAACTATCAATCATGCATTAAACGTTGTGTTAATGGCCCTTTAATCGCATCTAAGTGGTAACTGACCGGAATTATTAAAACGCCTCATAAACGCATCTTTAACCATCCGTTTTATAAAGGGAACGTGTCAAAACCTTTCTGCACTGATACACATTCTAAACCCACTTTTAAACGCCTCCAAGATCGTCCTTAAGGTCTCTCACTTCTCGTTTTTCAGCCCGGTTCTCGCAGCTCATTTGCGACCGCATTATGTGGTGTAAGTCATTTTTTTATGCCATTTTAATCATTAATCCCTCCTTTGTAAAACCCCCATGGTTCTTGTGATTATCAGTAGTGAATTGAAGATTATTGAAAATGGGGTTAGGGTTAGGGTTTATGTGACATCCGTCACCCTCGACTTTTATCTAATTTACAATTTTAGTCCTTCAAATATTTCCTGTAATTGTTGTCGTTTTCAAATTTAATAAACGTGCGAACTCAAGTTTCATGTTCTTTTTGGAGCTCAATCTCGATTTAAGTTTAACGCGTATGTTGCAACATTATTCGGAAAATATACGTATATCATAAAAATTCCTAGTTATACAAGTTTTGAGTTAATTACTTAACTAGGTTAGTGGTTATAAAGGAATTTTAACAAGGAAACCTTGGAAATTAACTAAAGAAAATAAGAGGGACCAAATGTGACAATTCTGAAAGTTTAAAAAAAAAAAAAATACAACATCTGCTGCTGTTTCACGCGTTTCCGGCCCAGCAGAAATTCCGGCCGCCGGATTTTAATTCCGGCGAGCCCTTAAATCTTCATATACGCGTCCGTTTCAATCTTTTAGCATTCCAAACGTTTTCCTCGTCAATATTCGACTTATTTGGATAATTATTAAGCGTTTCAACAAGGTTTTAAGGTATCTTTAATGGCCTTAAACCTGAAACCGATCGGAACTTTTATACCACAAGAAACGCTCGTTTTTTCGCTTATAAATACGAATTGGTATCACCACTTTACCTCTGCCCCATTATACAACAAAACCCACAACAAAATTCGTACAAAAACGCGTTCAGAAAGCTTTGATTTGCGTTTTTTTTGCGAGACAAAGAAGCTCCAATTGCGAGCCAAAAACGAGTTGTAAGTGTCTAATCTTGGTTGCTATGTTTTAGTCGAGTATTATAGGCTAAAACCCCCTTATTTTAGATCACTAAAATAAACGAATTTGATTTGGTAAGAATTAGGGTTCTTAGCTAGATAAATTGGGGAAGAAGACATGTTTGGATAATAACATAAATATAATTCAAAATCAGATTTGTTAACAAATGGCATAGGTGGACTAATGGTTAAGGCTGTTGGGTTACACCATGGGGATCCGGGTTCGACCCCCCTTGTCACCAGTTCTTTTCTTTCTTTTTTTTTCCTTTTTGGTTTATATCTCTTTTCATTAATTATATATATATATTACATATAAACTTAGAATAATTGTAATAAATCCATTATTTATCTAAAAATCATGAAAATTTAGACATAGCATCTTGACATCTAAAATAAGATTTCCACACTTTTATTTTTTGGAAAATGTCTAAATTTTATATTTTTATTGAATTTAATTGTTTTAATCATAATTAATTAATTAAAAATTCATTTTAAGAGATTTTAACCTCAAATTTTCTGGAGATTTATTTCTATGAATAATAAACTGTAATAAAATAAAATTTCTTATAAAATGATTATTTTTATTATTTTTTTTTTACTAATTTTAATCATTAAAACATCATTTAAATTCATTAAAAAATGTTTTAAATGCAAATAAATTATGGAAATATTATTTTAGCTTTCCGCAACATAAAATAATTATTTCTCATAATATTATCGTTTCGGGATCATACCTTGTATTATTCATACTATTTATATCTAAATTAGATTTAATAATAAATTGTTTAATTTAAATATAAATCATTAACTCTAATTCAAGGCTATTGTTCTATAAAGTGGAATATATATCTATAGGTGAAACACATAAGAGTTTTAGTCATTTATTAAATTCATCGTGAATATACTTATTTCGAAAACTGTTGTTCAAGTTATTACTAATAATGTCATCTTCCCTAATACGAGTTTAGCAAGCCCTAATGCCTTAGATGACTCGACGTTTTAGATTTTTATTTTTTTTTCTCTTATAGTATTTTTATATATAGGTTGAATTCTTCGGAATTCTTAAGCCTTACGACGAACTTTCGCGGAATTTATAATTAGCGAAACTGTGAGTATATCTTTCCCTTTTCTTACTGTTTTACTATATCGGGATGATTCATGTACATATTAATCAAGTTTTATTTCTTATACTTAATGCAATTCTCATGTGTGTTTGCCTTATGTGATTTGGTGTGTATTATGCTTAATCATTAACCGCTGGGCGGCCTAGCATTTCAGTGAATAGTACTATGGTATACCCCCTTGAGACTCTCTTGAGAGGATCTTGGTCATTGTCATGTTAATTCATTATTCAGTTTGTTAGTCATGTGTTAGTCATTCTTCTCAGGTTTGGTTTTGACTGATACTACTTAGTTACATATTTGCAAACAGTATACAACACATGAATTGCGAAACATTTTATTTCTATACTATATATATCAAACGGGTGTACTCACCAATACATTATATGTGTTGACAAAATTGTTTTGTACATGTTTCAGGTGACGTTTGATCTTACATGCTTTCACGCTTAGGCTGGACCTAGTGCTTAAATAAAAGTTGAACATTTATTATCTATGTTTGAAATTTCTATTAAGACTCTTTGTATTTCGTTTTGAACAATGGAAGTTATTTACTATTAATATTTACAATTTAGTCCATGTGCTATTGAACAATCGTCACTACGTGACACCTCGATGTTTCCGCCATCGGTTGGGGTGTTACAGATTGGTATCAGAGCCATGGTTATAGGGAATTAGGTTATTAGTAAATGCTTTTGACCTAGACTATAACTAAGCTAACCATTATATGTTTTCTTTTATTCTCATATATCTTTAGACAGATTTTTCTCCTTTTATTCAAGAAGATCTTATTCCACAAACGAAACGAAAACACCAAGTTAGGAGTGATGTCCATATCTTGGTAAACAGTTTCACTCCTTACATTTTTTTTATTTTTATTTATTTATTTATCTTGGAATATTTTCCTTTCGAGATAGGAGACGTCCAAATCTCAAGGAATCTATCCCTCCAAAAGAAACTTAAATCACTAAGCTAGGAGTGATATCCTTAACTTAGTGACCCGTTTCACTCCAACGTATTTTTTAATTTTTGGAAAATATATCTTTGAGTTAGGAGTGAAATCCACATCTCAAGGATATATATTTCCACATCTCGAGATCCGCTAAGGTTTTGGAAAATTATTTGTGACGGGGCACGTGCAATCTGGAAGGGTGAGCGCCTGTATTCTGGGTTTTCTGGCTAGGTTGGTAATTCGCATAAATCCCAATCAGACGAGGGACCCGTTTACCTACCTGGGAATTCTCGGGATGAGCATTCACTTATAGGCTAAAGTACGCCCCCACAAGTCACTAATAATATTTCAAATTCTTTGGTTAGTCATCAGTTTCATGAGAAACAATCTCAAATATCTCATTTTATTCTTGATATTTCATTTGCTTTATCATGATTTGATTTTCATTATTAATCTATTGGAAATTTTCCTATGTTGATCTCTAAGTTACTCTTTACAATTTCTCGTATGCTATGTGTCATTCAAAATCTTGGAACTAAATCTCATAGGTGTTGCTTTATTTTTGTAGATGTCTGATCGCGAATCCCGCAAAAGAGCTTCTAAGCGTCAAGCTAAGTTGAAGTCTGATCAGCGTATCGCGACCATGCTCAATGACAAGCTGGAAACCCTTGTTCCTAACATTATTAATGCTATTATTCCAAACCTTCACCCGAACGGTAGCTCGAATGGGAACTCTAACGGGAATGCGGGTGGAAATGGTGGAACTAGTGAGAATAAGTGCACATTCAAACATTTCAACTCTTGCCATCCCAACAAGTTTAATGGCACTGAGGGAGCCACTGGGTTACTTGAATGGTTCGAAAGTATGGAGAATACGTTCATTAATAGCGACTGTCCAGCCAACTTACGTGTTCGTCATGCCACGGGTGTTCTTCAAAAGAGAGCACTCACCTGGTGGAATGGTGAAAAACATGCTCGAGGGACGGAAGCTGCTTTAGCTATGTCTTGGGATGATTTCAAAATTGCCATGACTACTGAGTTCTGTCCCCGTAGTGAGATGAAGAAGTTGGAGGATGAATTCTATCACCTCAAACAGGATAGTGGAAACAACGTTCCTTACAACAACCGTTATCACGAGCTAAGCTTACTGATTCCTCGTATGGTGACACCACTGCCCTTAGCCATTGAGAAGTATATTGAGGGATTACCACCTCAGATTCATGATACAGTTATGGGGAGTAAACCTGCTACTGTAGAGGATGCCATTCGTCTGGCAGCATCCCTTACCGACAAGCATGTCAAGGATGGTACCCTGACTCGCAAAGGTACTAAGCGACCCACTGAAACCTCTTCAACCCCTGCTACTACTGAACCTCCCAAAACTACCTCTGCCTCTGCCTCTACTTCTGGATCCAACAAGAAACGTAAAGGCAGAAGTCAAAATTATGCTGTTGTTACACCTATTAATCAAATTCCCGCTACTAACCCACCTGCCGCACCTCAAGCCCAATCTGGCCCAAAACCTTATACTGGCATTTTCCCCAAGTGTAGTAAATGCAACTGGCACCACCCTACTGACCGACTTTGCTGGAAGTGTGATAATTGCGGCAAAACAGGCCATACTACCTCTCACTGTCGAGAAACCAAATCTGGGAATGCTCAAAACCAGAGGACTGGTCAACCCAGAACTTGTTATGCTTGTGGTGATCCTAACCACAGGCAAGATAGGTGTCCTCATCTGACCGCTTTTATCCAGTCTCGTCAGCAAACTCCAGCAGCTTCAGCAGTCCCAGCAATCCAAGCAGCTCCTGCTCGCGGCCGTGCTTTCAACATTAATGCAAGTCAAGCTCAAGCTGCCAATGATGTGGTCAACGGTACATTTCTTATTAACAATTTGTATGCTTCAATTTTGTTTGATACCGGTGCGGATAAGAGTTTTGTCTCGTTAGAATTTGAACCCTTACTTGCTCGTGAACGTTCTCACCTTACACATCCTTTTACCGTGGAAGTTGCTGATGGAAATCCTGTTGTTATAAAATCTGTGATCCGCAATTGCACGTTGAATCTAAATGACTATGATTTTTCTATTGACCTGGTACCCATGAAATTGGGTAGTTTCGATGTCATAGTAGGCATGGACTGGCTTTCTAAACACCATGCCGAGGTTGTTTGCTTCGAGAAATATATTCGAATTCCACTTCCATCTGGTGAATCTCTATCTGTTTATGGGGAAACGACATCGAAGGGTTTGAAACTTATGTCTTGCACTCAAGCTCAAAAATATCTTCGTAAGAAGTATATATCTTTCTTGGCTCATGTGGTGGAAAAGAAAGATAAGGGTAAGAGTATTCAAGATGTTCCGGTTGTGTGTGATTTTCCAGAGGTCTTTCCTGAGGATTTATCTGGTTTACCTCCTGTTCGTTCTGTTGATTTTCGTATTGATCTTGTTCCTGGTGCTACTCCCGTCGCTAAAGCTCCATATCGTCTTGCACCTTCGGAAATGCAAGAACTTGCTAGCCAACTCCAAGAATTAACTGACAAAGGTTTCATTCGTCCGAGTTCCTCGCCTTGGGGAGCTCCAGTATTGTTTGTTAAGAAGAAAGATGGGACTTTTCGTATGTGCATCGATTATCGTGAACTTAATAAGCTTACGATAAAGAATCGTTACCCTCTACCTCGCATCGATGATCTTTTTGATCAACTTCAGGGTGCAGTCTGTTTTTCGAAGATCGACCTTCGTTCTGGATATCATCAACTTCGTGTTCATGAGGATGACATTCCCAAAACCGCCTTTCGAACTCGTTACGGTCACTATGAGTTCATGGTTATGCCTTTCGGTCTAACCAATGCACCTGCGGTTTTCATGGATCTAATGAATCGAGTTTGCAAACCTTTCTTGGACAAATTCGTGATTGTATTCATCGACGATATCCTCATTTACTCCAAATCCAGGACTACCCACGAACAGCATCTTCGTCAAATTTTAAGCCTTCTTCGTGATGAGCAACTGTATGCCAAGTTCTCCAAATGTGAATTTTGGCTTAAGGAAGTTCAATTCCTTGGTCACGTAATAAACAACAAAGGAATACACGTAGACCCTGCTAAGATTGAAGCCATTAAAAGCTGGATTGTTCCCACAACTCCCACTGAGGTTCGTTCATTTCTTGGTCTTGCTGGTTACTATCGTCGCTTCATTGCCAACTTTTCAAAAATCGCGGTTCCACTTACTTCTTTGACTCACAAAGATAAACCTTTCTTATGGGGATCCAGTCAGGAAGAAGCATTTCAAACTTTGAAACAAAAGCTTTGCGACGCTCCTGTTCTCTCTCTTCCTGATGGTGTTGACGATTTTGTGGTGTACTGTGATGCATCTCACCTAGGCCTTGGTTGTGTTCTCATGCAACGAGGCAAGGTCATCGCTTATGCGTCACGACAGTTGAAAACATCTGAGAAAAATTACACTACTCATGATCTTGAACTTGGAGCCGTTGTGTTCGCGTTAAAAATTTGGAGGCACTATCTGTATGGTACTAAATGTGTGGTCTTTACTGATCACAAAAGTCTTCAACATATTTTCAAC
This sequence comes from Ambrosia x helenae, assembly GCA_030844895.1. NCBI lineage: Eukaryota > Viridiplantae > Streptophyta > Magnoliopsida > Asterales > Asteraceae > Ambrosia > Ambrosia x helenae. The sequence continues at coordinate 45,330,255 of CM061232.1, read as the reverse complement.
CAAAAAGATCTAAATATGCGTCAGCGTCGATGGGTTGAATTTCTAAATGATTATGATTGTGAGATTCGCTATCATCCTGGAAAAGCGAATGTTGTGGCTGATGCTCTTAGTCGCAAGGCATATACTCAACTTAACTGCATTCAGACTCATGATCTCAAACTTCGAATCTATGAAGCTCAACATGTTTCGGTTACTGAAGGCAATATGTACAACGAAATGTCATGTGGAGCTGAAAATCTTTTGGAAACGAAGCATGGTTTGCTCTATCTGTCCAATCGTCTATGGATTCCTGATCGTGATAATCTTAGAACCTTTATCATGGACGAGGCTCATAAGACTCGTTACTCCATTCACCCTGGTGCAGATAAGATGTATCAGGATCTGCGTCCCATGTATTGGTGGCCCGGTATGAAGAAGGATATAGCTCACTACGTGGCTAAATGCCTTACTTGTGCCAAGGTCAAAGCTGAGCATCAACGTCCATCTGGTTTGCTTGTACAACCAGAGATTCCTGTGTGGAAATGGGAGAACATTGCTATGGACTTCATTACTAAATTACCCCGCACTGCACGAGGTCATGATAGTATTTGGGTCATTGTGGATCGTTTAACCAAATCTGCACACTTTTTACCTATTCGTGAGACTTATTCGGCTGAGAAACTGGCTAATCTTTATATCGCCGAGATCATTAGTCGTCATGGAACTCCTTTGAGCATCATTTCTGATCGTGACAGCAAGTTCACTTCTCGTCTTTGGCAAACTCTTCACGACGCGTTGGGAACTAAACTAAATCTTAGCACAGCATACCATCCTCAGACAGATGGCCAAACGGAGCGTACTATTCAAACATTAGAAGATATGCTTCGGGCTTGTGTCATAGATTTTGGTGGTAATTGGGATTCACACTTGCCTTTGGTTGAATTTTCGTATAATAACAGCTATCATGCCAGTATCCGTATGGCACCTTTTGAAGCCCTTTATGGTCGCAAATGTCGTTCTCCTGTGTGCTGGAGTGAGGTCGGTGATACTCTCATTACTGGTCCTGAACTTGTCCAGGAAACAACAGACAAAATTGCGCTTATTCGTGGATCCTTACTGGCAGCTCAGAGTAGACAGAAGAGTTACGCTGATCAAAGACGTAAACCCTTGGAATTTCAAGTTGGTGACATGGTTCTTCTTAAAGTCTCACCTTGGAAGGGTGTTTTTCGATTCGGGAAAAAGGGAAAGCTTGCTCCGAGATATGTAGGCCCATTTAAGATTTTGGAAAGAGTTGGAAAAGTGGCTTACAAGCTAGATCTTCCCGATGAACTCAGCAACGTTCACCCTACCTTCCATATATCGAACTTGAAAAAGTGTTTGACGGATGAGAATTTACATGTTCCACTGGAGGATATTCAAGTTGACGAAACGATGCGTTTCACGGAGAAACCCGTGGAAATTATGGATCGTGAAGTCAAGACTCTTAAGCGTAGCCGTATTCCTATTGTCAAGGTTCGTTGGGAGTCTAAACGTGGCCCAGAATTTACTTGGGAACGTGAAGACCAAATGAAGACGAAGTATCCTCATCTTTTTACAGGAACCTCCACTTGAAATAAATTTCGAGACGAAATTTTCTAAAGTAGGGGAGACTGTGACATCCGTCACCCTCGACTTTTATCTAATTTACAATTTTAGTCCTTCAAATATTTCCTGTAATTGTTGTCGTTTTCAAATTTAATAAACGTGCGAACTCAAGTTTCATGTTCTTTTTGGAGCTCAATCTCGATTTAAGTTTAACGCGTATGTTGCAACATTATTCGGAAAATATACGTATATCATAAAAATTCCTAGTTATACAAGTTTTGAGTTAATTACTTAACTAGGTTAGTGGTTATAAAGGAATTTTAACAAGGAAACCTTGGAAATTAACTAAAGAAAATAAGAGGGACCAAATGTGACAATTCTGAAAGTTTAAAAAAAAAAAAAATACAACATCTGCTGCTGTTTCACGCGTTTCCGGCCCAGCAGAAATTCCGGCCGCCGGATTTTAATTCCGGCGAGCCCTTAAATCTTCATATACGCGTCCGTTTCAATCTTTTAGCATTCCAAACGTTTTCCTCGTCAATATTCGACTTATTTGGATAATTATTAAGCGTTTCAACAAGGTTTTAAGGTATCTTTAATGGCCTTAAACCTGAAACCGATCGGAACTTTTATACCACAAGAAACGCTCGTTTTTTCGCTTATAAATACGAATTGGTATCACCACTTTACCTCTGCCCCATTATACAACAAAACCCACAACAAAATTCGTACAAAAACGCGTTCAGAAAGCTTTGATTTGCGTTTTTTTTGCGAGACAAAGAAGCTCCAATTGCGAGCCAAAAACGAGTTGTAAGTGTCTAATCTTGGTTGCTATGTTTTAGTCGAGTATTATAGGCTAAAACCCCCTTATTTTAGATCACTAAAATAAACGAATTTGATTTGGTAAGAATTAGGGTTCTTAGCTAGATAAATTGGGGAAGAAGACATGTTTGGATAATAACATAAATATAATTCAAAATCAGATTTGTTAACAAATGGCATAGGTGGACTAATGGTTAAGGCTGTTGGGTTACACCATGGGGATCCGGGTTCGACCCCCCTTGTCACCAGTTCTTTTCTTTCTTTTTTTTTCCTTTTTGGTTTATATCTCTTTTCATTAATTATATATATATATTACATATAAACTTAGAATAATTGTAATAAATCCATTATTTATCTAAAAATCATGAAAATTTAGACATAGCATCTTGACATCTAAAATAAGATTTCCACACTTTTATTTTTTGGAAAATGTCTAAATTTTATATTTTTATTGAATTTAATTGTTTTAATCATAATTAATTAATTAAAAATTCATTTTAAGAGATTTTAACCTCAAATTTTCTGGAGATTTATTTCTATGAATAATAAACTGTAATAAAATAAAATTTCTTATAAAATGATTATTTTTATTATTTTTTTTTTACTAATTTTAATCATTAAAACATCATTTAAATTCATTAAAAAATGTTTTAAATGCAAATAAATTATGGAAATATTATTTTAGCTTTCCGCAACATAAAATAATTATTTCTCATAATATTATCGTTTCGGGATCATACCTTGTATTATTCATACTATTTATATCTAAATTAGATTTAATAATAAATTGTTTAATTTAAATATAAATCATTAACTCTAATTCAAGGCTATTGTTCTATAAAGTGGAATATATATCTATAGGTGAAACACATAAGAGTTTTAGTCATTTATTAAATTCATCGTGAATATACTTATTTCGAAAACTGTTGTTCAAGTTATTACTAATAATGTCATCTTCCCTAATACGAGTTTAGCAAGCCCTAATGCCTTAGATGACTCGACGTTTTAGATTTTTATTTTTTTTTCTCTTATAGTATTTTTATATATAGGTTGAATTCTTCGGAATTCTTAAGCCTTACGACGAACTTTCGCGGAATTTATAATTAGCGAAACTGTGAGTATATCTTTCCCTTTTCTTACTGTTTTACTATATCGGGATGATTCATGTACATATTAATCAAGTTTTATTTCTTATACTTAATGCAATTCTCATGTGTGTTTGCCTTATGTGATTTGGTGTGTATTATGCTTAATCATTAACCGCTGGGCGGCCTAGCATTTCAGTGAATAGTACTATGGTATACCCCCTTGAGACTCTCTTGAGAGGATCTTGGTCATTGTCATGTTAATTCATTATTCAGTTTGTTAGTCATGTGTTAGTCATTCTTCTCAGGTTTGGTTTTGACTGATACTACTTAGTTACATATTTGCAAACAGTATACAACACATGAATTGCGAAACATTTTATTTCTATACTATATATATCAAACGGGTGTACTCACCAATACATTATATGTGTTGACAAAATTGTTTTGTACATGTTTCAGGTGACGTTTGATCTTACATGCTTTCACGCTTAGGCTGGACCTAGTGCTTAAATAAAAGTTGAACATTTATTATCTATGTTTGAAATTTCTATTAAGACTCTTTGTATTTCGTTTTGAACAATGGAAGTTATTTACTATTAATATTTACAATTTAGTCCATGTGCTATTGAACAATCGTCACTACGTGACACCTCGATGTTTCCGCCATCGGTTGGGGTGTTACAGTTTAGATGTTGAATTAGGGAAGATGATGAGTGGTGGTTATTGTTTAAATATAATTTGATATCAAATAAAACAACAATTGGTTGCCTTGGCTTAGTGGTTGGGACTACAACCGGATATCTTTAGAACCCGGGTTCGAATCTCTGAACTCACGGGTCTGGATACATATTTTTTTTTAGGTTTTATATAGTTCTTTTTATATTTATATATATATGTATATATACCTTGTTAACTTAAAATATTTATAATAAATTCATTTTTGCTCCAAAAATTATAAAAATTTAGGAGTAGCATCTTGACACCATAAAGAAAATTACCACACTTTTATTTTCTGGAAAATGTTTTATTTTTATATTTTTATTGAATTAAATTGTTTTAATCATATTTAATTGATTAAAAATTCATTTTTAATGATTTTAATCTTAAACTTTTTGCTAAGTTATTTATAATCATTTAGAACTGAAATAAAATTTATTGGTTCAGAAAACATTTAATTTTATTGATTTTCCTATTTTTAATCATTTAAACATAATTTAATCTCGTTAAATCAATTTTAAATATAAATAAGTTTATATAAATTATGAGAAAATTATTCTAATTTGTTTACATCAGAAATCATTCATTTTCTATAAAACTAGGATTTTTGGATCATGTATGGTATTATTAGTCTTATTTACGTTTAATTAGACATAATAAAACATTTATTTATTTATACAATTTAAACATCTATTTTATAAATATTTTTCTTATAAAATAGAAATACTCATATAGTTTAATGTCTTTATTATCTTTTGTTGGATCATTGTGTAACTCAAAACTATTTATTTATATATTTATGATTATTGTATTTATTTTAATTTAGTTAAAGTAACTAACTAAATTATTTTGTTTTAATTATTCATACATAATTTGTGTCTAAATATTTAATTGGTAATATTTATATTACCTAAATCATAGTTACAAACTTGGTATATTATTATACAACTTTTACATTAACGCGATTTATCCTAAAAACTCTAATTCCCCAAATCGACTTAGCAAACCCTAATGCCTTAGACCTTAGTTACCTTAGACTTTTTAGACATTTCCTTATTAGTATGCTTACACATTATAGGTTGAATTCCTTGGAATTCCCATTACTTAGCTCACGACCGCTTAAGTTGGATTTTGCTCGCTTTCGCAAACTGTGAGTATATCTTTCCCCTTTTTACTGTTTTACTACTTTGGGGTGACTCATGTACCTATATATTAATCAAGTTTCAATTTCTTATACTTAATGCAATTCTCATGTGTGTTTGCTTTATGTTAATTGGTGTGTCTATGACTTGTCAAAATCATTAACCGCTGGGCGGCCTAGCTTTTCAATGAATAGTACTATGGTATACCCCCTTGAGACTCTGTTGAGAGAATCTTGGTCATTGTCTGGTTAATTCATTATTCAGTTGGTTAGTCATGTGTTAGTCATTATTCTCAGGTTTGGTTTTGAACGATTATTACTTATTACATAATTGCAAATGGTACCGCAAATGAATTGCTAAACACTTTTCTACTATATCTATTTAAACAGGGTATGCTCACCAATACAATTTTTGTATTGACCAAATTATTTTGTACATGTTTCAGGTTGTTTTGAGATGCATTCCTTAAGCTTTCGGATTTATATTTATATTTTGATTCATTGTATTTCAATTTAGTTGGCAGTTAGAATCGTTGTATTTCATTTCAATGTAATAAATTATTAAATCAATGTATTCAAATTTACACTTTAGTCCATGAGCTATTGAACAATCGTCACTACGTGACACCTCGATGTTTCCGCCATCGGTTGGGGTGTTACAGATTGGTATCAGAGCCATGGTTATAGGGAATTAGGTTATTAGAATGCCTTTTAGCCTAGACTATAACTAAGTTTACTTTCGCGAGTTCTCTCGTGTATATTTCTCTCGTTTCTTATATTTCCTTTCAAGATATTCTTGTTATGATTATTTCTCGTTATGCTTTCGATATTTGGCTTGGCGAAGAAGACACTCGTATTTCACAAACGAAACGATATCATCAAGTTAGGAGTGATATCCATACCTTGGTGATTAGTTTCACTCCTCTATATGTTATTTATCTTAGGAATATACCTTTGAGATAGGAGTGACATCCACACCTCAAAGAGTATTTTCTTCAAAAAGAAACTTAACCACTAAGTTGGGGGTGATATCCTTAACTTAGTGATTGGTTTCATTCCTCAATTGTTTTCAATTTTGAAATACATCTTTGAGTTAGGAGTGAAATCCACATCTCAGGGATCTGTTTCTACATCTCGTTTTAAAGTCTCGCTAAAGGTTTTGAAATTTACCAGTGATGGGGTATGTGCAATCGGGAAAAATGACCATTCACTCATAGGTTCAAGTACGCTCCCCACAAGTCACTAATAATATTTCAATCTCTTTGGCTAGTCACCAGTTTCATTAGAAATATTTTCAGAATCACATTTTTAATATATTTTTCATTTGTTGTTTGAAACTCTTATCATAATTTTTTTATATTGAAGTTATTATGTCTTTTGAGTTTTCTCTATTAATAGCTATCGCTATTTGTGCATTTTTCCGTTTTTCATTATTGACTCTTAAGTTTTGTTTAACATTTGGATTTTAAGTTCTATCTCTTGATGTTTTATATACTCATTAATTATTCGCTTATGGATTTTTTTATCATCATTATTAAAACTTTTATCCGCTTTAAGACTTACACTATTTTCATTTATGATTTGTGACTTCTACACTATTGTCGCATTGACTTTTATCATTCACGTCATTTCTAAATCTTGGTCTTTTAAAACACATTAGATTTATACATACTTCATGAAATGGTTTCATTTTGCATTTTACAAACCTGTATTACATATTTTAAAATTCAAATGTAAACCTTTTGTTTTCATATGACATATCCAATATATATTTTCGGGAGAAATTTGCAACTAATAATAAGCCTTATAACATTTTTCAAACGCGACTTCTTGAAAACACATGAAAACGTGTGTTCACGAAGAATTTTCAAATGAACCTTGTTTTGAATCTAAAACACATTTCGATTTCTCAAACATGACTACTATCCTTTCAACTATATCACAAAGTTTGAGCAAACTATGTTTTGATAAACGAAAATTTATCCTATTACACTCACACTCTTTCAGTCGCAAAACTTTTGGTCTAACAAAATATTGGACATATCCTTATCAGAATGTTACTAATTGTCTTTAATCATATAATGCATATATGTAAAACTAACTAAATTTAAACCCTTATGTCAGTAGACTATACGTCTGTTCTGTGTACTCTCACTTATCTTAAATTTCATTATTTTACTCTTACACCATTTTATTCATAGTTATTTCTAACACGTTATTTGTGATTTTTTTATTTCACACTGCTGGTTTGCAAAAGTTCAACTCGTTTACTTTCATTTTGAGCAACTATGCGATTTACTCAATTTATATTATACTATCCTTTCAATCGAACTTTTATGCTTACATGAACGCATATTTTGTATGCATATGTTTCCTGTTTTGAGCAAAACCCTGTTATACTTTACATTATTTTGTTCATCATCATGGTCAATGAACATACTAATTGATAACTCGTAGGAGATCTAAGCCAGTGCCCACGTACGACTCGGATTAGAGTATTCCTTTAATCCGAGGGGAACGGTGGAAATCTCGGAGTTTATCAATATGGGTGTTTAGAGCCAACGATGTGAACAGAAGCTACCGGTTAAGGGAAGAACCTCTAACCATGTCTATTACTTACATGTTATTCTCATTACGGTTAAAGGGTAAACCCGAAAGGGAAGGACCTCTGACCATGTCATTGTTTCATTGCAGTATCGATTACTTATCATATATTGATTGCACGCATATGTTTCTTGTATTACTTAGGATAGGATTATGGAAAAGCATAACACCTTAGTGTAAGGTAAATCGATGATTACGGTCCGGAATGCAATCATGGGTTTACAGGTACATGAGGGTGGTGTGTAATTCTATTTAGGCTATTGGTAGACAATTAGTACGAATCCAAAGTATCGGGAGTGTGGTGGGTCAGCTGCGGTACACCCTATATATAAGCATAAACGATACTGCGGGAGCGAACTAGGAGTCTGACCAAGAAACTATCCATTACTTTATACTTATCTCTTCATTAGAACAGTGGGCTAATAGCTAGCATTTTCAAAGAGAACGTTTTTACACGAGCTCCCGTTCACTTTCCTAGAGTCTTCCTCTTGACCGCGCATACAGAAAACACGAACCTCGTATCTCTTACATACTCGATTATTTGGATACTTGCTGCATACTCTAACAACATTTAGTCAGAGACTTTTCTAAAGTAGGGGAGACTACTTTTTGAATACCTATGCCCCTCATCCGTTACACATTCTCAAAACCATTCTCATTTAAACTCTTAACTTTCTAGTTTCGGGTCAACTGTAAAAAGATTTTGAAATTTTTTTTTACTTTTAGTGTTAGACAACTACTTTAAACTTTATTGAATCATAAATGATGGAAATCTCTTTTAAAAATCTAGTTGGCTTTTACAACGCCTTCGGTTTCATAGTAGCCTCCACTTGAAAGAAATTTCGAGACGAAATTTTTTAAAGTAGGGGAGACTGTGACATTCGTCACCCGCGTCTTTCACCTAATTTACAATAATAACCCTTCAAATATTTCCATTATAGTCCCTGTAAGTTCGTCATTTTTAAATTTAATTTTAGAGCGAACTAAAATTATTCATTTATATTTATTTTGGATTGGATATAAGTTTTAATCAAATGCGTAACGTATTCGTAAAAGAGTTTATACAAAAATCTAGTCTTATAAAGTTTTAGAAATTTTTTTGGTTAAACTAACTTAACTTGGTTAAGTTTTATAAAAGGAAAACTAACTTAATTAAACAATAAACTAACCCAGTTACAAAGTGAGGGACTAAATCTGACAAGTCTTCAAACTTTTAAAATCAAATTTCCCCTCTCTGTCACTCTGGCCGCTTTTCCGGCGATCCAGATTCCGGCCACCGGAATCTTTTCCGGCGAGCCTTAAACTCGCAAGATAACGATCTATTTCAACACTTAGTGATTCCAAACGTTTTTGTCCATCAATAACCTACTGTTTCAACTATCAATCATGCATTAAACGTTGTGTTAATGGCCCTTTAATCGCATCTAAGTGGTAACTGACCGGAATTATTAAAACGCCTCATAAACGCATCTTTAACCATCCGTTTTATAAAGGGAACGTGTCAAAACCTTTCTGCACTGATACACATTCTAAACCCACTTTTAAACGCCTCCAAGATCGTCCTTAAGGTCTCTCACTTCTCGTTTTTCAGCCCGGTTCTCGCAGCTCATTTGCGACCGCATTATGTGGTGTAAGTCATTTTTTTATGCCATTTTAATCATTAATCCCTCCTTTGTAAAACCCCCATGGTTCTTGTGATTATCAGTAGTGAATTGAAGATTATTGAAAATAGGGTTAGGGTTAGGGTTTAGATGTTGAATTGGGGAAGATGATGAGTGGTGGTTATTGTTTAAATATAATTTGATATCAAATAAAACAACAATTGGTTGCCTTGGCTTAGTGGTTGGGACTACAACTGGATATCTTTAGAACCCGGGTTCGAATCTCTGAACTCACGGGTCTGGATACATATTTTTTTTAGGTTTTATATAGTTCTTTTTATATTTATATATATATATATGTATATATATACCTTGTTAACTTAAAATATTCATAATAAATTCATTTTTGCTCCAAAAATTATAAAAATTTAGGAGTATCATCTTGACACCATATAGAAAATTACCACACTTTTATTTTCTGGAAAATGTTTTATTTTTATATTTTTATTGAATTAAATTGTTTTAATCATATTTAATTGATTAAAAATTCATTTTTAATGATTTTAATCTCAAACTTTTTGCTAAATTATTTATAATCATTTAGAACTGAAATAAAATTTATTGGTTCAGAAAACATTTAATTTTATTGATTTTCCTATTTTTAATCATTTAAACATAATTTAATCTCGTTAAATCAATTTTAAATATAAATAAGTTTATATAAATTATGAGAAAATTATTCTAATTTGTTTACATCAGAAATCATTCATTTTCTATAAAACTAGGATTTTTGGATCATGTATGGTATTATTAGTCTTATTTACGTTTAATTAGACATAATAAAACATTTATTTATTTATACAATTTAAACATCTATTTTATAAATATTTTTCTTATAAAATAGAAATACTCATATGGTTTAATGTCTTTATTATCTTTTGGTTGATCACTGTGTAACTCAAAATTATTTATTTATATATTTATGATTATTGTATTTATTTTAATTTAGTTAAAGTAACTAACTAAATTATTTTGTTTTAATTATTCAAACATAATTTGTGTCTAAATATTTAATTGGTAATATTTATATTACCTAAATCATAGTTAAAAACTTGGTATATTATTATACAACTTTTACATTAACGCGATTTATCCTAAAAACTCTAATTCCCCAAATCGACTTAGCAAACCCTAATGCCTTAGACCCTAGTTACCTTAGACTTTTTAGACTTTTCCTTATTAGTATGCTTACACATTATAGGTTGAATTCCTTGGAATTCCCATTACTTAGCTCACGACCGCTTACGTTGGATTTTGCTCGCTTTCGTAAACTGTGAGTATATCTTTCCCCTTTTTACTGTTTTACTACTTTGGGGTGACTCATGTACCTATATATTAATCAAGTTTCAATTTATTATACTTAATGCAATTCTCATGTGTGTTTGCTTTATGTTAATTGGTGTGTCTATGACTTGTCAAAATCATTAACCGCTGGGCGCCTAGCTTTTCAATGAATAGTACTATGGTATACCCCCTTGAGACTCTGTTGAGAGAATCTTGGTCATTGTCTGGTTAATTCATTATTCAGTTGGTTAGTCATGTGTTAGTCATTATTCTCAGGTTTGGTTTTGAACGGATATTACTTATTACATAATTGCAAATGGTACCACACATGAATTGCTAAACACTTTTCTACTATATCTATTTAAACAGGGTATGCTCACCAATACAATTTTTGTATTGACCAAATTATTTTGTACATGTTTCAGGTTGTTTTGAGATGCATTCCTTAAGCTTTCGGATTTATATTTAGATTTTGATTCATTGTATTTCAATTTAGTTGGCAGTTAGAATCGTTGTATTTCATTTCAATGTAATAAATTATTAAATCAATGTATTCAAATTTACACTTTAGTCCATGAGCTATTGAACAATCGTCACTACGTGACACCTCGATGTTTCCGCCATTGGTTGGGGTGTTACAAATTGATTATGAAATTCGTAAAAATTTTTGATCGCTAGATGAACTGAGATTAGTGTTTTGAATAAGGTAAAGAATAATGATCAAAAATAGAGAAATCAGTTACATAAATTTGAATTGTGATTAACGATAAAACAGAGATTGTGAAATCGTTATAATTAATTGAGGGAGGGAAAAAGTCTATAATACCCTTTTCGTTATTGACATTGAATTCAGAGGTTGTAACCGACATCTTCCACGTGGCAAATTATGGTGGCTTCCTACATATTGTAGGTTAAGGGACTTTGTACCCAATACTTTTCCATGGTGAGTATTTGTAAATTGCAATGGTGATGAGGTGTCGAAGTCCAGAAACAAGGACCCATCACATCGATAATCTATAACTATATATAAAAGAATTGAAGTTTGATGATCCAACGAGTATCATAGTGCTATATAAAAAAACGGAGAAAAAAACGATTATTTTTTTGTGGGTTTTGTTCATACAGGAAAAAAAACAGAAAGTGTTCAGGTTATTCGTTAATCACGTATAGGCAAGACATTAATTATGTTCAAACCAGTAAATATGAATTCTATTTACAACAAGTGTTAGCATTGAAGTTGTACATTGTTTTAGGTTAGGTTTTAATATTAGAGTTCTACATTGTTTAAGGTTAGGTGTTAACATTGGAGATACATTGTTAATTGTTTTAGGTTAGGTGCTACCCGAAGCTTTCCTGCATGTAACTGTAAAGCGCATCGGTCTATCTTGCATGTAAAATTGACATGTCATATTAGATTTCTCAAACCGGGGACGCTCCCAGGATATAAATCTAGTGATCCATAAACCTATGGAGGCATGGTTCGACACCTGGCTTAAAGCTTCAAGAGCTTTCTTTTTCTTCCATAGTGTAAATTTACGTGTATTTCATTCGAAATATGTATATGTATTGAGTTTGCCCCTCTCTCCTCTCTTAATTTAAGGAACCCGTGACTCCCCCCCCCCCATTTTATATTTTCTCAAACTCTGCCAATGTCCTTCCTACAAGACTTGGTCCGACGGACTGGTATGGGTCCTAAAACTTGACCATCCGAGTTTTTAAAATAACTTTTAGCTTCAGATGGTAATATAATGTAAAGAAAAAAAAGTATCTTTTGTTTTTTTTTTTAATTTGAACATGCACTCACTCTCCTTTAAATCCTTTCAGTTACATGCACTTTCAAACTCAACGTACACACTCATTCAAATCAAAACCATTTTGCTTTCAAACTCATCCTACACACTCGCTCAACCCATTTCACTCTCAAGTCTTAACTCAACCTACACACTTGTATCTCAAATCAATTCACTCTCAACTCAACATACACACTCTCATCTCAAATCAATTCACTCTCAGCTCAACATACACACTCTCATCTCAAACCATTTCATTCTCAACTCAACTTATACACCCTCATCTCGAACATATGAAGATTAGCAACAAGATTGCAACAGGTCAGACTACCGACTCCTACCTGAATTGCGTTATCAGAGCCAATCTAAGAATGGTCTTAATGGACACCCACTGATGTGAAGGACGCAGGATCGATGAGGGATTGTGTTTGAGAGAGAGTATGTGAAACTAAAGAAATCAATACATACATAAAATGATACAATGTTTGGGTATTTATACATGATGAAGGGGTGTGTCCCCTTGACTATAACCGACATGATGGTCAGGGGCGGATCTAGTTCATGGGGAGGGGGTGCGGACGTTGCGGCTCAACTTCGCGCGCGTAGTGGAAAATTTGGTTTTTTTTACGAAATTTGAAAAACGTTGCTACTAAAATGAAAAAAATGAAAAACGTTACTACTGAAAAATGTTTCTAGATCCGCCACTGATGATGGTTGGTATTTAACTAACATTACCCTTGACTAAACTTAGGATATAAATATATACTTAGGATATACTATGATATAATAAGGAAATAAGAATTAATGTCTATTATTCTCCCCCCTAATTCTTGATTTCCCCAAGGTCTTCAACTCCCATGAGACGTCGCATCTCGAGAAATTTTATTCTTGGTAGTGCCTTGGTGAGTATATCTGCTTTCTGCATCTCTCCACTGATGTGATCAACTTGTATCTGCCCGTTCTCTATGCATTCTCTGATAAAGTGATACCTTATGTTGATATGCTTTGATCTTCCATGAAACACTGGATTCTTCATAAGTTGTATTGCTGACTTGTTGTCTACTAGTAGTGTTATCTTCTTTGGTTGTTCACCCGTGAGTTCGTTGAGTACTCCTTGTAGCCATATTGCTTGACATGTTGCTGATGTAGCTGCCATAAATTCTGATTCGCATGAGGATAGTGCTACTGTACTTTGCTTCTGACTTATCCATGTGATAGGTGAATCTCTGAAGTAGAATATTGTTCCTGTTGTTCCTTTTCCATCGTCTTGCTATCCATAACTACTGTCCCTGTATCCAGTGATTTCTGCTTCTTTACTTCTGCTGTATTGAATTCCATAATTCAATGTGCCTTTGATGTATCTTATTAAGTGCTTAACTGCCTTCATGTGAGTTGTTTTTGGCTTCTCCATAAATCCGCTGACGTATCCAACTGCGTAGGTGATATCTGGTCTGGTATGTGTAAGATACCTTAAGCTTCCAATTAGCTTTCTATATTCTGTTTCATTGACTGGTTCACTTTCATCTTCTTTAGTGAGATTTGGACCTGATTCCATTGCATATTTTGTTGGATTGCAGTATTCTAGTCTGGATTCTTTAATGACTTTCTTCGCGTAGACCGATTGCTTCAATTGTATCTTTCCTTGTGTTTGACGTACTTCTATCCCTAGATAGTAAGTGAGTGGTCCTAAGTCACTCATTTCAAACTTGCCTTGCATTTCTTTCTTGAAGCTTGATATGTCCTTGATTGAACTTCCTGTTACTATTATGTCATCGACATAAACTCCTATAATTATTGTTGACTGCTTTGAAGTTCTCTTGTATACTGCTTGCTCTTGTGGACATCTTATAAATCCAATTTCCTTTAGGATGTTATTCAGCCTTATGTTCTATGCTCTTGGTGCTTGCTTCAAACCATATAGAGCTTTCTTTAGCTTGTAGACTAGATTTTCTTTTCATTTCTTTATGAATCCATCTGGTTGTGAAACGTAGACATCTTCTTTTAATTCACCATGTAAGAATGCAGATTTTACATCTAAGTGATGTACTTGCCATCCTTTCTGTGCTGCCAATGCTAATAGTAGCCTGATTGTTTCTATTCTTGCAACTGGTGCAAATACTTCATTGTAGTCTATTCCTTCTTGTTGTACGTATCCTTTTGCTACTAATCTGGCCTTATATTTGGTGATCTGTCCACTTGCGTCTCTCTTGACCTTGAATACCCATTTTAGACCTATTGGTTTCTGACTCGAGGAGAGTGTAGTCAGTGTCCAAGTATTGTTCTTTTCTATTGAGTCTATTTCGCTTTCCATTGCTTCTATCCATTGTGGGTATTCTGCTGCTTCTTTGTAATTTGCAGGCTCTTCATCGTATGCTAAATATAGATGTTCATATTCTTCTTGTCTAAGAGGTTGTGTGGCTGCGTAGATGTCATTAAGTGATCTAAGGGCTCGAACTGGTCTATGTTGGGAGCCTGGTGAGTCTTCTAACTCTTGAGTACTTGTCTCAATTGCTGGATCACTTGTCGGCGTTTCTTGAACTATTATTTGAGTTCGTGTAGCTGTGATCGGACTGCTAAAAAATTCATTATCACTTTCATTCTCTTGATCTTCATTGTCCTCGTTACTTTGCTCTTGTACAGCTTCACTTTCGTGATCTCCATAAACTTCGAATCTTGTCCAAGATGGTTCGTCGTTGCTTCCTTCTTTTAAGTAGTTGTTCCAATCCCATGGTTCGTTTTCTATGAATTTGACATCTCTACTAATATGTATCTTTTCTTCTATGGGATCATATAATCTATAGGCTTTTAAACCATTTTCGTTTCCTAGATGTACCATTTTCTTGCTTTTGTCTTCTAACTTCTTCAAATAGGGCGTTGTTACCTTTGCATATGCTGTGCATCCAAATACTCTAATGTGCTTGATATTGGGTGCTTTGCCATTTACTGCTTCGTAGGGCGTCATTCCCTTTAATGCTTTGGTAGGTAACCTATTCTGGATGTAAATTGCTTGTCTTGTTGCTTCCGCCCATAAGTTCCGTGGTACGTTCATAGCCTTTAACATGCTTCTGGTCATACTCATTACTGAACGGTTCTTTCTTTCTACTACACCATTTTGCTGTGGCGTGTAAGGTGCTGTAGCTGTCTAAGGATTCCTTTATCCTCACAATATGCGGTAAGAGCTTTAGAAGTAAACTCTCCTCCACGATCCGTTCTTAGTCTTTTGAGCTTGTGACTTGTCTCTGTCTGAGCTTCGCTTAGAAACTTCTTGAAATTTTCATAAACTTGATCTTTTGACTTAAGCATGTAGATCCACATATATCTTGAATAATCGTCAACTATCAGGAAGAAATAGTTGTTGCCTGCTAATGATGTGGGTGAAATTGGTCCACATAAGTCTGCATGTACTAATTCTAGAGGTCTCGTAGCTCTAAAATTTGCTTGAGAGGGAAACGGAAGTCTGCTTTGCTTTTCCGTAATACATGCATCATATACTTGAGATGGGTGCTGAATCTTTGGCATTCCACGTGCCATTCCTTTTATGCTCAATTGTCTTAGTGAATCAAAATTCACATGTCCCATACGTGCATGCCATAGCCATGCAGGTGTATCTATTGTAGCTTGTAAACAAATCGGATTTGTTATTCTGAGCTTTACTTTGTAGAGTCTGTTTTTAGCTCTTGGGACTTTCATCTATAGGTTGTTGTAGGAGTCATAGATCCATAGATGTTCATTCTCCATAATTACTTTACATCCTGATTCTGTAACTTGCCCGAGGCTTAAGATGTTGCTTTGGAGTGTTGGAATGTAGTATACTTCTGTGACTAGTCTTTGTTCTCCATTGTTACATTCCAATACTATTGAGCCTTTACCTTTGATGTTGACACACGATCCATCTCCAAATTTTACGCTTCCTGCTATCTTTTCGTCTAACTTTGTGAAATAGGAGCGTCTTCCTGTCATATGATTGCTTGCGCCATTGTCTAAATACCATACTTCATTTATATTTTCTTCATTGTGACAGCGTTATGGTATTATCTTCTTTTTTTCGAGAACTACACTTCTTTCTTCACCAACTGCCATAAGTAATGTGGGATCCTCTTCTTCCATTACTGGGTGAGATTCTTCTTGCTTATTTCGAGGTTTAGGACATCTGGGAGCTATATGTCCTAATTCATTGCAATTATAACATCTTACATTGTTGCCATCTTTTCTGGGCTTGTAACTACTGTTGTCATGACGATTCTTAGTGGGATTTCGATCACTTCTCTGAAGTTCTGTCTACTTCCCAAAGACCATTTGCACTCAATATTGCTTTAACACGAACAACCCAAATCGTGTAATTTGTAGATGTCAACATCGGTGTTTGGAGGCTGAAAGTGGGAGTCTCCTTCGTGACTGTCTCTTTCGTTGTCATTGTGGGTTTAATGGGCGTCTTCTGCGGACTTTTGTTCTTTTTCTTCCCTATTGTCCAAATCTAATATGGACTACCCACGCTTCTTTAGGAACTTTCTTCGACAAGTGGTCAAACTTAAATCGATATACTTAAAATATTATTTGGTTAGCAAAGGTTTTGATATTTCGTAGGCGGCTTAACAAAGTATCAAGAACTTCGTTATAATATTTTTATGTATCAATAATGTTCCTCTAACTAAATTTCTAAAGTCAATCCTTTTGACTTGATAATCCTCCAACAATATGATGAGTGTTCTTCAAATAACACTCAATCTTTAAAACACCCTTCTAAATAAACAAACCCCTATGTTTGTTTAATATTTTCGACTTCAAAAAAATTTTCTTTAGATTAGTGATAAACCCGAACATTGATTAATAAACTTCTTATAATATCCCTCAATATTATAATACTATTTTATGAATTTTGACTTTCAAAAAGTCAACAAATTATTTCTTCTTCTCCGAAAGACTTACTGCCCAAACTTACACACTTTTCCTTTGTGTTTGTATGATCCAAATGGAACAACAATATTTTTCCAACGATAATTACTTTGGATCCTTAACAAGTTCTCTATCTTGTTCTAAAAAACAATCGAATACGATGGGTTTCAGAAAAAAAAAACTTCGGTTCTTGTTTCAAACAGAAAAAAAACTTTAATCCTTGATAAACTTTGATGTTTTGATAAAAAATTTGCAAAAACGATTTTGTTTTCGTATCAGGAATGTTCGGAAATACGTTTCAAAGTGTAAAAACTTGGTTTTGTTTATAAAAGATTTTGGCGGGAAAACAAGTTTGCCGAACAAAAACAGAGTATGAAATTTTTTTGAATTCTGATTTGGATTAAGGTTTTAAAGTATTCGATTATGATAAACTAATAGGGCAGGGATAGATATAACCGTCTTCGATGCGTTTAAACGATCTTTTCGTCGATTCCGGTAATCGCCGGAGAAGATGAAGTTTTCGCCAGAAAACTTTAACCGGGTCTGATCCTTCTTATTTGAACGGTTATACTGATGTATTGATCTTCTACTAATCTTGTTTGGCCTTTGAATGATTGTTCCAACGTCTAAACACTTTTCTGTTTCGATTCTATGTTTCGGAAAAAACAGAGGATCGAACCGTGATGATCTTCTTCTTCGTATCTTTGTGTTGATGGAACTTTATGATGAACCGAACGCTCTGATGCCAAATGAAGGACGCGGGATCGATGAGGGATTGTGTTTGAGAGAGAGTATGTGAAACTAAAGAAAACAATACATACATAAAATGATACAATGTTTGGGTATTTGTACATGATGAAGGGGTGTGTCCCCTTGACTATAACCGACATGATGGTTGGTATTTAACTAACATGACCCTTGACTAAACTTAGGATATAAATATATACTTAGGATATACTATGATATAATAAGGAAATAAGAATTAATGTCTAACATGATGTGCCGAGAATTACACATGTTTTACATATGTATTTATCCTCCTTTTTTGCACATTTATTATGCTTTTATCCGTATAAAACGTATGAATATCCAATATTGCTAGCCTATAAACCCATTTCCACCATGACTTTTAAAAGTTTGTAACGTTTTCATTCATTAATATTTTTTTTTCAAAAAATTACACCATATTAGTGATCACTTCATTCTATTTAATTTGAGTAGGCTATTGCCCTATTGCTATAGTTTACTAAATTTTTAAAATTTGTTATATGATCGTTATTACGTGAGTACTCATGTAATAGAAATCATTATGTGATTACACATTCAATATGATTTATTATAACTGATGTTATTACATGTATGTTCATTGCGTTATTACACATTCAATAATGATAAATCATTTATGCTTTATTACGTGACTAAATATGTAATATACAATATTATGTGGTTATTATAGGTTGATATGTTAATATTTTGCATTATATTTATACTTAATATGTGATTAGACTTGTATATGTTTTATGTTTGCTTAAGTTATAGTTAGTACCTAATTACGTAATCACTTAGTGAGTTTTCACATAATACTACAATGAAATTACGTATTCACGTAATGGGTATTCAAAATCACGTAACATTATACCTGTGTCAAGACAAGATGTATTATCACGTAATTACGTATTGGAACATAATACCATAGCACTATACAAGAAATCACGTAACGTTATACCAAAATTAGGTAATCATGTAGCTTGTAAAATAAAAAAAAATAAAAAATTAAGAAAACTATAGAAACAGGTTACTCAAATTAAAGAGAATTAAATGATCGTTGATATGGTGTAATTTTTTTTAAAAGTATTAACGTATAAAAAAGTTATAGCCATTTGAAAATTGTGGGGAAGTAGGTTTTTCGGATATCCGAAAACCGGATTATCCTAATTTTCAGATTCGGATATTGATTTCTAAAAATTTGGGATAATCACCTAAAATTAAAAAATTGTAATATATGTTATATGTGTACTAGTTTAGTTTAAATATAGTACAAATTAGGTAGTAAATAATCGGCTTCGGGTGTGGATTTTTTATTGTTTCTATGTTGAAAACTTTGAAAATCAAATATGGGTTTAGTTTTATTATATGCCAAAAAATGTTTTTTTTTTTAGTTCGGATATCCGTTTAACTATCCGAATCCGTATTTGAAATTGCGGACATCTGGAAACCAGATATCCGAAATTTCAGATACGGGTTTGGATATTGATACTCACTATCCGAAAACCGGATAATCCGATTTTGAACACCCCTAATAAATTGTATCAAGTAGTTTCAGTAAAGTTGTAATAAAAAAATTCACACTAGGCACCAGCTTGTTATTAATTTATTTACAAATTGCGAAAATCATACCATCAATCATGTACCTAAACCCTAAATGACTTGTAAACCATCAAACAACTTCACACTACAAATCAAATTTTGTGTTCATCGGGTTAGCTAATCAGATACTTGAGGACTTGAGATGTTTTGCACTTTTGCGTCCGTATCATGGTTGTGAAGTGCATGTGTCTTCATGTTTAGTTGTTCACTTGTTCATTACGTTGACAAAGTTATGATGGAGGTACGTGGTTAACAAAACATGTCCGACGCAACGTATCATACGTGTAGTCGTGTAGATTAGATGCACTCAACCAACTGAGGGTTCATGTCTCGTATGAAACAAATGTAGTGGTAGTATGGTAGAGTATGTGCATGTGAGTTTCGAGTAAAAAAGAGGGTAGCGGCGCAGCTTGTTGCCCATTTACCAGCCATCCACTTGTAATTTGTTATGATTTTTATTAATTAATCATGTTAACGGGTTAGTAAAAAATAATTATTATTTTAGCTTCGCTAGAATTTTGTATGATTTCTCTCACTTTATTATTTTTTTTCCGATATTCAACCTTCATTCATCTCATCGACGATTTCATCCTGTTGCTTTCATTTACCTTTATTCGAAAGCAAGTTGTTAGAGTCGGGTCAACATGTCCGGAATAGAAAATAAGATAACCTAAAGATGGACGGACGGGGTGGCATATAAATTAGTCAAAGATGAGTTGGACATGGTATAACCATTAGGCAAAGCAAAGTGAATCATGTGAAAGAGATACATGTATATATGCATACATGTGTTATTATCATTTGTGTCGTATACAATGTAGGTGGCTTGTTTTCACCTATCTCTCACGAGCTCCTTGTTCTCTATCTCTTTCACACACACAAACACATAGTAACTAGGTTGATGCTTAAGAACGTAGGTTTCATGTGCATAGCCTTCTTCTACAAGTATAATTTGTAATATCATAATTATATGCTTTGAATAATATTTATCTTTTAGTGTTGATTAAGAAAAGGACCTTTTAATTAAAAATCATCTAATTTCGATTTAACAGTGTAGTATAGTTAATTTATTCTTTAATAATGAGTTAATAGTCAAAATCGTCCCAGAGTTTGGTCATTTTTGCCACATCAGTCCAAAACCCAAACCTTTTACATATGGGTCATTTTGTTTTACTTTTTTCTTTTTCTTTTTTTTTTTTTTTGCCAAATTCGTCCCTGACACTAACCCAGTTAAAGTATCTCGTTAAGTTAAGGGTTATTTATGTCTTTTTACCTTACCCTTTATTTTTTTAATATTTTTTATTAAGTGAGACCCACCTCTTTATTTTTTTAATATTTTTTATTAAGTGTGGTGCGCCCAACATCTGTAACCAGAATCCTTTGGCACTTGTCACCATATCATGTCGTGTGGTGCACCCAACACGATCCATGACCAGAATCATTATTATAGCAATCTTACGTTCTAGCTAAACAACTCAAAAGAGTTGTCATTTTTTTCCGATAAGAGAAAGTGGATTTTGTTCAAGAAAATATTTTAACCACACTTTATGAAAACTTATTTGGTAATTGCTATGAGAGCACTCACATCCCATCCACCAAATGTATGTGAGTGTGTCTACCAAATTATATGGGGTGGGTGTAAGTGGTTGTGAGTGGAGGAGAGAGAAAATATTTGGTGAAATCACTGTTCCACCTAAATATGAAAAACTACTGTTCACCCCTATATATATTTTAATATTTTTGTAAGTAGTTGTAAGTGAGGAGAGAGAAAATGTAATGATAAAAGTTTGAAAAAATATTATTATTTTAATTAGGAGAAAGAAGATTTAGGGTGAAGTAGTAATTTTTAGTATAATTTAATAGATGAGATGTGAATGCTCAGAGCCACTATTTAAAAGTTACACGAAAAACGGTCAATAAAATAAACGACAAAGATAATCATAAATTCATAATAAAAGTTTTTTTAACCAAGTCTATATTGTTGTTTCTTTTGACCGAATGTAATCTTTTTTATTTCATATAGTTAACGTGTCTATTACTATATGAACAAATTTAAATATAGGTTAAGCCCATATATAAATGCTTTTATCTAATTCTAGTATTGAGCCAGTTTAACAAATTAGAATCTTGATCATAATATTCCAACTTGCAACAAGAAAATATGATTGAAAAACTCCAAATTTGCATAATTTTCAGGAAAAGAACAGAGTGTGTTTAAAATCAAATAGTCGTTATTAAAAGTTACAAATTTTGACCCATTATTTAACTCCAATACATCTTTTTCCAACCCCAAAATCCAAGAGAAAGGGTGATCATCCCAACTATAACAAAACATGATCTTTATCTAAATCCCACTGACAGTGAGATATAATTTAAACTATGAACATATATAAGACAATTTTGCAATTAACCTAAGGTGGGTTTGGATAAAAACCCCAAATTAAAGAAAAAGATTGATGGAAATTATGTGAATGTACATGCAATTTGAATTTGTATAAAAATCAATCCAATTTTGAAGAGGTTAATAATTAAGTATTATATTAAATGTAATATAATGACATTTAATTATAAAGCTAGGTGAATGAGAGATCTAAGCTTTATGTGTGTGGTGAAACTTTAAAGTTGGAGGAATTTGTGCTTGTCCCACATTGGTGGAAATATAAATCATGTGTTGGTTTATATCTATAATTCTGTAGAGGAATGTATTCCTATACAATAGGACACACCCAGTGGCAGCCAGGAGGGTGCGAAGCACCCGACGCGCCCGCGCCCGCGCATGCGCACGGGCACGGGCACGGGACCGGGACGAGGGCGATGGGCGTAATGTGGCGTTTTGATGGTGCACTTCGCACGCTCGCATCGCCGCGAGCCGCTTGAGAGCCGCCTTTATATTTTTAACTGAGCTTGGACTGGAGTGGCTCGAGCCTGTGGCCAAGACTGGTTAATTAATCTGGTCAAGTCAATGAAGCCAAGACTGGTTAATTAATATGGTCAAGTCAATGAAATTAATTGTATTAATACTCATTGACCACGTTTGAATTCTAGTCAAACGAAATTAATGCCAGACTTAATTTCGTAATCAATGAGGCGTATTACTAGGCTCGGTTTCGTGTATAAATACCGAGTGCAAGACTCTGTTTGAAAACACCGGAAATTCTCCAATTCATGTTCTCGAACCACCACCTTCTTTCAGAAAAATTTCCTAACTTTTCAGACCTGCAGGCTCTTGTTTCAGGTACTGTTTCAGGTGCTTGGCTAACTCCGGCAGTGCAATCTGCTTAGGCTGTTGTACCCTGGGAAACAGACGGGTTCACATGGTTGGCCCGAAATCTGTTTTAAGGGAAGCGTGTTTTACACGTGCCTCAGTCACATCGAGTTTCCTTTGCCTTCCTTCGTATTTTCTTTTCAGTTTGTAATTTTCTTTCTGTTTGTATTCTGTTAATTTCATTATTGTATTGTAATCCGATTTTATTTAATAAACGACTGTATTTCTTTTATTTTGTGAACGGTGTTTCTACAAGCTTAAAACAGATTTTAAAACTCCGTTCATACTTTGTTTTAAAATTTTCGGATTACAATATAAATTGTTTCTTTAAACTCTTTGTGAGTTTGCCTTGGTTTTCTGTAAACCAAACAGTTTGGTTTTTTGTAAACCGAATTGTAAAATTCAAAGGATTATTTATTGGTTTGATCATTTCTGACCAGTGTTTTCTTGTTTCAGAAATGGCTACGAATGCTAGCGCTTCATCAACAACCGTTGGACCAACATCCACCACTGTGGGGCCATTGTTTGGCACCCAGGCAGCCCAGGCGGTTGCAAACCATGCTGAGAAACCAGAGAAGTTCTCTGGATTGAACTTCAAGAGATGGCAGCAAAAGATGCTGTTTTACTTGACAACTCTGAATCTTGCGAGATTCTTGATTGAGGCCCCCCCTCAACTTGGTGAAGGGAACTCTGACGTTCAATCTGTGAGCGCACTTGATGCTTGGAAGCATTCTGAGTACCTATGCAAAAACTATGTGTTGAATGGACTTGCTGATCCATTGTATAATGTGTACTGCAAAATAACGACTGCCAAAGAACTTTGGGAATCTTTGGAGCGTAAGTACAAAACTGAAGATGCTGGTACTAAAAAGTTTGTTGTGGCTCGATTCTTGGACTATAAAATGGTGGATTCCAAAACTGTTATTAGCCAAGTCCAAGAATTGCAAGTGATCCTTAGTGACATTCTTTCTGAAGGAATGAATCTTAGTGAAACATTCCAAGTGGCTGCAATAGTTGAGAAACTTCCTCCAAGTTGGACGGACTTCAAGAATTACCTTAAGCATAAGCGAAAGGAAATGACCATTGAAGACCTTGTGGTTCGCTTGCGTATTGAGGAAGATAATAGAGTGTCTCTAAAAGGAACTCAAGTTGAAGGTACTGCAAGAGCTAACATTGTTGAGCATGGTCAGTCTTCAAGGGGGAATAAGAGCAACAAAGGTCACAAATTTGGTGAAAAATCAAAAGGTAAGGGTCGGGACCTTGGGCCTAGAAAAGGTGGTGTGAAAAAGAAGGTTAGTTCCTTCAAAGGGAAATGTTACAACTGTAACGAAGCTGGTCACAAAGCTGATCAATGCAAAGCACCTAAACGTGAGAAGGCGCTTATGGTTGATGATGATGTGCCTTTAGTGGCCATGATTTCAGACCTCACTGCCATGATGGAGGAGGTTAATTTGGTGACTAACAACCCAAAAGGGTGGTGGGTGGACACTGGGGCTACTCGTCATGTTTGCCCAGACAAGACCCTCTTTAGTACGTTTAAAGAGGTGGTGGGAGACGAGAAACTGTACATGGGTAATGCTGCTACAGCAGATATCAAGGGAGAGGGTGATGTGATCTTGAAGTGGACTTCTGGAAAAGAGCTCACTTTAAGCAATGTGCTTTATGTTCCCGACGTGCGTAAAAGTCTTGTGTCGGGATGGTTGCTTAACAAGTTTGGCTTTCGTTTGCTTTTTGAGAGTGACAAGTTTGTTTTAAGTAAGCATGGTGTGTTTGTTGGTAAGGGTTATGCCCAGAATGGTATGTTCAAACTCAATGTAATGGTTGTTACTAAGAACATGAATAAGAATGCTACTACTTCTGCTTACTTGGTTGAGTCTCCTAATGTTTGGCATGGTCGTCTTGGTCATGTTAATTTTAATTCAATGCGTCGTTTAATTAAATTAGACTACATACCAACGTTTGCCATAGACTCTAAATCAAAATGTAAAACATGTGTTGAAGCCAAACAAACAAGATCATCATTTAAATCAGTTAATCGAATAACTGAGCCCCTTGACTTGATTCACACTGATGTGTGTGATTTAAAATCAATTCCCACTAGAGGTGGCAATAAGTATTTTATTACTTTTATTGACGACAGTACGCGGTATTGTTATGTGTATTTACTTAAGAGTAAAGATGAAGCAATTGACAAGTTTATCTTGTTTAAAGCTGAAGTTGAAAACCAACTTAATAAGAAAATAAAGCGTGTGAGAAGTGATAGGGGAGGTGAATATGTTTCGCCATTTGGGGATGAATGTGCCAAAAGTGGCATAATACACGAGTGTACCCCTCCCTATACACCCCAATCAAATGGTATTGCGGAACGGAAAAATCGTACCCTAAAAGAAATGATGAATTCCATGTTGATAAGTTCTGGAATGAGCCAGGACATGTGGGGGGAGGCCATTTTGTCGGCCAATTTTTTGTTAAATAAAGTTCCTTTCAAGAATAAGGATGTAACACCATATGAGTTATGGTGGGGACATAAATCATCCTATAAATACTTGAAAGTGTGGGGGTGCCTGGCCAAGGTAATGGTTACACCTCCAAAGGCTCTTAGAATTGGGCCTAAAACTGTTGATTGCATATTTATTGGATATGCCCAAAATGGGACTTCACATCGTTTTCTTGTGCATGAGTCCAAAAATCCTGATGTTCATAAGAACTCCATAATAGAAACAAGGCCAGGAAATGCAACTTATTTTGAAGAGGAGTTCCCAATGTTATTAGAACAAACTCATGCGAGTTCATCAACAGCGGTTGATAAGGTTGTTCAAAATAAAACCCATGAACGATCAGAGGATGAAGAGGTTGAGCCAAGAAGGAGAAAAAGGCAAAGGATTGAAAAATCTTTTGGGCCTGATTTCCTTGCTTACATGGTTGAGAGTGAGCCTCAAACCTATCGACAAGCAGTCACCTCTTCAGATGGACCTCAATGGAAAGAAGCCATCAAAAGTGAGATTGATTCTATTTTGCAGAATCATACTTGGGAGCTAGTTGATCTTCCACCAGGGTGCAAGCCACTTGGATATCGATGGATATTCAAGAGAAAAATGAAAGCTGATGGCTCTGT
Organism: Ambrosia x helenae; assembly: GCA_030844895.1. Taxonomy (NCBI): domain Eukaryota; kingdom Viridiplantae; phylum Streptophyta; class Magnoliopsida; order Asterales; family Asteraceae; genus Ambrosia; species Ambrosia x helenae. The sequence goes on along the minus strand of CM061232.1, from coordinate 45,303,945 downwards.
TGACAAGTATAAAGCAAGGCTCGTAATCAAAGGGTATAGACAAAAGGAAGGTCTTGACTACTTTGACACATACTCGCCTGTGACTAGAATAACTTCTATAAGATTGGTGCTTGCAATTGCAGCTTTGAGAAATCTGGAAATACATCAAATGGATGTAAAAACTGCATTTCTGAATGGGGAATTAGAGGAAGAGATTTACATGGAGCAACCTGAGGGTTTCTCTGCTCCGGGCCAAGAAGGCAAAGTATGTAAACTCGTTAAGTCACTGTATGGCTTAAAGCAAGCTCCAAAACAATGGCATCAAAAGTTTGACCATGTTATGCTTAACAGTGGTTTCAAAATAAATGAATGTGACAAGTGTGTCTATGTGAAGGACACTTCTAAAGGTTATGTAATCTTATGTCTTTATGTGGATGATATGCTTATCATTGGAAGTGATGACAAGATGATCAAATCCACTAAAGACATGTTGAAAGCGAGATTTGACATGAAAGACATGGGTCTAGCTGATGTAATTCTTGGAGTGAAGATTATTAGAACCCAAACTGGTCTTGTGTTAAGTCAATCTCATTATGTGGATAAGATCCTTGAGAAGTTTAATTCGGAAGACACAAGTGTGGCTCAAACTCCGATTGATACCTCTCAACATTTGTCAAAGAATAGAGGAGAGGGTGTTGCTCAATTGGAGTATTCAAGGATCATTGGCAGTTTGATGTATCTCATGTCATGTACCAGGCCAGACTTAGCATATGCTGTGAGCAGGCTAAGTAGATATACCAGTAATCCCAGTGCTGAACATTGGAAGAGCATGACAAGATTGTTAAGGTATTTGAGATACACGAGGAATTATGGACTGCATTATGGCCAAGATCCAGCTGTTGCCGAAGGATACAGTGATGCCAACTGGATATCCGATATGAAAGATTCTAAATCCACAAGTGGTTATGTGTTTACCCTTGGAGGAGCAGCTATAGCTTGGAAATCTTCCAAGCAAACTCTTATAGCTAGGTCCACAATGGAATCTGAATTTATTGCTTTAGATAAAGCTGGAGAAGAGGCAGAATGGATACGTCAGTTTTTGGAATATATTCCAAGATGGCCTAAGCCTGTGACGGCTATTTGCATACATTGCGATTGCCAGTCGGCAATTGGTAGAGCTAAAAGTGCAATGTATAATGGTAAATCAAGGCACATACGACGTAGGCATAATACGATACGACAACTGCTCTCAACAGGAGTTATCACAATTGACTATGTGAAGTCAAAGGATAACATTGCGGATCCGCTAACAAAAGGCTTAAGCAGAGAGGCAGTGCACAAGTCGTCGAAAGGAATGGGACTAAAGCCCTTGGAGTAAGTTTGTACAACGGAAAACCTATCCTAGAAGATTGGAGATCCCATGATCTAGGCTCAATAGGACCACCTAACTGTACGAACTAAGATCACTGTGGGGAGTAACCCGAGACACAAAGGGAGTTGCATACTTCCTAGTCCATCCTTAAACAATCAGTGATGTCAAAGGAGGATAAGCATACGGCTTTTAATGATTTTGGTAAAATCACCTATGTTAGAGAGAAGTGGGGTCGCTTCAAATGGAATTGTGGGGGGCGCAATTCCTAGAGCTCTCGCAGAACCAGGACAGTGCTCCATGACCATAAACGGACACGACAATGAGGGGTTAACCAGACCAGGGAGAGTAATGTGTGATGTGTAATAATGTCTACATAAAAAGGGGTTGGTTCAAGGACACCGCGTCTACTAACCGCTAGGAGACAAAGTATACATCACAAAGGAGGGTTCAAAGGGAATACCTACCTATCCTGCATTACCTAACCGTAGAAATTTTATTTTGACACTTGAGTGTGTGGGTCGATCTCCATTCATGTGGGGGATTGTTGGAAATTTTAATAATTAAGTATTATATTAAATGTAATATAATGACATTTAATTATAAAGCTAGGTGAATGAGAGATCTAAGCTTTATGTGTGTGGTGAAACTTTAAAGTTGGAGGAATTTGTGCTTGTCCCACATTGGTGGAAATATAAATCATGTGTTGGTTTATATCTAGAATTCCGTAGAGGAATGTATTCCTATACAATAGGACACACCCAGTGGCAGCCAGGAGGGTGCGAAGCACCCGACGCGCCTGCGCCCGCGCACGCGCACGGGCACGGGCTCGGGACCGGGACCGGGACCGGGACGAGGGCGATGGGCGTAATGTGGCGTTTTGATGGCGCACTTTGCACTTCGCACGCTCGCATCGCCGCGAGCCGCTTGAGAGCCGCCTTTATATTTTTAACCGAGCTTGGACTGGAGTGGCTCGAGCCTGTGGCCAAGACTGGTTAATTAATCTGGTCAAGTCAATGAAGCCAAGACTGGTTAATTAATATGGTCAAGTCAATGAAATTAATTGTATTAATACTCATTGACCACGTTTGAATTCTAGTCAAACGAAATTAATGCCAGACTTAATTTCGTAATCAATGAGGCGTATTACTAGGCTCGGTTTCGTGTATAAATACCGAGTGCAAGACTCTGTTTGAAAACACCGGAAATTCTCCAATTCATGTTCTCGAACCACCACCTTCTTTCAGAAAAATTTCCTAACTTTTCAGACCTGCAGGCTCTTGTTTCAGGTACTGTTTCAGGTGCTTGGCTAACTCCGGCAGTGCAATCTGCTTAGGCTGTTGTACCCTGGGAAACAAACGGGTTCACATGGTTGGCCCGAAATCTGTTTTAAGGGAAGCGTGTTTTACACGTGCCTCAGTCACATCGAGTTTCCTTTGCCTTCCTTCGTATTTTCTTTTCAGTTTGTAATTTTCTTTCTGTTTGTATTCTGTTAATTTCATTATTGTATTGTAATCCGATTTTATTTAATAAACGACTGTATTTCTTTTATTTTGTGAACGGTGTTCCTACAAATCCCACTGACAGTGAGATATAATTTAAACTATGAACATATATAAGACAATTTTGCAATTAACCTAAGGTGGGTTTGGATAAAAACCCCAAATTAAAGAAAAAGATTGATGGAAATTATGTGAATGTACATGCAATTTGAATTTGTATAAAAATCAATCCAAACTAGTGATCCAATGCATATTTTGCCTTAGCAATGTGGAGGGCTTATTATTATTTTTATGATTTCATTAAACCAAAGACAGCCAATTACAAGTGATACGTAGGTAAACGGGCCACAAGTTGCGTTGCTACCCTTTTTGTATTGCAAAACCTACTCTATTGAAAATAAAACATTGGCCCTTAGCCGCTGGGGAATTACTTTGCATAACTTTCTTCACGCGATCGAGGAGCTTGATTGCTTGCGGGGCCAGCACTACAAAAGTATCAAAAGCGAAGGGCACAAACGCATGCTGGTTCTCTAGACAAGCCGCTTCATGTTTATCCACTTTTTTGCTCTCAGCTTTCAAAACTGTCTGCCCAGCCACAAAACCCGAATCCCGAAGTCCCACCAAAATGTGAGAAATTACAAGGAAATACGTGTTTTGAAACTATCCTAAAGACAAAGTGTGAGAAATCTTTTGGAACAAACCTAAAAACAAAGTGTGAGAAATTACAAGGAAATACGTGTTTTGAAACTATCCTAAAGACAAAGTATGAGTAATTTAAAATGGTATTTTATGGGTTAGGATCTGGATCAAATACACAGTGAAAGAAAAATAAGAAGTTGTAGGAAGAGTATCAAACGGACTCCGATTGAACTCATTCAAGCGGCATTGGAACCGTCTTATCGAACCCTACGACGTTAGTTTTTAGGTCTTCGTTTTTTGGGGTTTTAGCTTGTAGTTTTTAGAATATGCGTTATATCATTGTGTCTTTTATGTACCATTGTGTCTTTTACTTATTTTTATCATTGTGTCATTTTTTCAATTCATTGTGTCTTTTTTCTTCAGCATTGTGTTATATTTTTTTTGGCACTGTGTTATATTTTGTGGCTCATTATGTCATATTTCATTATCTATTGTATTTTTTGTATCATTTCCACCCTTCTCATTTTTATTACACTGTGTAGAATAACTTGACCATTCTCATTTTTATTCTTTAACTAAGTTAAAAACAAAGTATTAAAAAGTTATAAGGATACGTGTGTATTAAAATCAACATAACATATTATTTCATTGTAAAGTAACAAATAGATAGTTCCTACCGAGGCATGGTTTGATTCGGAGGGCCACCCGGTTTTACCCAGCTGTTACCCCAACGAGTTTCTCGTGTGGGGGCAGTATGGTTTCCGGGCGAAGATCAGTTTGCGCAGCGGCCGAGGCCCGATAGAACATCGCGTTCGCGGACAGAGCTGACGGATAACGCCTTTGACGAAACCCGGTGACCAATTCAGCCCAGTACATAGAAAGTCACCCTACAAATAAACTAGAGTAGGAAACCTATTATAACTCTATAGTAACTAGCTGGGTGCCACTATGTGTTAACAATACGTGTGGGCCAGGTGTCCCGTATTTTTTTAGCAAAAATATAAATACCAAAAATTAACCCAAAAGAAGTGCTGTTTGCAAGGCTCGAACCATGACAACATCTATGAACACAACACAAACACACCATCTGTACTGTAACACTTTTGATGATATAATCAAACATAACAATATAAATACCGTTATTAATATCAGAGATGGGAAAAAACAAAATAGCACTATTCATGGAACTTCATAAATAAACATATAGGATAATTTTAACAACCTGATTAGTGTGTGTATATACACACACATAGATATACGGGGGAGAGAGAGAGAGTCAATTTCTCGTAAAATGGGATACATGCACAAAGTGAAGAACATAAAAGAAATGTGCGATTGCTTACCATAAATATCATCAACTTTATATATAAAGGCCCCGGCTATTCACATCCCCCACTTCTATTTAACCCCCCCCCCCCTCTCTCTAAAGCGCCTCGCTTAGGACAAAGCGAGGCGCATGGGGTCAAATCGTACGAGGTGGCAGGGGGTAGAAAAAGCTGATCCAAAGCGCCTAGCTTAGGCCAAAGCGAGACGCTTTGGATCAGAGTTTTAATTTTGGGTATTTTTTGGTGTTTTGAATTGGTTTTTTAATTTTTTTTAATATAATTATTTTAAAAAGTTAAAAAAAATGAAAAAAAATGTCTTAACTCTAATCAAACGTCTATATAGACGTTTTCGATTTCCATATGAATCAACGACTTAAACTTTGCATTATCAACCACAAACAAAGGTCTTAACTCTAATCAAACGTCTATATAGGCGTTTTCGATTTCCAAATTAATCAATGACTTAAACTTGACATCATCAATCACGTATAGTCAAAGATTTTAACAAATATATTCAGTTAAGTACTAACGCAGACCTTGATCTGCAATATTTGAAAATTATCATTTCTTAACATGTTTGGTAACAGAGAGGAACACTTTCTTCTTTTGTTGTACAATTTTTTTTAGTTGTTAATGTTTTTATAGTTTTTTCTACTTTTAGAAAAAATAAAAAACCCCGTATAGTCGAATGCGGTATGCGCGTTAAATTTAATTAAATAAGTGAATGATCAAGGGATCCGCTTGGAGTCTAAAGCTTTGCGTGTCATCTCAAAGTATTCAATTCCGATAATCCACACATTTCTCCTGAAGCAAAACCTCTCTAGGTTTACCATCACCAAACGGATTCACCTTAGGCCTCAGTTTGTCCACTCCAATTCCTAACATTAATTCCAATTCCTCCGATGCAATTAGAATCTGAAGAGAAGTTATTATCATCATCATCATCCACAATGTTTTTACCTAGAGCTACCAACCAGCTGGCATGGGAGCCAAGCTTTGAGAACTGGTGGCAGAGGGAGTTCGTACATCTTCACCTATGTAACCGCCAGAAACAAAACCAGGCAAAACCATTTTCTTGTTACTGTTGATTAAAGCCTGGTTTTGAGAATTTGATGAGGCAGCAACAAAGCTGCTTTTGAACTGAGCCATAACTCCTGATTTAAGTGAGCTAACAGTTGAAGAGAAGTTATTATCATCATCATCATCCACAATGTTCTTGCCTAGAGCTACCAACCATCCGGTTGAAGAAGAAGAAGAAGAAGATGACAGATATCACAAACATAACTTGCACCGGCTTGAGATATGAGTTTGATTAGCTTAAATCTCTCTGATCCATGGTATCCACTTTCAAAGGATCTATGACACGCGATAATCGTTACGGTTAGTGGATACCATGGATCAGAGAGATTCAAGCTAATCAAACTCATATCTTAAGTTGGTCCAACAACTGAATTTGACTTGCTTGCATTGGAATCTTGTACGAAATCATCTCATTGTATATTCTCCATATCCATACCTTGTTTCAAGTATCTTGTAAAATTCATTTCGTCTTCAAGACTCCTAGGAGTCAACAAAGGTTGACTTCTTTGAGTATTAACCATGACTATATTACATTATTATTATTAATATTATTTTTATTATATTTGTAACTTAGTTCCTTTGTTTTATTATTATAATAATTTATTATTATCAAGAATCGGAAATTAGTAAAACGATTTATGAAAGTATCAAGAATCGGGAATTAGTAAAATGATCGGATGTGACTTTTGAAAACCACAAACGATCAATTAAACATTACGAAACGCGTCAAACAGAGACCGGAAGTCCAGCATGTCGATTAGACATGCAAAAATCGTGTTTCGAAAAAAATATGGGTATCGACTGTATAGTCGAAGCACCAAGTAGAATGATTCATGAAAGTTGAACAAACTTGGATGTTTCAACCAAAACATACAAACGAGCAATAAACGACCCGTAACGCCTCAAACGAATTTTGTTGTATTGGGAACAACTAAAAACAATTTAAAATGAATTAAAATTAATTTTTAATCAATAACAACTATTTAAAATGAATTAAAACAAGTTAATTTAAAAAAAAATTAATTTTAATTCATTTTAAATTGTTTTTAGTTGTTCCCAATACAACAAAATTCGTTTGAGGCGTTACGGGTCGTTTATTGCTCGTTTGTATGTTTTGGTTGAAACATCCAAGTTTGTTCAACTTTCATGAATCATTCTACTTGGTGCTCCGACTATACAGTCGATACCCATATTTTTTTCGAAACACGATTTTTGCATGTCTAATCGACATGTTGGACTTCCGGTCTCTGTTTCACGCGTTTCGTAATTGGTTACTAATTTCCGAATGTTGATGCTTTTCAAAAATCGTTTGTCAAATCATAACCATCATCATCATTACACCCTCAAAACAGAAATAAAATAACAATAAATAAATTAATAATAATAAATCATTGCTCAGACGTTAGGGTTTGATAAACACAAAACTTATTATTTAAAAAGCAACAAAAACACAAATCGTACCGTGAAATAAAGAGAGGCCCATTAGGAGTGCCGTGGAGGAAGATCGTCGGTTTGCTGTAGTCGATGATGGCGCAAAGGTTAGCGGTAACTTTAAATTTTGAATGATCGCCGATTTGCTCTCTATATACCAATCAACAATCGATCCGACTGTTGATTTCTCTCTATAACCGGTACAACTTTTCAGGCAAGCAAGTAAAATTCAGTTGTTATCAGAGAGATATCGGTCAACGATGAAGGCAACCTGAAACGGGTATAATCAAACAACGATGTCAAGGGTTTTAAGACAAGGAAGATGAATTCAGTTGTTATCAGAGATATATCGGTCAACGATGATGGCAACCTGATAAAGGCTGAACACGAGTATAATCAAACATCGATGTCAAGGGTTTTAAGACAAGGAAGATGAATTCAGTTGTTATCGGAGAGATATCGGCCAACGATGAAGGCAACCTGATAAAGGCTGAACACGGGTATAATCAAACAGCGATGTCAAGGGTTTTAAGACAAGGAAGATGAATTCAGTTGTTATCGGAGAGATATCGATCAACGATGAAGGCAACCTGATAAAGGCTGAACACGAGTATAATCAAACAGCGATGTCAAGGGTTTTAAGACAAGGAAGATGAATTCAGTTGTTATCAGAGAGATATCGGTCAACGATGAAGGCAACCTGATAAAGGCTGAACACGAGTATAATCAAACAGCGATGTCAAGGGTTTTAAGACAAGGAAGATGAATTGTTGGACAGTGAGATTGATAACTTCTCTATGGAAGTTGCTAAAATAGTTAAACAAAAGCTGAAATTATACAGTTATTTGGAATGTTCCTGATCATTACAGTGAGATTGATAACTTCTCTATGGAAGCAACAAATTCAAAACAGATGTAGGTTTTCCAGAGGGTAACTATTCATACATAAAGAGTATAATCAAACAAGGGTTGTTATCGGAGAGATATCGGTCAATGATGAAGGCAACCTAAAACGACATGAACATTTATAACCTTTCTGTACCTGTGGCCAAAAGAACCCGATAAAGGTTGTACACGAGTATAATCAAACAAGGGTTGCCCTGAGTTTGATTAGCTTGAATCTCTCTAATCCATGGTATCCACTAACCGTAGCGATCATTACATTTATTTGGAATGTTTCTGATCATTACAGTAACGATCGCTTTACGACGCCGAAAACGACTATCATCACGCGATTTCTTTTGACAGCCAGTACAACGAACTCTGCCGGGATGCAAATCGTGATGTGATGGATTTTTATATTTGCAACCTAGTTCCTTTCTACCTGGTTGCAAAGGAACTTCAGGTCAGCCAGACGTTTGTCAAAAGCAAGTGTGAAGATCAAGATCAAGAAGAACAATGCTCCAACACGGTCAACGATGAAGGTGTGTTGTATGTATAAAATAGTGAATTATTGTAGTGTGTTAGGTATACGATGGAAGGGTTTGAAAAGAAATAGCACAAGTCCTTCTTTAATGTTGTACTATGCATTCTCACATGAACATCCAACAACAATGGTATATGAATAGTGACCCTCTGTAAGGGTCTTGATGAATATCTTCATCAATCTCCTTGATCTTCGCATAAGTGTGAGAGTCGATTTTCCTATGAGGGTGACTGACAAAGAGATGGTCTTTTTGATGAATGTATTATTCACAAATACATTTTTTTTTTTAACTATTTTAGCAACTTCCATAAGATGGAAGGGTTTGAAAAGAAATAGCACAAATCCTTCTTCAGGTTAGTTCACATGGTTAATCATCCGATTGTACCATTTTCCTGTAGTATCATAAACAATGCTTTAGAAACTCAATATCTCATCCAATCCAAGTGTTTTATCACCACACTTGTTTCTCATAATCCCAGCTTATGAATCACCATAGTTAATATTTGAGTAAGTTATGAAGGTTAGAAGATTAGGGTTCATGGTGTTGAAGTTGGGGAAAAAGATACTAGGTTAGAGAAGAACGAAGGGAGGGAGAGTGAGATTGTTATAAACCTGAAACTAATAAGTTATGTTGGAGCAATGGTTGTGGAAAGAAATCGACAGTAGGATCGGCGCTAAGAAGCCACCCATACAGAGTGATGATAGTCGTTTTCGGCATTGTAAAGCGATCGTTTTACTCATATAAAGTGTTCGATGTCACTGTGAGTAAACATTGTGCATGACATTACATTTTGCAAGTGTCATTCAATAACTTGCACCGACTTGAGATATGAGTTTGATTAGCTTAAATCTCTTTGATCCATGGTATCCACTTTCAAAGGATCCATGACACGCGATAATCGCTACGGTTAGTGGATACCATGGATCAGAGATATTCAAGCTAATCAAACTCATATCTCAAGTTGGTCCAACAACTGAATTTGACTTGCTTGCATAGGAATCTTGTACGAAATCATTCTCACATGAATATTCTTTGATGAATGTATTAGGGGTTGGAAACTCTGAAGACCAATGACCCTCTGGCAAACCTCCGTAAAGGTCTTCATAGTTTCCATGGGAAGGTAAACATACTTGAAATCAATGGGAAGGTAAATATACTTGAAATCTATGGGAAGGTACACAATTCCAGCAACTGGATATCAGGCAGACGTTTGTCAAAAGAATTTTGTACTATGCATTTTCACATGAATATCCTTTGATGAATGTATTAAGGGTTGGAAACTCTGAAGACCAATGACCCTCTGGCAAACCTCCGTAAAGGTCTTCAGAGTTTCCATGGGAAGGTAAACATACTTGAAATCAATGGGAAGGTAAACATACTTGAAATCAATAGGAAGCTAAACATATATAACATTCTCTTCTTCTTCCCTCACAAATCACTTTGCCATTAATACCAATGGACTACCCTCACGTCGGTATGGCCATCACCTAGTTCCAGGTTGCCTTCAGTTGTTGTCAGAGAGATATCTTTCAACGATGAAGGCAACATACTTGAAATCAATGGGAAGATAAACAATCCTCATCCACAATGTTCTTACCTATAGCTACCAACCATCCGGTTGTTTTCAGGTTGCCTTCATCGTTGACAGATAATGAGATTTGGTGTTAGATCATAAGCAAAAAGATAGACCACACCACTGTTAGTGAACCCTGTGTTGGATGGAAAGTGTCTTCGGCTTAAATGCCTTTGTTGAGTTGAGTTGGAGCAATCCCTGTGTTGGATGGAAAGTGTCTTCGGCTTAAATGTCTTGTTGAGTTGAGTTGGAGTTGAGTTGAGTTGGAGCAATCCCTGTGTTGGATGGAAAGTGTCTTCGGCTTAAATGTCTTGTTGAGTTGAGTTGGAGCAATGTCGATAAAAGTTGGTGGTTATTATTTTGTTTTTTTAATTTTATATTTTTTTTACAATAATTATATTAAAAAAATAAAAATAAAAATAAAAAACCAATCCAAAACACAAAATTTACCACAAAAAATAAAAGCTGGATTCCAAGCGCTTCGCTTAGGCCTAAGCGAGGCGCCTGGGGTCAAATCAGAATAACTTACCTCGGACCGAGGTAGTTAAAAAAGTAACCAAAGCGCCTCGCTTTGGCCAAAGCGAGGCGCTTGGGGGGGGTGGGAATAGAAGCGGGGGGGTTTTAATATCACCTCCCTATATAAATGAAAGCTAATGAGGGACACATGGCATTATATTAGGGCTTCCTTTAAGGGAGTGTTTGGGATTGATTATTCAAAACAAATTATGCGTTTTGGAAAAGCAGGGGTGGAGCTGCTTATAGATTATTGCGTTTTGGTACCCTAAAAAACTGATTATCTGCGTTTTCAAAACGCAATCCAAACACTTAAAACTGATTATTTGCGTTTTCGAAACGCGATAATCTAAAAATCAGATTCAAAACGCAATCCCAAACACCCTCTAAGTTTTTCCCGCTCATTTTAACGGGTCAATTAAATGGGTCATAGATACTCCATCTACTATTAAATTATTTTCTCTCTCTCATGTGCATGGCACATGTACTTTCCCACATGATTTTTAAATGTTAATAACTTTTTTAAATGACATTTTTTTTTTGAAAAAAAATTACACCAAATTAACGAGCGTTTTATTATCTTTCCAACGAGTACCATAGCGCTATACAAAAAAAACAAGCGTTTTATTACTAATGGGTCTGCTTTGTTCAATGGGTCTGCTCTGAAACAAACTTCTGATGACAACATATGTTGGGTGTAAACCACTGCTGTCATCAGAAGCTTATTTCATCATTTGTTGCTTGCTTCATCCGTGGATAATCATCCGCTGTTTCATTCATCAGTGGTTTCCAATCAGCTATTTCATTTATCAGTGGTTAACAAAGGCAGAAGCACGGCCACCAATGAATGGATTTCCAGCTTTAGTTGGATTTAGTCTTCCAGTGTTTTCACACAGGATTTCACCTAGTTTTGTGTATAAGTAAAATAATTATTGCGTTACCATGGTTACTCTTCAGTATTGAATTAATATAGTTATACAAAATAATTACTATGGTTACAAAATTGTTACGCGCTAGTTATAATTTTGATTACTCATACAAAAGTTTTTACGCTAGTTATTAACATAACTATTCTAGTTATATGAAATAGAGTAATTACCATTCTTATCAAAGTAGTTTTATAGCTAGAGTCATCATCATTGTTGGTGGTGAAATCTTCAGGATATAACTAACCTATATTTTCTATGTGACATCCTCAGGATACTACAGGCAGAACAAGATTCAGGATGACACTGAATATTGTCTTATGCACATTCTGAGGATGGACTAACAAACTATCTTATTGTTATATGAATGCAGGATGATTTTACCTCATATTCTCTGAGTAACATCCTCAGGATACTGAAAGGCTAAGCAGGGTTCAGGATGTAACAATGTTCTGACCTATGTACATCCTGAGGATAGACTAACGAATTATGTTATTGTGATATTATTGCAGGTACACTTAATCAATATTAAGGCTTGTAACTCCTCCCTAACGGCTATATTGACTCATTTAAGTCAAAGGAGCTGATCATTGAAGAGTTATGCGTGTAGAACAAGTCCACCACCAAAGAAGAGGTCAAACTTGTAACCGACAAGCATTAATGGAAGGAGAAAAACAAAGAAACCGTTACTCAACGACTAGTGTTCTGACCTATGTGCATCCTGAGGATAGACTAACGAATTATCTTATTGTGATATTATTGCAGGTACACTTAATCAATATTAAGGCTTGTAACTCCTCCCTAACGGCTATATTGACTCATTTAAGTCAAAGGAGCTGATCATTGAAGAGTTATGCGTGTAGAACAAGTCCACCACCAAAGAAGAGGTCAAACTTGTAACCGACAAGCATTAATGGAAGGAGAAAAACAAAGAAACCGTTACTCAACGACTATATTAAGTTGAAACAGCTACAACGGTCACTTGAAGACCATCAAAGAACTTAACTAAGTAGCGGATTATGTGGAATCTTCTATTTACTTACGTGTAACTATAAATATGGGATGATCGACGAGTATAGGACACATGAGGCTCACCTGAATAACACTTACACTCTATTTTTCATCGAGAATACTCTAATACTTACACACACTTAGCACACTCATTGTAATCATAGAATACCCGTCCATCATTCATCCAAAGTTGTAACCTTTTTACCCATTTTTAATATTAACAAACAAGGCAGGGGCCTAGACTCTGTAACACCCCAAACGATGGCGGAAACATCGGAATGTCACGTATTGATGATTGTTTCAGTAGCACGTGGTATAAATTGAAATTTTAAATAATTTATTCATAACATAAATATCCAAAATGAAATGATGTCTAGAAATCCTAAATACATGATATCAAATAAAGCAATAACTTCAAATAACTTCAAAATAAACTTCATAATATTCCTCATGCATACTCTAAGCCTCAGCTTCGTTGTTACCTGAAACATGTTAATTTTGAAAATATTTTTGGGTCAACAAAAGTTGGTGAGAATTACATAGGTTTTGATAATCGAATAAAGCTTGTACAATTCAAGTGTCATGACAAGTCTAGTCCATATGTGAAAACATACTAGAAGTAAATCGAGTGCATAATCAACCCTTGTGACTAGAATATTGCGGTCCATCCCATACGCTCATGGTTCACTCGATTATGTTATGCGATAACAATCAACCACGCTACCTATGTAGGAGGCACGTATCCGGGTAGGATTGTCAGTCCAATAGATCTATCATTGTATACCGTCGGCTGATCAATGTTAATGATTATGCTAGAATATTGTGCTTACCCTAGTCATGTTTAAGACATAATGCAACATAGAAAAACACATAGACACTTTATGATTGAATTGCATATAGAATGTTGTAACATGTTTCACCCCAAAAATAGTGAAAAATAGAAAACGGGCTATGTAAAACTCACCTTAGCAAAATGTTATGTCTCGTGAAAATAGAATATGTGTTGCCCAACAATGCCAAGTATTACCCTATAATTAAGGTAATAAATATGTCTAAGTCTTTCTAGTCTACAAATATATTCTAGGGTTTCGAATTGGGGATAAGTGTTCGTTTGATTAATAAAATGTTTAATAATTAAGAGAAATTTGATAAATAAATAAACAAAAGTCTTTTTGTAAATTTTAAATTAAAGATGGTCACAATATAAAGTTTTAAGTATGAAAATAATTTTTATAAAATTATTTCCTTAAAAATAGAATATTAAATCTATTTATTTTAAATTGTCAAAATATAACTTTAATATTTAAAAATACAAAAATTAAATAATTATTAAATTAAAAATTGTATTTCTGTTCCAAATAAATAGAAATAATTTATATAAAATTTTGGTGCAAAAATATTGAAAAATGAATTTATTATGATTTATTTATGATTAAAACTAACAAAAATTGATTAAAAATATTAAATAAATGATTTTTCAGAAATAAAAATCATTTCAGAAAAGTTTAATGTTATAACAACTTAGAATAATTTTTGTGGAAATTTATATAATTGTTTTGATATTTTTATAGAATTTTATAAATAAAATAGAATAAACTTGAATTATTTATTATATATATTAAATAAATAATTTTTAGAAAACTAAAAATTGTATGTTAAACTTTTCTACTAGAATAACATAAAATAATTTTTGTTGAATTTATAAAAGAGTTTTAGTATTTTAAAATGAATTTAAAAAAAATACAAGGGAATATATATATATATATATATATATATATATATATATACTTAATGAAAAAAATGTTTGTTGATGCCATGGATCGAACCCGGGCCCTTGGCCGGTTCGTTTGTTTTAAATCACAAGCCCAGACCAACTGGTCTGGACCCTGAGAACGATTATTCTTTGATTAATTTAATTATATAATATAAGGGAAAACTGATTTATATTCATTTTAAAAAAAAGGATAAAACCCGTTTTGTATGGGACTCGAACCCGCGTGTTTAGAATAACAAACATCAGACACAACCACTTGATCTAGATCAGTGGTTGTGTTTGATTCCAGTTCGTTTAAAATATATAATCATAGACTGCAACGTGTTCTTCCCCAATTTGAATCTGTTCGAACCCTAGATTTACAATCAATTGATTTACACAACAATAACCCAATTAATCATAGGGTTATTGTTGTGTGTATGCCGAAGAATAAAACCCACAAGAAAAACATTACTTACATTAACGAATTCGTGATTCTTGTGCGGTCAAAACCCGAACAAAAGCTTAGAAAGAAAGATTTGAAGCAGAAATTAGAGGTAAGGAGAGATGTTTCGGCGAGTATAGAGTGATGTGGGAGGTCCAATTTATAGGGAGAGGGTTTGGATTGACGAATTGGTAAGTTGACCTCGTATTGAATGTGATGACGCGTCCTTCTTGTATAATTGGTATGTTTTAATGCCAATTGGTTGTATAATTACACGCGTAATGGTCAGCAATCGTGCAATCATACCTTATTAAGGATCAAAAACGCATTTGTAATGTTAATTAAGGTAGATTGGTGTCACAGTTGACTTTCTAAGTCAACTGTGAAGAACTACAACTCGTCATAGAATAATTATGTGTTGGGATTTAAACCAAGTGTGTGTGTGTAGCCCAGTTGGTGATGTTGTTTGTGTTTGGTGACCCGGCTTGGGCGCGGGTTCGATTCCCGGCCCAAGCACTTTATTTTTTTGACATTTAAACTATATATACATGTATATTATATATAAGTAATATAGTATTAGGGTTCCAAATGCGTCACAATAATATTTAAAAAGCGAATAATAATAATGAAACTTGACGTTTTATTCAAAATAATTGTAACGTACAAGTATTAATGCGAAATGTTACAGTCTCCCCTACTTTTAGGAACTTCGTCCCGAAGTTGGAGTTGGAGAGTCTGGTGGAAAAAGATGTGGGTATTTAGACTTCATCTGGTCTTTGCGTTCCCAGGTGAACTCTGGACCTCGTTTAGATTCCCAACGAACCTTAACGATCGGAATGCGACTGCGCTTGAGTTTCTTGACTCCAGTATCAACGATCTCGACGGGTTTCTCAATAATGTGCATAGTTTCATCGATTTGCACATCTTCAAGAGGAACATGGAGGTTCTCATCTGCTAAGCATTTCTTGAGATTCGAAACGTGAAAGGTTGGGTGAACATTGCTTAGCTCAGGTGGAAGATCAAGTTTGTATGCCACTTTTCCAATCCTGTCAAGAACTTTGAATGGGCCTACGTATCGAGGAGCTAGTTTTCCCTTTCTACCGAAGCGAATCACTCCCTTCCTTCCAAGGGTATACTTTAAGAAGTACAAGGTCCCCAACTTGAAATTCCAAGGGCTTACGACGTTTATCAGCATAGCTCTTCTGACGACTTCTAGCCTTGAGAAGATTATCCTGAATGAGTTGGATTTTGTCTGTGGTTTCCTGGATTAGTTCAGGTCTCGTGATCTGGGCTTCACCAACCTCAGTCCAACAGACAGGTGAACGACATTTACGACCATAGAGTGCCTCGAAAGGAGCCATGTTAATGCTGGCATGATAACTGTTTGTGACATCCGTCACTTTTATCATTATATATATATATATATATATATATTTATTTATTTATTTATTTCGTACCTCCTATCTTGTACGTCGCATTTTATAATAATAATAATAATAATAGTAATAATAGTAGTAATAATAATAATAATGTAGACTTTATACTAACCAAACCATAACCCACCCCTTGAAACTCAACAAAGCCCAAACCCTTTCCTTGTGGATTTTCGGAGCCCAATAACAGCAGCCCAACTTAGGAGTCGGCCCACATCCTCCCCTTTTGCTTCCCTCAGTTAAAAAAAAAAAAAGAATTTGCAGCTGCCCGGACTCGAACCCGGGCCAGCTACCAAACAAACCCCACACTTAACCACTAGACCACAAGGTCCTTGTTTGATTTTAACGGATTAAGAACGTATATAACCACAAACAAGCCAGTTGCTGCTCCTTCTTCTTCGCAGCAGCAGACTCGCCCCATTTCCCTTTTGACCACCGACGCACAGGACCAAATTAAGACACCTACACCTTATTTTTGGCAACGTTAATGATTGACAATTTATCCCTGCCAATTACAATGATTAATTTCGTGCTAATTATCCCTTAAACAAGCTAAATCACGCGTTTATGACATTAATGGGTCAAACCTTCCATCGTGCAAACCAGACCCTATCCCTATAAATTGGACCTTCCCAAACCTTCTACAATCGCCAAATAATCTCTCTCAACCTCTAATTTCTGTGTTGATTCATCTTGCGAAGTATTCTTGTTCGTGTTTGACTATTTCGGTTGACTGGGCAAATCATACGAATTTGTTATTATAAGTGATGTTTTTCATGTGGGTTTTATACATCGGCATTCACACAACAATAACCCTCTGATTAATTGGGTTATTGTTGTGTGAATCATTCAATTGTAAATACTAGGCTCGAATGTTTTCAATTGGGGAAGAACATCATTTCGAATCACATATATAATTAAAACAGACAGAAACCAAACACAACCACTGATCTAGATTAGGGCTGGCAATTTAGACACGAACACGATAACCTGACACGAACCTACACGATTTTAACAGGTTTCGTGTTTGGCCTTAACAGGTTTCGTGTCTACAACAGGTCGACACGTTAAGACCTGTTTATTTTCGTGTCGTGTTCGTGTTTACCTGTTTCGTGTTCGTGTCTTATCGTGTACGTGTATTAAAAGGTCTTATCGTGCCTTATCATGTTTCTTATCATGTCTTGTCGTGTCTTATCGTGTCTTGTTGTGTCTTACCGTGTTAACTTATTTTACTAGGTGTTTCTTATCGTGTCTTGTCGTGTCTTATCGTGTTAACCTGTTATACACAGGTTCGTGTTCGTGTTTGAAAAAAATGACACGATTAGATTTCGTGTCGTGTTCGTGTTTACAAGTTTCGTGTTCGTGTCTTAACAGGTTCGTGTCTTAACAGGTTCATGTAACCTGTTATGCCAGCCCTAATCTAGATCAAGTGGTTGTGTCTGGTGCTTGTGAGCCGAGCCACGCAGGTTCGATTCCCAGCTGAAGCGTTTTACTTTTTTTTTTTTTTCAGCTTTTCCTTCTTTTTCTTTGTAAATATAATGATTAATAAACTCTTTAATATATTTAAAATACTTAATATGACTTATAAATTCTACAAAAATTACTGTATGATCTTCTAATGGTAAAGTTCATTGTACAATTTTTAGTTTTTCAAAAATAATTTATTTATTATATATTATAAATATTACAAATTTATTCATTTATAATTGTAAAATTTAATAAAAATATCTAAACGATTTTATTAAATTCCACAAAAATTATCCTAAGCTTGTATAGCAATAAACATTTCAGAAATAATTTTTATTTCTGAAAAACCGTTCATTTTATATTTTTAATTAATTTTTTTTAGTTTTAATAATAAATAAATCATAATAAATTCATTTTTCAGTATTTTTGCACCAAAATTTTATATAAATTATTTCTATTTATTTAGAACAGAAATACAATTTTTAAAAATTCTTTAATTTTAATATTTTTAGATATTAAAGCTATATTTTGACAATTTGAAATAAATAGATTTAATAATCTATTTATAAGAAAATAATTTTATAAAAATTATTTTCATACTTAAAACTTTATATTATGACCATCTTTGATTTAAAATTTACAAAAAACACTTTTGTTTATTTATTTATCAAATTTCTCTTATTTATTAAACGTTTAATTTATTAATCAAACGAATACTTATCCCCAATTCGAAACCCTAGAAAATACTTATAGACTAGATAGACTTAGACTTATTTGTTACCTTATACATAGGGTGATACTTGGCAACGTTGGATTACATTTATTCAATTCCACAAGACTTACCACCTTGCTAATGTGAGTATTACTTATCCCCTTTTTCACTTTTACAACTTTTGGGGTGATTCATGCACAAGTATACAAAACCTTCATATTCATTTACACATACATTTTTATTCATTTACAATTCATATACGTGTCTTGTTTATCTTTGTGCTTATGCTTGAACATGAACGTAGCTTACATATAAAATCATACATCTAGACATAACTTATGTTATGGTGCTCTTTACATATAGATGTAACTTATGTTACAGTGCTCATTTAGACATAACTTATGTTATGGTGCTCTTTTAGACTTGACACGTGTTAGGGTGCTCATTATCAATTTCATCTTATCAACTTTACATTTGATCTTTGTCTTGTTTGGTTACTTGCGTGTTTACATAATGCCTTGGTGATGCGAGACACATGAATTGTACTACTTTTCAAACTTATACTATATGTACAAAGCTAGGTAGTACTCACCAACATCATATGTTGACAAAAATTATTTTCGTGCATGTTTCAGGATAAGCTGCATGACGCTTCACATAGGACGTTGGACTTAGACTAAATCAATCAATTATCTCAATTTTTTGTTGTCTTGTATTTAAATTCACATGTTGTAAAACAATATTCAATAATCAAGTATTTACATTTTAGTACCATGAGCTTTTGAACAATCGTCACTACGTGGCACCTCGATGATTCCGCCATCGGTTGGGGTGTTACACTGTTGTTGTATGAAAACTCGACCAAAGGAAGATGAGAATCCCATGCGCCACCAAAATCGATGACACATGCCCTGAGCATATCCTCAAGTGTCTGGATGGTCCGTTCAGTCTGACCATCTGTTTGAGGGTGATAAGCAGTACTCAGGTTCAACTTGGTACCCAAAGCGTCTTGTAAAGAATCCCAAAAGTGAGAGGTGAAACGACCATCACGATCAGAGATAATGTCCAAAGGTATACCATGACGACATACGATTTTACTTACGTACATCTTTGCCAACCTTTCCTCAGAATACTTCTCACGAATAGGTAAGAAGTGGGCTGACTTGGTCAAACGATCGATGGTTACCCAAATACTGTCAAAACCTTTGGGTGTACGAGGGAGTTTAGTGATGAAGTCCATTGCTATGCTCTCCCATTTCCTTACAGGAATTTCTGGTTGTTCGAGCATACCAGATGGTCGTTGATGTTCAGCCTTGACCTTTGAACAAGTGAGGCATTTTGCAACGAAAAGAGCAATATCTTTCTTCATTCCAGGCCACCAATACGAATAACGAAGATCTTGGTACATCTTGTCATCTCCAGGATGAATAGAATAACGAGACTTATGAGCCTCGTTCATGAGAAAGGTTCGAAGATCATCACGGTCAGGGATCCAAAGTCGGTTAAGAAAATAGAGTAGACCATCAGGTTTGGTTTCAAGTTGAGTCTCAGCACCACAAGACATTTCGTCGTATATGTTACCTTGGGTGACTGAAGTATGTTGAGCCTGGAGGATACGATTCTGAAGATCAGTACGAACTCTCGCACAATGAAGTTTGATACGCTCTTTACGACTGAGTGCGTCAGCCACAACATTTGCTTTGCCAGGATGGTAGCAAATTTCGCAATCATACTCGTTAAGTAACTCAACCCAACGCCGTTGCCTCATGTTAAGATTTTTCTGGTCGAAGACATGTTGGAGACTTTTGTGGTCCGTGAAAACCACACATTTGGTTCCATAAAGATAGTGTCTCCAAATCTTAAGAGCAAAGACGACAGCGCCCAATTCAAGATCATGAGTGGTATAATTCTTTTTGTAACATTACACATTAATACTTGTACGTTACTATTATCATGAATAAAAACGTCAAGTTTCATTATTATTATTCGCCATTAAATATTATTGTGACGTATTTGGAACCCTAATACTATATTATTTATATATAATATACATATATATAAGATTTAGATGTCAAAAAAAATAATATGCTTGGGCCGGGAATCGAACCCGCGCCCAAGCCGGGTCAACCAACACAACAAACCCAACCAACTGGGCTACACAGCTTTTGTGTTAATTCCTCAACCCGTTTTATATATATTATGTATTATTATACTAACAGTTGACTTAGAAAAGTCAACTGTGATGATCGATCACCATTATCACACCAATTAATCGCGTTTTAAGCTTGTTATGGTATGATTGATGATACCTTTGACCTTTACGCGTATAATTACTCGGCCAATCATCATCAAATCATGCCAATTATACATTAACGACGCGTCATCACATTCAAAGCCGAGTCAACTTACCAAATCCATCAATTCAAGCCTCTCCCTATAAATTGGACCTCCCAATCCCTTCTACACTCGCCGAAATCTCTCTCTCAATCCTCAATTTCTGTTCTAAAACCATCATTCGAAGTTTTTTAAGTTTGTGTTTGACCTTCTGCTTTGACCGAGCACTTTGCACGGTTTCATGTTTGTAAGTTTTATTTTTTCAGTGGGTTTTGTTCTTCGGTAATCACACAACAATAACCGTATGATTAATTGGGTTATTGTTGTGTAATTTGTATAATTGATAAGCTAGGACTCGAATACTTCGATTTGGGGAAGAACACTAGTGCAGAACTGAATATTTATTTTAAACAGATACAAATCCAACACAACCACTGATCTAGATCAAGTGGTTGTGTCTGTTGTTGTTAAACAGAGTCACACGGGTTCGAGTCCCATACAAACGGGTTTTATCCCTTCTTTTTAAATGTATATAAATCTGTTTTCTCTTATATCATATAATTAAATTAATCAGAAATTAAACGTTCTGAGGGTCTAGACCAGTTGGTCTGGGCTTGTGATTTAAAACCAACGAACCGGCCAAGGGCCCGGGTTCGATCCATGGCATCAACAAACATTTTTTTTGTAGAGTATATATATATATATATATATATATATATATATATATATATATATTTCCTTCGTAATTTTAAAAATTCATTTTAGAATACTAAAACTCTTTTATAAATTCTACAAAAATTATTTTATGTTATTCTAGTGGAAAAGTTTAACCTACAATTTTTAGTTTTCCAAAATTTATTTATTTAATATATATAATAAATAATTCAAGTTTATTCTATTTTATTTATAAAATTCTATAAAAATATCAAAACAATTATATAAATTTCCACAAAAATTTATCTGAGTTTTTATAACAATAAAATTTTCTGAAATGATTTTTATTTCTGAAAAATCATTTATTTAATATTTTTAATCAATTTTTGTCAGTTTTAATCATAAATAAATCATAATAAATTCATTTTTCAATATTTTTGCACCAAAATTTTATATAAATTATTTCTATTTATTTGGAACAGAAATACAATTTTTAATTTAATAATTCTTTAACTTTTGTATTTTTAAATATTAAATTTATATTTTGACAATTTGTAATAAATAGATTTAATATTCTATTTTTAAGAAAATAATTTTATAAAAAATATTTTCATACTTAAAACTTTATATTGTGACCATATTTAATTTAAAATTTACAAAAAGACTTTTGTTTATTTATTTATCAAATTTCTCTCATTTATCAAACATTTTATTTATTAATCAAACGAACACTTATCCCCAATTCGAAGCCCTAGAATATATTTTTAGACTTGAAAGACTTAGACATATTTATTACCTTAATTATAGGGTAATACTTGGCATCGTTGGGCAACACATATTCTATTTTTCATGAGACATAACATTTTGCTAAGGTGAGTTTTACATAGCCCCTTTTCTATTTTCACTATTTTTGGGGTGAAACATGTTACAACATTCTATATGCAATTCAATCATAAAGTGTCTATGTGTTTTTCTATGTTGCATTATGTCTTAAACATGACTAGGGTAAACACAATATTCTAGCATAATCATTAACATGGATCAGCCGACGGTATACAATGATAGATCTATTGGACTGACAATCCCACCCGGATACGTGCCTCCTACATAGGTAGCGTGGGTGATTGTTATCGCATAACATAATCGAGTGAACCATGAGCGTATGGGATGGACCACAATATAACAGTCACAAGGGTTGATTATGCACTCGATTTACTTCTAATATGTTTTCACATATGGACTAGACTTGCCATGAAACTTGAATTGTAAAAGCATTATTCAATTATCAAAACCTATGTAATTCTCACCAACTTTTGTTGACCCAAAATATTTTCAAACTTAACATGTTTCAGGTTATAGTTGCTTGAAGATTTGAGTTAATGCCTAAAGATGTGTAGCTAGTATTTTTCATTTTGAGATGTACAGATTCTTAGAACAATTGTATGTAATTTATTTAAATCATTTAATGAAATTTATTATTCACCATGAGCTACTGAACAATCATCAATACGTGACATCCCAATGTTTCCGCCATCGGTTGGGGTGTTACACTTTTCGTGAGTCTTGAGTTGTCTAGACGCATAAGCAATAACCTTGCCTCGTTGCATAAGAACACAACCAAGACCTTGATTTGATGCATCACAATATACCACGAAGTCATCATTACCATCAGGTAGAGACAGGATAGGAGCTTCACAGAGTTTCAGTTTGAGAGTTTCAAATGCTTCCTCTTGATTTGGTCCCCACTCATAGGGTTTACCCTTGTGAGTTAAGGCAGTGAGAGGAACAACGATCTTAGAGAAGTTGGCAATGAATCGACGATAATAACCAGCCAAACCAAGAAAAGAACGGACTTCTGTTGGAGTTTTAGGAACACTCCAATTCTTCACAGCTTCGATCTTTGCAGGATCAACATGAATTCCGTCCTTATCAATGACATGTCCCAAAAATTGAACTTCCTTAAGCCAAAATTCACATTTCGAGAACTTGGCATACAGTTGTTCTTTCTTTAGGAGACCCAAAATGGAGTGAAGATGTTGTTCGTGATCGGACTTTGATTTTGAGTAAATCAAAATGTCATCGATGAAGACGATCACGAATTTGTCAAGGTAGGGTCTACAAACCCGATTCATTAAATCCATAAACACTGCGGGAGCGTTGGTCAATCCAAATGGCATGACCATGAATTCATAATGACCATAACGTGTACGAAAGGCTGTCTTGGGAATGTCTTCATCGTGGACTCTAAGCTGATGATAACCAGAACGAAGATCAATCTTCGAGAAGTGGGTTGCTCCTTGAAGTAGATCGAAAAGATCGTCAATCCTAGGCAAGGGATAACGATTCTTAATGGTGAGTTTGTTGAGTTCGCGATAGTCGATACACATCCTGAGAGATCCATCTTTCTTCTTAACGAACAAGACAGGAGCTCCCCATGGAGAAGAACTGGGGCAAATGAAACCTTTATCAGAAAGTTCCTGTAGTTGACTGGCAAGTTCTTGCATCTCAGAGGGTGCAAGACGATAAGGAGCTTTGGCGACAGGATTTGCACCAGGAACAAGATCAATCCTAAATTCCACTTGTTGAGCAGGAGGCAAACCAGGTAAATCCTCTGGAAAGACTTCAGGATAGTCCCGAATGATTCGGATGTCTTGGATACTTTTGCCCTTGTCCTTCTTTTCTATCACGTTAGCTAAGAAAGCCGTATACCCTTTTCGTAAGTATTTTTGGGCAGTAGTACAAGACATGAGCTTAAGCTCGCCACAAGGCTTCTCACCATAGATCTTCAAAATCTCACCAGAGTCGAGAGGAATGCGAATGACTTTCTCAAAACATAGAATTTCAGCACGATGGGTTGACAACCAATCCATGCCTACTATAACATCAAAACTTCCAAGATGCATAGGGATGAGATCGATAGAGAAGATATTTTCGTCGAGGTTCAACACATAGTTACGAATAATAGAATCGATCGAGATAGACTTCCCATTAGCTACCTCTATCACTAAAGGTTCCTCTAGGTTAGTTTGGGGTAAGTTAAGTAAGGGTTCAAACTTTAGTGATACAAATGACTTATCAGCTCCCGAATCAAATAATATGGATGCATAGTGGTTATTAACGAGAAACGTACCATTCACCACCTCGTTGTTGTCACGGGCCTGGTTAGCATTGAGATTGTAGGCGCGACCTCGAGCACCTTGGTTCTGGTTGCGGTTCTGGTTTTGGTTGCGGTTTTGGTTCTGGTTCTGGTTCTGGTTTTGGTTACGATTGGGGCAAGCATTGATATAGTGGTCTGGGCTGCCACACTCGTAGCACTGACCACGAGCCAGTCTGTTGTTTTGTTGGTTGGGAGCTGGGGCATTTCTGGCTGGGTTGTTTTGAGCAGCAGGGCCGTTAGCAGGAGGAGCTCGACAGATGTTCGCAAGGTGACCATACCTTTGACAATTAGTGCAAAAACGACATGGCACCTGTGCTGGATGATGGTATTTGCAAGTGTTGCACAAGGGGTGAGGTCCGGTGTATGGCTTCTTGGCTGGGTTTTGTGCTGCAGGTGGGGTGGTAGCAACCATGTAGTTCCTAGCCTTGCGCTTCTTGTTGCTTGAGGTCTCGGGCTTAACCTTAATAGCGGGCTGAGGAGTGTCTTTTGCAGCGGTCTTCTTGGTGTTCTTGCGGAAGAGAGTACCGTTCTTCACATGATTATCAGTGAGAGTAGCCGCCAGACGTTTGGCTTCCTCCAAGGTGGCAGGATTCCTTCCCCACACTGTGTCCTGGATTTGCATGGGTAGACCACCGATATACTTCTCGATGGCTACAGGCAGGGGAGTGACTTTATGGGGCAACAATAAACTAAGCTCGTGAAAGCGGGTATTGTAGGCAAGGTTTTCCCCACTATCTTGAGCAAGGGTGTGGAACTCGTCTTCTAGTTTCTTAATCTCGTTGCGGGGACAGAACTCATCTTTCATAACCTCTTTGACTTGATCCCAGGTCATAGCAAGTGCAACTTCAGCTCCGCGGGTGCGCTTTTCCTCATTCCACCAAGTGAGTGCTCGTTTGTGAAGAACACTCATGGCATAACGGACCTTAAAGTTGTCGGGACACTCACTGTTAATGAAGGTATTCTCAATACCCTCGAACCATTGTAGAAGTCCCGTAGCTCCTTCTTCTCCACTGAACTTAGGGGGATTACAGGAATTAAAGTGCTTAAGAGTGCAAGCTGGGAGACCATTCCCGTTCCCGTTGTGGTTTCCATTTCCGTTTCCGTTGCCGTTACCGTTTCCGTTGCCGTTACCGTTTCCGTTGCCGTTACCGTTTCCGTTGCCGTTACCGTTTCCGTTGCCGTTCATCTGGATGACTTGAGCCAGTAAGTTAGGAACTAGAGTCGCGATTTGCTGCGCCATTTGTTGAGAAATGATCGCAGCCAGTTGGGCATCAACACCATTGTTGTTATTGTTGTGGTTAGCGTCGTGGTTATGGTTATGGTTGTCGCCACCTTCCTCGTGGTTCTCACCATTGCTATTGCGAGTGCTGCGACATGGAGGCATGATCTGTAAGAGACACAATGAAATGAATGAGGTTATATAAGGAATGTAATCATTTATTCATTAATTAAAACGAATAAACGAAAACGTTGACTTATCAAAGATTCTAGATTTTAATAACATAATGAAGACATGCTTTAGCCTATAAGTGAACACTCATCCCGAGAATTCCCAGGTAGGCATCCGGGTCCCTCGTCTGATTGGGATATATGCGCAATGCCAGCCTAGACAGAAGACTCAGAATACAGGCGTTCACCCTTCCAGATTGCACGTGTTGGGTCTGCTGACCTGGAGAAGAACATATGATTAGAAAGCCAAAACATGCTATCTATTTGATCCTTGAATAAACAGTCTTTACAACTTGCTTCTCCCAAAAGACTGCTGACCTTAACTACTGTTCTATCCAAACAACTGCTCAACAACTGCTGATATAAAGAACTGCTGAGGAAACAACTGATGAAGAACAACTGCTGACCAAAGGTCTGATGAAGAGCAACTGCTGATACAAGTACTGAAGACCAAAGCACTGCTGGAACCAACAGCACTTAGGCTCCAGCAGTGGATACAAGACCATCAGAGTTTATCTTCAACAGCTGTTTAATATCAGTGCTTTCAATGTAACAGTAGTTTGTATAGCAGATGTTTAAGTTTGTTATTCTGTTAGAGGTCACTGTCTTAGGTGACGTCAGCCTAGGTCATCAGTAGTTTGAGTCTGTCTATAAATAGAACAGTGCTTGTACTGTTCTATTGCATCACACACAAAACATTCTCTCTGACAAACACTGTGTGATCAGGCTGAGGGGGAGTAACTTGTACGATTGTAATCTTTGAATTAATGAAAGCATTCGATCTAAAAACATTTACTCTCTTGTTTTGATTTACAGTTTATTATTCCGCTGCACTTTCATTCTATTTTCATTTCATTATTACCATCATTTAGTTAAACAATCAAAACAAACAAACTCAGATCCTAACAATTGGTATCAGAGCTTGGTCAATTAAATTCGATCTAACAAATCAATTTAATAATCAGCTCACAATTATTGATATCGTTTGTCAGCTAGATTGAAAACAGAGTAATAGTTTAATTTCGCTTCAACCGTTGTTAAACAGACTTTGTTTTTTGAAAAATCAGAGAATGGCTTCTATCAATCACGATCCACATAACACTGGCACGAACAACAAGCCACCGATGCTTGTCAGATCTGAATACAATATCTGGCAACGTCGGATGAGCCATGTTCTAGCTCAACAAAACACTGGGTGTTGGAAGTCGGTTATCTTCGGACCACATGTTCCGACTGTGCCGAGTACTGAAGATCCCAAAGTGTTTGAGCCAAAGAAACTTGAAAACTACTCCGACCAGGATTTTCAGAAATTTGAGTTAGATGCTAAGGCCTTCAGTATTGTGGCCATGGCTCTACCCAATGATATATATGCTGGGTTGTTACACTGTAACAGTGCAAAGGAGTTGTGGGATGCACTGAAAGAACAGTTTGGTGGGACTGAGGAGGTTATTGAAAACAACCGTGAAATACTTAACCAACAATATGAAACATTCAGTCATGTCAAAGGAGAGTCATTAACTCAACAGTTTGAGAGATTTAATTGCTTAATTAGTGAACTAAAATTGGTTGGTCTTACTTACCCTCATTCAACTTTGAACCATAGGTTTTTAAGATCATTACCAGACAAATGGGACACTATTGCTATTGTAATGAGAAACTCAATAGGATTTAAAGACCTATCACTGACCCAACTTCATGGTAAGCTCTTGACCTATGAAAGAGAGCTTAACCAGAAAAAGAAGCTCCAGGACTCTGGAAAAGTGTCTGATGACTATGTGTTTGGGAATACAGCACTTTTGGGTCATGATGAGGTGCCTGGAAACACAAAGGATCAGAGTTATGATCATTTTATTGACATAACTTCAGGTTTTAACTCAGGTTTTAACTCTGATTCTTATTCACCAAACTATGCTTTCACAGCAAGTGGTGGTGATATACAGGCATCTGACAATATATCCTTTGAGTATGATGACCTGAAATACTTTGACCCTGATGATTTGGAAGAAATGGACATTATGCACCAATTGGCCCTTCTCAGTGTAAGAACTAATAATTTTTACAAGAAAACTGGGAGAAGGTTTCCAGGGTTGACTGGCAGATCTAAGGTTGGGTTGGATAAATCAAAGATCAAGTGTTATAAATGTCATAGGTTTGGTCATTTTGCTAGGGAATGTAGGGGTCAACATGGTACACCTATGATAACCTATCCAAATCAAAGACCACAGACCAACACTTATCAGAATTCCTATAATACCCCTGGACCAAATGTGCAAAACACTGCTCATTTTGCACAGTCCTCAAGCACTGTTCCTGTCCAGTATGTCCAAACCATTGTTCCTCAGATTCATTATGTGCAAACACCTGTTGCTCAAACACCTGTGCAAACGACTGTTGCTCCATCCTCTGCTCCTGCAGAGACCAGTCAACAGAGCTTCTTCACACAAGGCTTTGTTGATTGGAGCAGTCTACCTGATGAGCTAACAGATGAGAATTTTGCACTAGTTGCCAAAGCTGAAAATGAACCAGAAAATTTTTGTTTCATGGCTATGGTAGATGAGATTGAATCTGAGGAAGTGGTAACTGAATCTGATGTTGTGACTGATGATATTGTTAGTGAAGCTGTTGCAGGTGAAAAACCTGAAGAAGAGGTTGTGAATCTCTCAGATCCCTGGGGTGCATCTGATGACTGTGAGTGCAAGTGTGATTGTGCTTTGATGGCTGCTGCTAAGGTATCTCCTCAAATTCTTAAAGAGTTGTGTTCTGACAAATGTGTAATAGCATTTGCTAACATCAAAGAGGTGAATGAAAACCTTAGAAAGAAAATTTTGGATGATGAAGTTAAATTTGAAAAACTCACAAAAGATTTGAAAACAAGTTTAACTGCAAAAGAGTCTGAAATTAGCAGTTTAAAACATGAAGCAACTATAACCAAAGACCAGCTCCAAACTATGATAACAAAATATCAAAGTTGTAAAAGTGAGCTTGAGTCCACCCAAGTTGAATGT
Source organism: Ambrosia x helenae (assembly GCA_030844895.1). Classification (NCBI taxonomy): domain Eukaryota; kingdom Viridiplantae; phylum Streptophyta; class Magnoliopsida; order Asterales; family Asteraceae; genus Ambrosia; species Ambrosia x helenae. The sequence continues at coordinate 45,274,762 of CM061232.1, read as the reverse complement.
AAAAAATGGGTGGAATCATGTAGAGGTTTTGAGATGCTACTCAACAAACAAACCAAAAGTCATGTGAAGTTTGGCTTTGGTTTTGCAACCACTGCTCCAGCTTTTGAAAACACTGACACAAAGAGTCAAAAGTCTGTTGAGATAGTACCAACAAACCTGCAGGGTCAAGAGATTAAAATCACTGAACCAAATGGTAAGAAAATTGTTCTTGAAAAACCAGAAGGTTCCTCATCCTTTGCTGAACTTGAAAAGTATGAATTTAAACCTACTTGGTCTGATGAGTGTGATACTCTTGAGAATTATAAACCTGTAGATTTTAAAACTCCTGAGGGAAAGACAGCTCCTCAGGCAAGGGTCATTCCCTTGGCAAAAGTCATTCCCCTGAAAGATTCTCCAGCAGATGCTCAAACATCTGCTGAAAAGAAGACTGAAAAGGGGAAGAAGAAAGAAAAGACTGTTAACTTGTTTTGTGATTTCTGTGAAAAGAAGAACCATGTCACCAAAAACTGTTTTCTTCTAAAAGCATATGATATCAACAAAGGAACAAGTGAATGTGATTCCAAAGCCACATGCTCAATATGTGGGAAAAAGAATCACAAGACCAAAGAGTGCTTGTATCTCAAAAATTTTGATGTAAAAATACAAGAATACAAAGCTAAAACTCTTGCAAACCCTGTGGTTAGTACTCCAAAAGGAAAGCCCAAACAGACATTCACCCCTGTCCAAACATCTGTTACAAAAAGGCTTGAAACATCTGCTTCTAGAGATGTCCAAGTAACAGATGCTCCACCCACAAGCAAATACCCAAGAGGTTATGGTCAACCTCCATGTCACAGTCTGCCACATGTTTATGAGGAGCCAAAAAGACCCTCTAAACCAAGAGTGAACAGAAATCCATATGGGTATTATCATCTGTCAGGAAGTGATCAAACAACTGCTGCCCCAAGTGTTGACATCCAAGCACTGGCAAATGGTCAGCAGCAGTTGTTGACCTTAATTCAGAAATTGGTCCAAACCACTGATCACCTTCCAAAGCTTGAGTCTGAAAGGTCTGAGGACCCATCCAAAGCCAATTTGGCTTTGGACACTCACCAAAACTAATCATTTACTGATGTGCAGGGAGCTTCTGCTTGTTTAGATAGTCTTTGGTATGTAGATAGTGGAGGTTCCAGGCACATGACAGGATGTAGAGCCCTACTTCTGGACTTCTTGGCTCATGGAGGGGGTGATATATCCTTTGGTAATGATTCTAAAGGTAAGGTGTTGGGTTCAGGGACTGTACAGGCTGGAAAACTCAAGTTTGAAAATGTCAATCTTATTGATAATCTCAAGTTTAATCTTCTGAGTGTTTCACAAATGAGTGACAAAGGTTATGGCTCATTTTTCACAAAGAAAACTTGTAAGATTATTGGGCCAGAAGTGGTGAAAAAGATTGATACCATTATTGCTGAGAGCAAAGCACAGCTTGTTGCTCATAGAAGTGGCAATGTGTATGTTGTTGATATGTTAAAGGACAATCCTATGGCAAATGTCTGTCTGTTTTCTGCTGCCTCCACTAAGGAGACAGAATTGTGGCATAGGAGATTGGGTCACACCAACCTTAATACTATCAACACACTCTCAAAACAAAGCCTTGTCAGAGGTTTACCATCAAAAGAATTTAAATGTGATGAGCATTGTGTTTCTTGCTTAAAAGGGAAACAACATAAAAGCTCTTACAAATCCATTGATGAGTCCAAAACTAGTCAGTGTTTACAACTGTTGCACATGGACTTGTTTGGCCCTGTTAAAATCATGAGTCTAAGAAGAAAGAGATTCTGTCTTGTCATAGTTGATGATTTTTCTAGGTTTACATGGACTTACTTTTTACACTCTAAGGATGAGACTGCAGGTATATTGAAGGACTTTGTCAACAAGGTTGAAAAGCAATATGACTTGCCAGTAAAAGTCTTCAGGAGTGACAATGGAACAGAGTTTAAAAATAAGGAGTTGGATGACTTCTGTGTGTCAAAAGGGATTGTGAGGCAGTTCAGCATCCCAAGAACACCAGAACAAAATGGGGTAGTTGAGAGGAAAAATAGAACTCTTATAGAAGCTGCAAGAACCATGCTAGCAGATTCTGGTTTGCCTCTGTCCTTTTGGGCAGAAGCTGTAAACACTGCTTGCTATGTTCAAAACAGAGTTTTGATCAACCCCAGACATCAAAAAAACTGCTTATGAAATTTTGTTCAAAATCAAACCATTAATCTCATTTTTCAAAATCTTTGGCTGCCCATGTTTCATTTTAAATCTCAAAGATTCCATTTCAAAATTTGCAGCCAAAGTAGACTGTGGTTATTTTCTGGGATATTCTTCTACTGCTAAGGCCTACAAAGTGTTTAACACAAGGACTAAGACAATAGAAGAAACTCTGAATGTTAAGTTCAATGAACTTTCATCTCTAAAAATCCCTGCAAACCCTGCTGAATTATTTGATTTAGATAAATTCAAATTTGAAGATATCACTGTTAAAACTAACAATGCAGGTATTCCACAGTCTCCACAGCAAGATTACAGAACAGATGTTGTGATCCCCAGTCACTACAAAATCTATTCTGCCTCAGAGGAAGCAGCTGTTCAAAACAATTGTCAAAACTCTGCCACAGCTGTGTCAACCACTGTTGGCCAGTCCTATCCTCAAACCTCTGCTTCACCCCTCACAACCACTGACCTATCATCTGTTGACAAAAGTCAATCATCTGTTGACAAAAGTCAGTCAAGTTTCACACCACTTGGACCCATTCCTCCATTACCATTTCAAACATCTGATGGCACTACAGAAGTACCAACAGATGATACACCAACAGAGTCACCAAACCTCTGTCCATCACCTCAAAATGCCATTGTTCCATATCAAGGAGATCTTATTTACTTAAGAGCTCATCCACCAGACCAGATCATTGGCAACATCAGAGAGGGTGTGCTCACAAGAAGCCAATCCTCAAATATCTGTCTTTTTGCAGGTTTCTTATCCCTCACACAACCTGTCAAGTACCAAGAGGCACTGAAAGACAACAGTTGGGTAGAAGCCATGCAAGAAGAACTCCTTCAATTCAAAAGACAACAAGTATGGGAGCTTGTACCACTTCCTAAGGATGTTTGTCCTATAGGAACAAAGTGGGTCTTCAAAAACAAGACTGATGAAAGGGGTATTGTTGTCAAGAATAAAGCCAGGCTTGTGGTTCAAGGCTTCAGACAAGAAGAAGGAATAGATTATGATGAGACCTTTGCTCCTGTAGCTAGACTAGAGGCCATCAGACTCTTTTTAGCCTTTGCTGTCAACCACAATATAAAGGTGTATCAGATGGACATCAAATGTGCTTTCCTTTATGGCAAAATTCAGGAGGAGGTCTATGTATGTCAACCACCTGGTTTTGAAGACACATTCCATCCTGACTATGTCTACAAGCTCAACAAAGCTTTGTATGGACTCAAACAAGCACCAAGGGCCTGGTATGAAACTCTTTCCACATTTCTCTTATCCATTGGCTTCACAAGAGGTAAAATTGACAAAACTTTATTTCTTAAATGGAAAGGGAAACACTTAATGATTGTTCAAATATATGTGGATGACATCATTTTTGGATCCACATGTAACCAAATGTGTGAAGAGTTCAGAAAACTCATGACAGCAGAGTTTGAGATGAGTGCCATGGGTGAGCTTCAGTGTTTCCTTGGTCTTCAAGTGAAACAACTGCAAAATGGCACATTCATTCACCAAAACAAATATGTAAAGAACTTATTAACCAGATTTGAGATGAATGATTGTAAGCCATGTAGCACACCCATGAGTACAGTCAAGCTGCTCACTATTGATGACAAGGATGAACTGGTTGATCAAACACATTATAGATGTATGATTGGGTCTTTATTGTACCTAACTGCATCCAGGCCAGACATTATGTTCGCTACCTGTGTCTGTGCCAGATCCCAGGCTTCACCCAGAAAGTCAAACCTTATTGCTGTGAAAAGGATATTCAGATACCTCAAAGGTGCTCCCACACTTGGTATCTGGTATCCTGCTAATGGAAACATTGAGCTTTCAGGTTATTCAGATAGTGACTTTGCTGGCTATCACACCACAAGAAAATCCACTTCAGGAGGGTGCCAATTTCTAGGGAATGCCTTAGTTTCATGGCAAAGCAAAAAGCAGGCAGCTGTTTCAACTTCAACAGCTGAAGCTGAATACATTGCTGCTGCAAGCTGTACAGCCCAACTCATGTTGGATAGCCAAGCTGCTGAAAATATCATCAAGAATCCAGTCTCTCATTCCACTACCAAGCACATTGACATAAGACATCATTTTGTCAGAGACAGCTATGAAAAAGGTTTGATTTCTTTACACCATGTTCCAACAGAGGATCAGTTGGCAGATGTGTTAACAAAAGCTTTAGACACATCTACCTTTACAAATCTGATTTCCAGAATTGGTATGTTAAACATGGATTAAACAAATATTTTTTTTTAAATCATAATAAAATGGTTCAGAAATCCAATTTTTTTTAATAGCTGTTTGGTTGAAAAATCTGTTTATAACATCTGATCAGATAAAACAACCACTGTTTCATTCATATCCACTGTTGGTTGAAAAGTCTGTTTCAAAACATCTGATCAGATAAAACAACTGTTAGTTGAAAAATCTGTTTCAGAACATCTGTTCAGATAAAACAACTGTCCGCCTATATATATATATATACAATATTTAAAAAAAAAACCCAACAGTTGGATCCATCAGCTGTTTGTATCAGTTGTTTACCAAAAACAGCTGTTCTCCACCAGATGTTACATCCATCAGATGATTGCCACGTCTGCTCATATAAGCAGAGTTTTGGCCACATCAGCGGTTTCATTGAGCCTATAAAAACCCTGTTTTACCACAACAGATGTTACACTGTCTCATTGTATTCAAAATACTGTAAACCGCCTTCTTCACTCTCAAACCCTTCATCAATCTTCAATCATTTTCACCTTCGAAATCCATTACAATGGATCTTCAAGCCAAAGCTACACACAATTGTCTCCCCTATCTGATTAAAACAGATGACAACACTCCATTTCATTCCACCATCGACATTTTCCTTAACTCCAAATACTTACCCATCCTAACCGCCAACGCCCCCATTTATCTTGATACACTCCAAGAATTTTGGTTGAATGCTGAGTTTCTACTACAAGACAAAAAGCCTACCTCCATTATTTCCAAAATTGGAGAAACCAGTATCGTCATTACCCCTGAAATCATATCCACAACCTTCACACTGAATGACCTGGCAGGTAAGGATTCCTTTACTAAAACAGAGCTTCACACTGAGTTCCAAGAAAGAGGGTATGATGGTCAGATGACTGGATCAACTCTTTTCAAAAAGTTTTTCCCTCCAGTCATGAAATTTTTCTTCCATACTCTTCTTCTTTGTGTCTCTGCTAAGTCCACATCCTTTAATGAAATTCCATTGAGGATGCAATATCTGGGTTATGCTATGTTGTCAAACTCTGACTTCAATCTTTCCCAGGGATTGTTCATGGACTTGGTATCAAATGTGAAAGCAGTCAAGTCTGGGTCAAACAATGCTTTTCTTCTTTACCCAAGAATTCTTAGTGTACTCTTACAAAAAGTCCTACCAGAAAAAGTTTTCAAAAAGGGTGCTGCTATGCAAATGAAAAGCTTAGCTGATGAAACTTTCACAAGAATGCTGGGTGGAAGCACCCAAGAAAAAGTGTCTAAAGTGTCTAAAGTTTCTAAAACACAAACAAAGAGGACAAAGGCAACAACTGTTGTCAAAACCTCTGTTGTTGAGCCCACTGCTCCTGGTGATCATGGCACTACATCCAGTGTTGTGAAACCCACACCAGCCACTTCCAGAAAGCAACATCCATCCACAAAAACCACCACTCAACCACAAATGAGGCTTCTGGATGTTGAGGTACCAGAAGAAACCTCTGTTGCACAACAAAAGCAACCTGAAACCACTGTTGTTACTTCCTCACAACAGTTGGACATACCTCCACCTGACCAAACTCCTCATGAATCCTCTCAAAAGGATCATGTTGTAAGCCAAGGGGACACACATCATGATGCATTTGAGTCACTTGATCATATGTTCACAAGCCCCTCTCCCAGGGCTAATTCTCTTCTTACTCCTCCACTCTCACCATCACATGTCCCACAAACAATGCAACCTCTGTTTGAAGCAATTGACAAATCTCAGGAAGATCCCAGTTCCTCTCTTCCACCTGTCACTGAGAGTATACTCCAACAAGTGACTGGCCCTGAGAATATTCAATCTGCTATCCCTCAAACAGAAGAGGAGGTTACACCACCTGGGTTCAATGAAACTCTAGGTGAGTTTTCAAGTGGAGCAGCCACTACTGATGTAGAGACCACTGTCTCACATCAGGACAGTGATTACATAGCTAAGACTCCCTTGAAGGCAACAACTGTTGAAGCCACTATAGTGTCTCCAAAAACAGTTGGAAGTCCCCAGTACCAAGACAAAGGGGCATCTGATTCACCTATTAGGCCTGAATCAGGTAGAACTACCACTGGTAGGGACTCAGATGATCCTATTAATTTAGGAGATGGGTCAAAATACCAAGAATTGACGGACAGAGTTTCTGTTATTGAAACCTCTGTTGCTGACATCAAATCTGATGTCAAGCTTTTACTGAGCTCAATTGCAGATCTCTCCAAGAGTCAACCATCCACAGCTGATATAGCCAATGAGTTATGGAAATCAGTTTCCCCCATCATCATAGCTCACAGAAAATTGGCTGATCAGACACATGAAACCTACATGGCTGAGATCAGGAATATGGTAGATGCAAGGTACAAAGATACCCATGCTGATATCAAAGCCATCAAGGATCACCTGCTGAAGACTACTGGCTCTGCCCCTACCACCATCCTCAGGGATGAAAATGATGATGCTTTCACGGCTGATGATGCCAAAAAGGGGGAGAGTGGCAGAGATAGGCTACCAAAATTAGATCCTTTTGGTTGTCCTCCTTCTCAAAAAGGTCAAGCCAAGTCTGCCAAGAAACCAGAGTCTACCAAATCAGCTCCACAACAACAACAACAAGCAACACCAACAGCACCACCACAACAAACCACTGAAAAGAATAAAGCAGTAGATGACTCTGCAAACATAGAAGCTGAAAAGGCAGCTCAGGCCAAACAAAAGAGGGCTGACACCTTGGAAGCTAAAGCAGAGTTACTGGTGAATCTCAAAAGAGAACAACAGCAGGAGAAAGAAGATGTGGGATCCTCTAAAAGGATGAAAAGACCTGCCAAGCATGTTAGAAAACCACCATCTAAGCTGAAAACCTCTGTTGATAAAACCACTGCTACTGAAACCACTGCCACCCAAAACACTGAAACTACCCAAAACACTGAAACCACTATACCCAAACCAACACACACACCTGAACAAACAACCACCAAACCTACATCACCAGCCAAAACCCCAACATCTGCTGGTTCTTCTAAAAGGCCAACAGATGTTAATCCAACCACTGCTACAAAATCACCTTCACCAAAAATCATGTACACAAGGAAGAGAAAATCAACCTTTGTTGTGCATGATGAAAACATACACACATCACCAACCACCATTTCAACTGCCCAATCCACTCCTCCCATCACAGCTATTCCACTCACATCATTCTCACCACATACATCCAAATTCAAATCCCATAGACCACCACCAACCATTACACCATTGGTTGTTCAGTATCCCCTTGAACTTGATCTACTCAAGGGGGAATTACAATCCTTCTACAATACTGAACAGCCATCTGAAAGATCCTTCCCATCTCTCCCAAACTTCCCTGTTCCTCTCAACATTGATACCTATCTAAAATACAAGGGTGAACAGGTGGATGCCATCATCAGGGAGAAATGCAAAGGGAAGGATGACAGGACTGCTCAGGGCATCCATTCAGCAGAGCTTAGCAAACTCAGAAGGATTGAAGATTTTGCTAAGACCCTGAGCAATTCCATGTCCTCCATGCCACTCAGTGTAGATTTGGAAAAGGAGGTAAGGGAATCCCTTCTTGAACAGATAAGGGCAACCAAGCCTTACAAAGCAAACAAAAAGCAGTTCAATGGTTGGACTACTCATGCTTTGAGAGAAGAACTGATCAGAATTGAAGAAATGGCCAAAGACCCCAAAGCTAAAATCTCCACTCCTAATTTTGGCAAAGGCAGAGACCCAGTCAGAGCCTTGAAATTCAAAAGGATGAGGCAGGAGATTGTAGCTGCCAACTATGGGGAGATGAGGTCTGTTTCCAGATGGTCAGAGTTAAGGTTGGTTGAAACCTACAAAAGTCTGGAAGAAAATAGAAAGAAGGATCCCAGCCTTCCAAGAAAACCAATTTACACTGATGAGCCAATGATGAAGAGACCCCAACAGACTTTTAATCTGGACAGCTTACTTGAAACCTCTGATCTCACAGCTGCTGCAAGTAGACAGTTCAAAAAGCAGAAGGAGATGTCAGAGGAAGATCAAAGAAAGTTTGCTGATACATTTATCAAGGAAGGGCTCTTCAATCAAATACATTATTTCTCTGATCCTACAACAGAGAAACTCAGAGAACTCATTGGAAGACCACCTTCACCCAACTCATCAAGAATAAAGGTTCATCTCAGCAAATCCACTGACTCAAAAATTCTAAAGTGGAAGGTCAACAAAGACAACCACGAATTGACATTGCTCAGGTCAGATGGAAGGGTTCAGAAGATCAGCATGGATGATGCTTACAGCCTATGTGCAGAAGATCACCAAGCATTGCTAAATCTGGATCTAGAAAGAGATGAAGAAGACTTATTTGCTCTGAACTTTGAGCTACAATTCAAAGGTCAAATCAGAGAAAGTCTGATGAGGAATAAAGATCAATAAATAAAGCTGAGTTTTGGCATCATCTGTTCTAGGGGGAGATTGTTGGGTCTGCTGACCTGGAGAAGAACAGATGATTAGAAAGCCAAAACATGCTATCTATTTGATCCTTGAATAAACAGTCTTTACAACTTGCTTCTCCCAAAAGACTGCTGACCTTAACTACTGTTCTATCCAAACAACTGCTCAACAACTGCTGATATAAAGAACTGCTGAGGAAACAACTGATGAAGAACAACTGCTGACCAAAGGTCTGATGAAGAGCAACTGCTGATACAAGTACTGAAGACCAAAGCACTGCTGGAACCAACAGCACTTAGGCTCCAGCAGTGGATACAAGACCATCAGAGTTTATCTTCAACAGCTGTTTAATATCAGTGCTTTCAATGTAACAGTAGTTTGTATAGCAGATGTTTAAGTTTGTTATTCTGTTAGAGGTCACTGTCTTAGGTGACGTCAGCCTAGGTCATCAGTAGTTTGAGTCTGTCTATAAATAGAACAGTGCTTGTACTGTTCTATTGCATCACACACAAAACATTCTCTCTGACAAACACTGTGTGATCAGGCTGAGGGGGAGTAACTTGTACGATTGTAATCTTTGAATTAATGAAAGCATTCGATCTAAAAACATTTACTCTCTTGTTTTGATTTACAGTTTATTATTCCGCTGCACTTTCATTCTATTTTCATTTCATTATTACCATCATTTAGTTAAACAATCAAAACAAACAAACTCAGATCCTAACAGCACGTGTTCGTTATTAAAATCTAGAACTTCGACGAGATCTCAAGGTGGTTCAGGTTAAACCTGAGGATTTTGTCCTATTAATCTAATGGTGGATCAGGATTGCAGCAGACGAATAAGAGTAGTCACTTGTAATAGGGATGGCAATGGGTCGGGTTTGGGACGGGTTTAGGTAATCCCAACCCCATACCCGATTAGGTATGCTTGTCCCAAACCCGGCCCAAAACCCATCGGGTTTGTGTCGGGTAAATACCCATCGGGTATCGGGTATACCCGTGGGTTTCGGGTAAATCCATTAATTTTTAAACTTACTCATTGAATATATACGACAAAAAACCCGACGAGCATTTATTAGGTAACTATTAAACAATTACATTTAGCATTATTAAATATACATGTAAATGATTATAGTGTATAAATATAAAATACTTAAATCATATAAAAACAATCAAAGACATAGATAACAAATAGTATACACTAATTTTTTTTGGTAATTTTAACACAAGATGACAATGTAGATGGACAATTAGATATATTATGTATACATATTTAAAAAGATATATTAGAAATTATATTGGGTATCTAATCGGGTAAACGGGTATACTTTATCGGGTAATCGGGTCGGGTAAATGGGTATATCATCAAATCCCAAACCCGTCCCAAACCCGCAAAAAAAATAAAAACTAATCCCATACCCGAACCCATACCCGATTACCCGACCCCAAACCCGTCCCAAATATGTCGGGTTTCGGGTTTACCATCGGGTTCGGGTTTGATTGCCATCCCTAACTTGTAGGCTTAGGGTGGTATAAGGTATAGGATAGGGATAAGATTAAGGAAGCAATTAGGGTTACAAGTAAGAGAAGCAAGTACTGTTTAAGTCCCTAAGGTTATAGTCTTGATTATTTTCTAATAACCTAATTCCCTATAACCAAGGCTCTGATACCAATCTGTAACACCCCAACCGATGGCGGAAACATCGGGATGTCACGTATTGATGATTGTTTCAGTAGCACGTGGTATAAATTGAAATTTTAAATAATTTATTCATAACATAAATATCCAAAATGAAATGATGTCTAGAAATCCCAAATACATGATATCAAATAAAGCAATAACTTCAAATAACTTCAAAATAAACTTCATAATATTCCTCATGCATACTCTAAGCCTCAGCTTCGTTGTTACCTGAAACATGTTAATTTTGAAAATATTTTTGGGTCAACAAAAGTTGGTGAGAATTACATAGGTTTTGATAATCGAATAAAGCTTGTACAATTCAAGTGTCATGGCAAGTCTAGTCCATATGTGAAAACATACTAGAAGTAAATCGAGTGCATAATCAACCCTTGTGACTAGAATATTGTGGTCCATCCCATACGCTCATGGTTCACTCGATCATGTTATGCGATAACAATCACCCACGCTACCTATGTAGGAGGCACGTATCCGGGTAGGATTGTCAGTCCAATAGATCTATCATTGTATACCGTCGGCTGATCAATGTTAATGATTATGCTAGAATATTGTGCTTACCCTAGTCATGTTTAAGACATAATGCAACATAGAAAAACACATAGACACTTTATGATTGAATTGCATATAGAATGTTGTAACATGTTTCACCCCAAAAATAGTGAAAAATAGAAAAGGGGCTATGTAAAACTCACCTTAGCAAAATGTTATGTCTCGTGAAAATAGAATATGTGTTGCCCAACAATGCCAAGTATTACCCTATAATTAAGGTAATAAATATGTCTAAGTTCTAGTCTACAAATATATTCTAGGGTTTCGAATTGGGGATAAGTGTTCGTTTGATTAATAAAATGTTTAATAATTAAGAGAAATTTGATAAATAAATAAACAAAAGTCTTTTTGTAAATTTTAAATTAAAGATGGTCACAATATAAAGTTTTAAGTATGAAAATAATTTTTATAAAATTATTTCCTTAAAAATAGAATATTAAATCTATTTATTTTAAATTGTCAAAATATAACTTTAATATTTAAAAATACAAAAATTAAAGAATTATTAAATTAAAAATTGTATTTCTGTTCCAAATAAATAGAAATAATTTATATAAAATTTTGGTGCAAAAATATTGAAAAATGAATTTATTATGATTTATTTATGATTAAAACTAACAAAAATTGATTAAAAATATTAAATAAATGATTTTTCAGAAATAAAAATCATTTCAGAAAATTTTAATGTTATAAAAACTCAGAATAATTTTTGTGGAAATTTATATAATTGTTTTGATATTTTTATAGAATTTTATAAATAAAATAGAATAAACTTGAATTATTTATTATATATATTAAATAAATAATTTTTGAAAAACTAAAAATTTATGTTAAACTTTTCCACTAGAATAACATAAAATAATTTTGTAGAATTTATAAAAGAGTTTTAGTATTTTAAAATGAATTTAAAAAAATACAAGGGAATATATATATATATATATATATATATATATACACTTAATGAAAAAAATGTTTGTTGATGCCATGGATCGAACCCGGGCCCTTGGCCGGTTTGTTTGTTTTAAATCACAAGCCCAGACCAACTGGTCTGGAGCCTGAGAACGATTAATCTTTGATTAATTTAATTATATAATATAAGGGAAAACTGATTTATATTCATTTAAAAAAAAAAAGGATAAAACCCGTTTTGTATGGGACTCGAACCCGCGTGTTTAGAATAACAAACATCAGACACAACCACTTGATCTAGATCAGTGGTTGTGTTTGATTCCAGTTCGTTTAAAATATATAATCATAGACTGCAACGTGTTCTTCCCCAATTTGAATCTGTTCGAACCCTAGATTTACAATCAATTGATTTACACAACAATAACCCAATTAATCATAGGGTTATTGTTGTGTGTATGCCGAAGAATAAAACCCACAAGAAAAACATTACTTATAATAACGAATTCGTGATTCTTGTGCGGTCAAAACAGAAAGTCAAAACCCGAACAAAAGCTTAGAAAGAAAGATTTGAAGCAGAAATTAGAGGTAAGGAGAGATGTTTCGGCGAGTATAGAGTGATGTGGGAGGTCCAATTTATAGGGAAAGGGTTTGGATTGACGAATTGGTAAGTTGACCTCGTATTGAATGTGATGACGCGCCCTTCTTGTATAATTGGTATGTTTTAATGCCAATTGGTTGTATAATTACACGCGTAATGGTCAGCAATCGTGCAATCATACCTTATTAAGGATCAAAAACGCATTTGTAATGTTAATTAAGGTAGATTGGTGTCACAGTTGACTTTCTAAGTCAACTGTGAAGAACTACAACTAGTCATATAATAATTATGTGTTGGGATTTAAACCAAGTGTGTGTGTAGCCCAGTTGGTGATGTTGTTTGTGTTTGGTGACCCGGCTTGGGCGCGGGTTCGATTCCCGGCCCAAGCACTTTATTTTTTTGACATTTAAACTATATATACATGTATATTATATATAAGTAATATAGTATTAGGGTTCCAAATGCGTCACAATAATATTTAAAAAGCGAATAATAATAATGAAACTTGACGTTTTATTCAAAATAATTGTAACGTACAAGTATTAATGCGAAATGTTACAGACTCCTCCCGAGGTTTTGTGCCGGGGATCATCAACTGATCAAGGGCTTTCCTCGTACATCGAGTGTTGTTCTATAGTTGCATTACATTTACATTCATTGACCTTTGCCTATTTCATCATTCTGACAGACAGTTACATCCCCAAGATATAACTGTCCATCCTCAAATTTACCTTTACTATCCCGAGCATAGTTGTCATATTATTGCTTATTTATTCTTATAAATCACCATCTTGAAGATAACACTGAGTTTTTACTATACTAGCACTCTACCTCACTTTTACTAATTTGGAAAACAAAGTTATTTCTAGCAAGTAATTTTTGACCAAAACAATCATCATACTTGGTAAATTACACAAGTAGCAAAGCTAAGATAGGGTATGAGGATTAAGATCTATACAACCTTACCTCTACTCCGTATGAATAGAGATGCTGCTTCCAGTTCCCTGACTCAATAGTAGTTTAACATCAAGCCTTGGACAAAAGGCACATAACACTCGGGAGAAATGCCGATTAGTGCATGTACCCTTTGTCTTTCGGCTATCAACGTCAATATATGATGCATGAATGCATGATTAACTATCCGATGTTTTTAATGTTATTTTCATGAAACTAGTAAATTAACGTTAAAATTAGTGCAATTTCACTCCATTTTGAGGGTCCACACATATATACATTATATGTGCATATCCATAGCTATACATAGTTATAAACATGTGTGCAATTAGTTGTTTCGACTCTTAATTTTAAACAAGAAGGATGGCAAGTGAAAGCAAACAATCGATCAAACACATAACTCAAACTAATTGTTAATTTCTTCTACCATTGATCGCGAACAAAAACGATTTGTAGAAGCACGGTGTAAAGCTCTATATGTAAACTGCAATTGATTGAGTAGTTCGATTCACAAACTTCAATTAATTATCAAATCTGATTGCCTCACCTCTCGTGGTGTGGTGGTAAACGTGTTGGTGTTTCAAAGAAGAGATTGAGAGTTCAAGCCTCATATGAGTAGGGGCGGTTCTTCATTAGGGCTAGACCGGGCCTCGGCCCACCCAGTTTTTTTTGTTTTGTATTGTAAATTTTACCGAAAATTTCTAAAAAAATTTATATGTATTAAGTCCGGCCCTATCAGATTAAGCCCCGTCCTACCAGCTTTTTCATTCAAGATCCGCCACAGGATAAGAGGCAAAATGAGTGTATTTTAAGAGAAGAAAAATTTACCAAAAAAAATATCAAATCTGATTCAAAACCTTATAATTTACTATTTTGTCACCACGTGATTCTTACGTTTCCTTCACTTTTCAATCAATTTGTATTTGATCAAAAAACACACACACACTATATATATCCAACATATAGTGTTTATTTTATCTTTCAAATAAAGAAACGGAGATTAACCGTGTTCGTCTCTTGATCAAGCAAGCCGAGATGACGGTGAATATTACGTCAATCAAAACTGCATCAGACGGAGTATGGCAAGGTGACAACCCATTCGACTACGCCTTCCCATTGTTAATTGTCCAAACTGCCCTCGTCCTCGCCCTCAGCCGCTTCCTCGCCTTCCTCCTCAAACCTCTCCGCCAACCCAAAGTCATCGCCGAGATCGTCGTACGTTCACTGTTTAAACTCATACTCAAAATAAAGCTTTTTTTTTTTTTATTTATTTAACTTTTTAACCGCACACACCTCTCAGTTTTAGAGGTTCATTTTTAACGTTAAAAAGTTACATAAACAAATAAAAATAACTTTTATTTTGACGTATTGTCTTTTAGCTTACGCTGTGTTCCCGAGTTAACTAAACGGGAGAAAAGAAAAGAAAGGAAAGGAAAGATGTGTTCCCGAGTTTCATTAAAGGAAGGAAAAGAAAGGAAATGAAAGGAAAACCAGTTAAAATTCTTTAGTTTAGTTTTCCTTCCGATTTGGAAGGAAACGAAAGGAAAGAACATTCTTTTCCTTTCCCTTCCCTTCCTTCAATTTTTTTCCTTTCTTTTCCCTCTTTAAGTTAACTCGGGAACACAGCGTTAGTGACATCAGGTGTTTATTTGATGTCACTAGGCTCAGGGCCAGCCTTTTTAGCAAAGACAAGGTGGGCAACCGCCTATGATCCTCTTTCCCTGTTTTCAATTTTTTAAAAATATTTTTTTTATATAAATATCATTTTTTTATTATCAAAAGGCTATAAGATTTAATTTTGCACCTTAACTCCATTTTTCAAATAATCCAACTGATCTGAGATAATCCAATTAAAAAACTTACAAATTTTAAACCTATTAAATTGATAAAATACTTTTTTTTGGCCATGGGACAAAGGTGATTGTAATCTCAATAAGGATAATCACCATAATAGACAGTTAACCAACCAAATTTACCAAAATAAACACCTGATGCTTTAAACATTAGGAACCAATCACTCTTTTGCGTCTACCAATCAGATGATTACACGTGTAAAGTCTTCGGACGCTTTAATTTTTAGGGTCACTGCGTCTAAACTTTAGACGCGAGTCTGTTATTTAGACGCAAAGGGGCTAACCTTTTCTTTAGACGCGGAGACCTTAAAAATTAAAACGTCTGAAGACTTTACACGTGTAATCATCTGATTGGTAGACACAAAAGAGTGATTGGTCCCTAATGGTTAGACACATCAGGTGTTTATTTTGGTAAATTTGATTAGTCAACTCTCTATTTTTGTCTATTTTGGTGATTATCCCATCTCAATAATCTTAGTATTATTGACTTTTATATATATTTTTTATAAGTTCATATTTTAAGGGTATTTTTTCTGGTCACTGTTCAGGGAATAAAAGGTGTTTTTTTTTTAATGAAAATATAAGTTAGTTAGTTAGTTAGTTATGTTTTCTAATTTTATATTTATTTTATTTCCCTGCATTGTTTCATGTTCAGGGTGGAATTCTGTTAGGCCCATCAGCCTTAGGCCGGAACCATGAATACATGCACCGGATATTCCCCAAGTGGAGCATGCCGATACTCGAGTCCGTCGCGAGTATCGGCCTGCTCTTCTTCCTTTTCCTCGTCGGGTTAGAGCTCGACCTGAGCTCAATCCGACGTAGTGGAAAACGAGCATTTGCAATAGCTGCAGCCGGAATCTCAGTTCCATTCATTCTAGGAATCGGAGTCGCGTTTGTTCTCCGAAAAACGATCGAGGGAGCCGATAAAGTCGGGTATGCTCAGTACCTTGTGTTCATGGGTGTGGCATTGTCCATAACTGCTTTCCCTGTGCTCGCGCGTATTTTGGCTGAGTTGAAGCTCTTGACTACCCGAGTAGGCGAGACCGCCATGGCCGCAGCCGCGTTTAATGATGTCGTGGCGTGGATTTTACTCGCACTCGCAGTCGCACTCGCTGGAAATGGAGATGAAGGTGGGACTCATAAAAGCCCATTAGTTTCTGTTTGGGTCCTTCTTTCAGGTTTGGTTTCTCATTTTAAGTTGCTTTATCTTTATTGTCACATGATTTTTGTTATACAATTCACGTGTTTGTGTTTTAGTTTAGTATAAACGGGTTTGGATTAATTTCAAGCAGGACCCGTCAAGGGGCGAAGCTTGGTTTTTTAATCGGGAGGGGCTGGACTCAATTTTTATCGATCGGTAGTGGCAAATCGGTAGGGCCGGACTCAACCCGAACTAAATTTACATACGAAAATCTCAAATTTATACCACTGCGCCAAAAAACAGGGGGGGGGGGGGCAAGGCCACCCCTGGCCCTAACTTATCCTTCGCCCTTAGACCTGTGCACACGTTTAGTTAAACGCGTCGACCTGTATATTTTTCTAATATCTTGTTAAAAGAATATTTTTAAGTTATAAATTAATCTGTTTAGGTATTTTATGTCAAATTTAAAAGTTACTACAAAAGTTGACATAAGTTTTTTATAATTAACTTGATTTTTATCCAGATGTAACTTGGTTTTTACTGTGGAATGAAATTTGGTCATTGTTGCTAAAAAATTAAAATGTGTTAATATAAAAAAAGGGATAATGGGTCGTGTTTGTGACAATCCGGGAATATTCACGTCGTGTAGGGTTGATATGTCGAACCCAATTGTTTCATGTTCGGGTTTGTGTCAAATTTTATATTCGTATCAAGCCTGGCTCGCCGGCTTGAAAAAATAACCCGTTTAACACGCCTACAATTTATGCTCTTTTGATTTGTAACACTTGCTACTAAATCTGATCATATTACTGCAAATAAAATTCGAAAAACTAAAGTGTTTTTTTTTTTTTTTTTTTTTTTTTTTTTTTTTTTTTTTGTGAATTTTGATCAGGCTGTGCATTTGTGATCTTCATGATGGTTGTGATTCGGCCGGTCATGAACTGGGTGGCTCATAGATGCTCACCCGAACACGACACAGTGGATGAAGCCTACATTTGCTTAACACTAGCCACAGTTATGGTATCCGGATTCATTACCGATCTCATTGGCATACACTCCATTTTCGGAGCTTTTATCTTCGGTTTAACCATTCCTAATGGAAATTTCGCCGAAAAACTAATACAACGAATCGAAGACTTTGTTACTGGATTGCTTCTGCCCTTGTACTTTGCTTCCAGTGGTTTGAAAACTGATGTCACTAAAATCAGTGGAGGGAAGGCATGGGGCCTGCTAGCTATGGTGATCACCGCGGCGTGTGGTGGTAAGATTTTGGGGACATTCGTCGTGGCGGTGATGTGTATGATGTCTGCGAGGGAATCGATTACGCTAGGGCTGTTGATGAATACTAAAGGATTAGTCGAACTCATTGTTCTCAACATCGGCAAGGAAAAAAAGGTACAAGTTTCCAACTCAATCTGAGATGCAGGAGTTTCAGGCTTTGACTAGAGCTGTAAACGAGCCAAGATAAGCGCGCTAAAAGGCCAAAAGCTCAAACTGAGCCGAGCTTATGAGTCTAATAATAAGTTTGTTTAATAAACAAGTTCAAGCCGAAGCTTCACTTATCTAGCTCGAGCTTAAACAAGCGTATTATATATATAATTTTTATTTAATAAATATACATATATTTATATAATAATAATAATCAAGCAACTTAAACGGGCTCAATCTTAGGCGTGTAAATGATGCGCAACGGCTCGAGAGCTATTTGGGATCGGATCGGTAAAAAGCTCGAACAAGCCGAGCCTTAACAAGCCCGAACCCGAGCCCGAGCTCAAGCTTGAAACATGAATCGTTAAGTTATTAAGTCTGAGCTCGAGCTTTTCATGCAAAGACCGTTTAGGCTCGTGAGCCTAAACGAGCCCAAACTAATTTTATATTGTTATTATTTTATATATAGTATACCTACTATTTAACATTGGCGAGTCGAGCTCGAGCTAAGTTTTTAGCTCCTTTTAATTTGTTCTATAATTATTTTGAGCCGAGCTCGAGCCCTTGAGTTTTACTTTCGAGCCGATTTCGAGCTCAAAGTATTAGGCTCGAACCGAGCCGAGCTTGAGCTCGAGCTTCATAAAAGCATGACGAGCCGAGTAAGGCTCGGGCCCGGCTCGGCTTGTTTACACCCCTACTCAAGCTCGACAGGCTCGAGCTTGGCTCGACAGGCTCGAGCTTGGCTCGACTAGTTTACGGCCTTAGTTTTGAGTTTCGACAATTTGATAGAACTAATTATGCAGACCATGTATTGCTGCAGGTTCTTAACGATGAGGCATTTGCCATATTAGTCCTCATGGCACTCTTCACAACTTTCATCACAACTCCAGCAGTCATGGCGATCAACAAGCGCGCCGTAGTAGCCGCAGTAGAAGCTCGATCTCGAGGAAGGAATACGATCTACGAATCTTGGCATGTGTCCATGGCCCAGGAAACATATCCTCATTGATCAGCTTAATCGAGTCAGCTCGACCCGTTAACAAGGCCCAACTCAAGCTCTACATAATGCACCTAGTCGAGCTAACCGAACGAAGCTCATCTATCGTGATGGTCCAACGGTTTAGGAAAAACGGGCTTCCATTTGTCAGCGGTTTAATTACCGGGTTCGTGCTTTTCATGAGAGAGTGGCAGTGGCATTCCGGGCCTATGGACAGATGGGCCAGGTTATAGTCCGGACCACCACTGCCATCTCTGCTTTGTCAACAATGCACGAGGATATTTGCCACGTGGCGAAAGAGAAGGAAGTGCCAATGATCATATTACCATTCCACAAACGATGGATAAATTCGGACGGTCCTGATGTAATCGAGAATGTTGGCCATGGTTGGAGAGGGTTAATCAGAGGGTCCTGAATAATGCTGAATGCTCGGTGGCAATATTAGTCGACCGCGGTCTTGGTGGCGACTACCAACAAAATCCTGGAGCCGCCACCACAATAGCACAAAAGACGTGTGTGATGTTTTTTGGTGGGCCCGATGACCGTGAATGTTTGAATTTGGGCGGAAGGATGGTGGAGCATCCGGCGGTCAGTGTGACGGTTCTAAGATTTGTGGAGGAGAATAGGGCGGAGCATGACGGTGGTGGGCTGAAGCTGGCTCTTAGTAAAGGTAGAGAGAAGTATACATTCTCAACCGCGATAATCAATCCCGAGAAAGAGAAGGTACAAGTTTAGGAGCTTAATTTAATATATTGATAGTCAGTTGCTGTCGCAACTGACTATCATTTTCAATTAAAATAAGAAAGTATATTGCTTTTTATATGTTACTAATTAAATATTTAAAATTTTTAGGAGTTTGATGAAAAAGCTTTGGATAATTTCCAAAGAAAGTGGGAAGGTATGGTGGAATACAAAGAAAGTAAGGGAGGCAACATTGTTGAGAGCATATTGGCAATAGGGAAAAGTGGTGAGTATGATCTCATCGTTGTCGGTAAAGCACGGTTTCCAACGACTATGGTAGCTAGGTTATCCGACCGGCATCCAGAGCACGCAGAGCTCGGGCCGGTTGGAGACTTGTTGGCATCTTCAAACCAAGGTATTGTGTCTTCTGTGCTTGTGGTTCAACAAAGTGAAAAGGCTGATTCTAATGAAGCTCAAAATGAGGAGGCAGTAAATGAGGTATAGGTAGAAGTTTTAGTTCAAATGCTATTGAATTTTTAGTAATAAAATTGTCTGAAATAATTGTGAATGATGAACCAATGTGACTAATGCTATATGGTAATTTCAGATTATTACAAATTTATCATAAAGGTGAAATTTATAGTTTTAAATAATGAACATATCCAGAAATGTAAAAACATGTGACTATGTGAACATATCCTTATGAAGTTCATTGACTTCAAAGTAACACAACACTTTAATAAAAACATGTGACTATGTGAGGTTCATTGACCTTAACTATGGCCAACCTTACTTGTGGAAGTAAAAGTTGTCAAACACATGTGATCACTTGTACATGACCTTAATAACCACCACATTTCATGCTTAGCATATCCAATTTGAAGTTACACATGTTATTCACAAAAGATAGATAGGTACACATTATCATTATTAATAATTCATAAGTCAAACTATCAGATTGATTAATTAAACATAAATCAAGCAATGGGATATCTAAATATGTTTTTCTTAGTTTATCCAATGAGAAACGATTATAGCCTCACGCGTAAGCCACATAATGCATTTAACAACCAAATAAACGACCCAATCCAAGGACGAAACATGTCATATATGTTTTGGTTTGGTGACACGCGACACAACCAATAGTTTATGTATTAGGTATATAAGTATTTCTTCTTATGATCAACCTTCCATATAAGACTTGGTATTTGTGTATAAAAGATAGAGGTAGTGTAAGTAAAAGCTAAATGATACATTCTAGCCTTTTCATCCTCATGATTGAGAAATATTTATACTCCTATCATAGTATCATCATCTATCATGGGCACGAAATGATATGGGTAGGGAAATGCCGATGATGTTGTCCTAAGTTATATGAATTAACCGACGGAACGTCACATTAACTAACTACTCATCCACCCAAATAGTTAATGGGAGTTGAACGAACACAAAACCCATGGTCTCACCATCCTCCGTTGTGTGGTGTATTGTGAGTCAAAGTTGTGTCCTGTTCGTTCAGTTGGTCAAATATTTGGGACCATATCCCTTTGGATAGATATACATGAAACTAAAATTGAATTGTATATATTATCAACACAAAGTAAACTTATCTTGAGTCATTTAACATGAAACGGTACGATACTTGTAGCAACATGCTATATGGTGTGTGTTAAAACAATCATTTGATCCAATTTAAAACAATAAATGTAATATATTATGGAGAGTTTCTAACAAAATAGCGTTTGTAGTCCAACGGTTAGGATAATTGCCTTCCAAGCAATAGACCCGGGTTCGACTCCGGCAAACGCAATGTTTTTGTTGTAAATTTTTTAAAATGTTATTTTTCTTCTAAAGATTTATTCTTATGATCACTAGTTTGGGTTGGGCCAACCCTAATGGCTAGGTTAGGAATGGGCCGAAGTCTTTTAGATCAAGCCCGAATTATGGGTCATCTTCTTCCATCTTGAATAATGTTAGGGTTTGGTTATAACAGTACTTATGATCGTAATTTAAAAGTTTATGGCACGTAAGTTTGTGTGTTTAAAAGTTCTCAAGTATTATGAGTTTGTGCTTAAAGTAAATGAAATTTAAATTAAAAATCCTAGATAAAGAATATACTAAGTATTTTCATCATCTTACATGTTAATAAGGGTTGTGATTACTAGACATTTTAACAAATATACGATTTTAAGAATATTTGAAATTTGAACATATAACATGAACGCTTTTTTATATACTCTCAACTATATGTAATATGTAATAGTAGGTTTAAAAAAATATATAGTATCTTAACATAATTAGTGACCTGCGTATACATTATAGAGTAATAGGTAATAGAGTGAATTGGATCGAATGTGCTTTTCTTATTATTCATAGAAGATTATATAGTGGCTACAACATTAATACAATGATTTGATTCTAGGAAGACTATTGACTAGACTATTGACTAAGAATATTGACTATGACTAAATAATTATAAAGACATAAAGATAGCTCTTTGTCTATGACTATTGACTGTTGACTGTTGACTGTTGACTGTTGACTGTTGATTTATGTTAATACGCCCCCGCAAGATGGAGGATCCATTGGATACGCCAATCTTGGAGCGAAAGGAAAGAAACGGTGATCTTGGAAGTGGTTTGGTGAGGACATAAGCCAATTGATCCTTTGAGCTAATGTGAAAGACCTTTAAGTGACCGGCATTGACTTGTTCACGAACAAAGTGGTAGTCGAGGGCAACATGTTTCATGCGAGAATGGTACACCGGATTGGCACAAAGGTAGGTGGCACCGGTGTTGTCACAGAAAAGAGATGGTGTACGTGTCGTGCGAAGACCGAGTTCTTGGAGAAGATTTTTAACCCATGAGATTTCAGCTGCGGCGTTTGCTAGTGCTTTGTATTCTGCTTCAGTGGATGAGCGTGAGACCGTTTTTTGTCTTGATGAACGCCAGGAGATGATGTTGGATCCAAGATATAATATATAACCTGTAGTAGATCTTCCTCCGTCATGTATGCCTCCCCAATCAGAATCTGAGAAAGCATTTAAATCAAGTGAGGACTGTTTATTTAACAATAACCCATGGTGCAATGTTCCTTTCAAATAGCGGAGAACCCGTTTGAGAGCTTGCAATGTGACTGTTTTGGGTGGTGCATAAACTGGAAGAGTTTGTTGACAGCGAAAGAGATATCAGGTGGGTGAAGGCAAGGTATTGAAGTGTGCCAACAAGTTTGCGATAAGGAGTTGGGTCAACGGGTGGGGAGGCATCCGAAGGGATAAGCGGTTCAGAGACGCTTAGAGGGGTGAGGACCTCTTTGGCACCATCCATTTTGAAAGTGGTTAAGATGTCCTGAATGTGCCTGTGTTGGGAGAGGAATAGACCATGAGGAGTTGGAATGACTTCGATTCCTAGGAAGTGATGTAGAAGGCCTAAGTCTTTGATCGAATTTTTTTTGCTTAGGGCTTGAACAAAGATGTCCATGAATGGATTATTGTTTCCAGTGAGGACAATGTCGTCAACGTAGACGAGTAGGTAGCAAGTGTTACCATTTGTGTTGTAGACAAAAAGAGATGCATCAGAGAGACATTTTTTAAAACCGAAGCTAATGAGGAAGGCGGTTAATTCATTGTACCAAGCCCGCGGGGCTTGTTTAAGGCCGTAGAGAGATTTCTTGAGTTTGCAAATGTGATTAGGAAATGCCGAATTTGCAAATCCGGGTGGTTGAATCATGTACACATCCTCATGTAAGGTGCCATGAAGAAATGCATTATTGACGTCTAGTTGGCGTAACGACCACCCTCGAGAGAGTGCGATGGAAAGAATAGTACGAATGGTGACTTAGGTTGTGTAGGAGTGGAAGATTGTGGAGATGAGGACTGTGTATGGACAGTGGAGGACTGTGTAGAGGACAAGAGTTGTGTAGGGTTAGAGGAATGTTGTGTAGGTGTAGTAGAAGGTTGTGTATGGCCAGATGAGTGTTGTGTAGTATCAGGTGTAACATCGCAAAATTTTTCCCCAAATTTTAAATATAAAACCCCTCATTTTTGTACCTAAGTCTTTATTCTCCTAATTCACAACTTATATATATATATATGTATATATATGTATAGTAATAATAATAATAATAATAATAATAACAATAAAAAAAAACACATATACATAACAAAAACTGATGCAGCGTGACACTCTAGCCCAATCCCCATTCTATTCTCCCTTAGTTGTTTGGAGCCCAGGAGTTCCGGCCCACAAAGAAAGGCCCAAAGCAAAGACCCGGCCAAGACTCCCTCTTCCCCTCCCTTCTTGTTAATAAAAAAAAAAAAACCTTTGCAGCGAACCGGAATCGAACCCGGGCCACCCTCCACACAAACACACACCACCACCACTACACCACTTAGGCAATTTGTGATTTATCTGATGCATTAAAACATATATACGCGCTTTCAAATCCCTTTTCTTCCTTGTCTGCAACTCGCAACAGACACTGTTGCTTTATCTTTTTATTATTTTTTTTATTTTATTTTTTTCGCTACTTTGACCATCTAATCAAGACCCACATGAGATTATAACTCGTAATTGATCAAAGATTTGTGTTTGCACCATGAATATCGGCCTAATCTGAGTCAAATGCCTCGTCAATTATAATCAATTCATACCAAATTTACACCTAAACGCGTCAAACATTAAACCGAGGTCAAAATTTCCAATTCGATCAACCAGGCCTTAATACTATAAATTGAACGCTCCTCAACCTTCACAACTCGCCATTTCATCTTTCTCCACCTCTATTTCTTCATAATTATACGCTGATCTTGCTCCACGATTGTGTTTTTTGACTTTTGGCTTGACTAACCAATCGAGCTCGATTCCACATTGTAAGTACGAATTTTTGGATGGGTTTTAATCTTCGGCATCCACACATCAATAACCCTATGGTTAATCTGGTTATTGATGTGTGAATCGTCCAATTGCAAATCTAGGGCTCGAAATTGTATAATTTGGGGAAGAACAAGTCTGTGTTGTTTGGTATTTATTTTAGATTAACAGCAACCAAACACAACCACTGGCTTGGACCAGGTGGTTGTGTCTGGTGCCCATGAGCAGAGTCACGCGGGTTCGAACCCGTCAGTGGCAATTCTTTTTTTTTTTTTTTTTTTTTTTGATTTTTGATTGTTCAACAAAACAAACTATTATATATAAATATAATCATCATAATTTTAAAATTTAGTTTAAAATACTAAAACTCTTTTATTAATTCTACAAAAATTATTTTAAGTTAATCTACTGAAAAAGTTTAACTTACAATTTTTAGTTTTCAAAAATTTATTTATTTAATATATTTAATAAATAAATCAAGTTTATTCTATTTTATTTATAAAAATCTATAAAAATATCAAAACGATCTTATTAATTTCCACAAAAATTATCCTAAGTTTTTATAACATTAAGCTTTTCAGAAATGATTTTTATTTCTGAAAAATCATTTATTTAATATTTTTAATCATTTTTGTTAGTTTTAATCCTAATTAAATCATAATAAATCCAATTTTTAATATTTTTGCACCAAAATTTTATACAAATTATTTCTGATTATTTAGAACAGAAATGTAAATTTTAAACTTATAATTCTTAAATTTTAATATTTTTAAATATTAAATTTAAATTTTGACAATTTGTAATAAATAGATTTAATAATCTATTTTAAAGAAAATAATTTTATAAAAATTATTTTTACACTTTAAACACATTATTGTGACCATCTTAAAATTAAATTTCCTAAAAAGATTTTTGGTTATTTATTTACTAATATTCTCTCAATTATCAAACATTTTAATAATAATCAAACGAGCGTTTATCCCCAAATTCGAAGCCCTAGAACGTTTACATTTGTAGATTTGATAGACTTAGACATACTTATTACCTTATTATAGGGTGATACTTGATACATTTGGACAACACTATTATTCAATTTTCAACAGATACAACATTTTGCTAAAGGTGAGTTTTGCATAGCCCCTTTTCTATTTATCACCGTTTTTGGGGTGAAACATGTTACAACAATATTTATGCAATTCAATCATCAATGTGTCTATGTGTATTTCTATGTTGCATTATGTCTTGAACATGACTAGGGTAAGCACAATTCTAGCATAAACATTCATCAACCAAACGGTATACATTGATAGATCTATTGGACTGACAATCCCACCCGGATACGTGCCTCCTACAAAGGTTACGTGGGTGTTTGTTACTGCAATATAAACGAGTGAACCATGAGCGTATGGGATGTACCACAATTACAACAGTCACAAGGTTGATTATGCACTCGATTTACTTCTAGTATGTTTTTGCATATGGACTAGATTGCCATGACACATGAATTGCACAACAATTTCATTCGATTATCAAAACCTATGTAATTCTCACCAACTTTTGTTGACCCAAAATATTTTCAACTTAACATGTTTCAGGTTCTAGTTGCTTGAAGATTTGAATTGATGCTTGAAGATATTTGCATAGTTTTATTCTATTTGATGTACAAATTCTTAGAACAATTGTATGTAACTTACTTAAATTATTTAATGAAATTTATTATTTACCATGAGCTACTGAACAATCATCAATACGTGACATCCCGATGTTTCCGCCATCGGTTGGGGTGTTACAGATTGGTATCAGAGCCATGGTTATAGGGAATTAGGTTATTAGAAAAAAATAATCTAGTCTATAACCATAGGATTTAACCAGTACTTGCTTCTTTTACTTGCTATTCTCTATCTCCCTCCTACTTCTTATCCCTACATTAATCCCTACGAGAAGGTTGCTCTCCATCACTGGATCCACTCTTAGACAAATAAGGCAAAGTCCTTAGGTTTAACCTGAACCACCTTGAGATCTCGTCGAAGTTCTAGATTTTAATAACGAACACATGCAATCTGGAAGGGTGAACGCCTGTATTCTGAGTCTTCTGTCTAGGCTGGCATTGCGCATATATCCCAATCAGATGAGGGACCCGGATGCCTACCTGGGAATTCTCGGGATGAGTGTTCACTTATAGGCTAAAGCATGTCTTCATACGTTATTAGAATTTAGAATCTTTGATAAGTCAACGTTTTCGTTTATTCGTTTTAATTAATGAATAAATGATTACACTCCTTATATAATCTCATTCATTTCACTGTGTCTCTTACAGATCATGCCTCCACGTCGCAGTGCTCGTCTTAACAGTGGTGAAAATCATGATGAAGGAAGTAGCAATCACAACCACAACCACGATACTAACCACAACAACAACAACAACAATGGTGTCGATGCCCAACTGGCTGCAATCATTTCTCAACAAATGGCGCAGCAAATCGCAACTCTGGTTCCCAACTTACTAGCTCAAGTCATCCAGTTGAACGGCAACGGGAACGGCAACGGCAACGGGAATGGAAATGGAAACCACAACGGGAATGGGATTGGACTTCCAGCCTGTACCCTTAAACACTTTAATTCTTGTAATCCCTCAAAGTTTAGTGGTGAAGAAGGAGCTACGGGACTCCTACAATGGTTTGAGGGTATTGAGAATACTTTCATTAACAGTGAGTGCCCCGACAACTTTAAAGTCCGTTATGCCATGAGTGTTCTTCACAAGCGAGCACTCACTTGGTGGAATGAAGAAAAACGCACTCGCGGAGCTGAAGCTGCACTAGCCTTAACTTGGGATCAAGCTAAAGACATTATGAAGGCAGAGTTCTGTCCTCGTAATGAAATCAAGAAGCTGGAAGATGAATTTCATGATCTTGCTCAAGACAGTGGGGAAAACCTTGCTTACAACACTCGTTTTCACGAACTTAGCTTACTACTACCCCACAAAGTCACCCCTTTGCCCATTGCGATCGAAAAATACATTGGTGGTTTACTGATGCAGATTCAAGACACGGTGTGGGGAAGGAACCCTGCTACCTTGGAGGAAGCAAAGCGTTTGGCTGCCACCCTAACAGATAACCATGTGAAGGCATGAACCCTGACTCGTAAAGGGGAAAAGAAAAAGGATACTCCCCAACCTGCCGTTGAAATCAAAACTGAGGCCTCAACCAACGGAAAGAACAAGGTCAGAAATTTTGCAATAGATACCACTGCCCCACCCAACAAGAAACAATACAATGGGAAGCTACCTAAGTGTGACACCTGCCAGTATCACCACCCAACTCAAGTTCCCTGCCGACAGTGCACCAATTGTCAAAGGTATGGGCATCTTGCAGATGCTTGTCGAATCCTGCTACAAACGCTCTTGATGCTTGATGTGCTATGTATGGTCTAAAAAATATAAACAACCTAGACACCTAGTAATATAAAACTGACTCAACTAAACTAGACCACACGACAGGCAAGTGTACCTATCAATGTAGTACAGACTAAGTAAGTCCGAGTATCGAACCCACAGGACACTAATAGAAAACAAAACTAGACTCGACTAAGACTTAAACTAAATTGGTTTTAAAAGTTGATTTTTGATTTTTGTAAATAATTAATTAAAATAAAAAAAATAATTAAATAGGATAAATAGACAGCAAGGATAACTGAGGAAAATGTCAGGATAGGAAGGCAACTACCTAGGCCAAGAATCGTACATGAAAACTCAAAACTCTCGGTAATGGAAAACTGAATGGCTACCAGATTCTAAAGATAATTTAAGAAACCCTAAGACGTGCTAGATCTCCTCCCGGTCTCACCAACACACCCCAAAAAATCCTAAAGAATAAAACACTGGCTATCTAGCTCGGATCACCTCCCGGTCTCACCTCACTAAGAATGCTAAGGTACTCTAATGACTCGATCACCTCCCGGTCTCTCTAATCACATTACACCCTAAGATGTAAAGGAGTAACTTAATTGGGTTAACTATGACTTGGAATTGCAAGAAACTAAAGACAACTAGGATAGGATCACCTCCCGGTCTCACCTAAACCTAGCACCTAAAGCTCTAGACAACCCAACATTCCATCACCTCCCGGTCTCAAGAATGGAAGAATACTTAAGTCCTCTAAATTCTCTAATCAAGTTCCTATGGCTTTCGGTACCAAAACCATAAACTAAGCTACAAGCACCAAGCAGGTAACCCTAATAAACATCCAAACATGAAAGACATTCACTAAGACGTTTATGGAACTATCAAAGATAATAAATTAGACCTAAGTACGCACACACATCATAATAAACACCAACTAAACTTTTACCAAAACATTAACCATCCAAAAATAATCCAAAACTGAGAGCTATAAAATTAACATGTGATCATCATACAAGACCTAGGTAGTGGTTCAAGATTTAGCTACTCATAGTCATGGAAAGCAATAAAAACATAGGTTCAAAATAAAAATTAATCATGGTCTCAATATTCATGAACACAAAGTAAATAAATATAAAAACTAAAATTTATTATAGTCGAACCCGTAGCTCTAGTCTTGAACCCGTGCCTCCCTAGCCTTCAATTTCTCTCCCCTTTTTCTCTAAAGCTGCTGTGCTCGATTGACTTCTTCTTCCTTTGGCGCTGTATGCTTGCTTCTGTTCTTCGATATATAATATTCTGCTCGTGATAATATATCTTTTGTGGCAGTCCCTCTTTCCAATCATATGCCTCCATTGTTGTAGGTTATTTGTAAATCAAAATTGGGCCATGATTTTCTACGTAAGTCCACATGGACTTCTAAGTCCATTTTTGAAATTATTATTATTATTATTATTATTATTATTATTATTATTATTATTATTATTATTATTATTATTATTATTATTATAGATAGTATTATACTTGGTGCTCTAGACTCGGGTGTTCTTGACTTAACCAAAGTTTCTCGTCTACGCTCCAACGTCTATGAATACTG
This sequence comes from Ambrosia x helenae, assembly GCA_030844895.1. Lineage (NCBI taxonomy): Eukaryota > Viridiplantae > Streptophyta > Magnoliopsida > Asterales > Asteraceae > Ambrosia > Ambrosia x helenae. Next base: position 45,245,134 of record CM061232.1, on the reverse strand, counting down.
GCTCTCAAGTGTTGGTGTCTTGATTAAAATTCATTCGTTTTGAGCTCATTCTCTCCAAACACCTATAAAATAATAAAACAAATAAATAAATAATAAAACTGACACGAAACGAGTACAAACTTGACCAAATATTATACAAAATACATAGGAAATTAGATGTGTTTTCAACACATCAAACATCCCCACACTTAAACCTTTTTCGTCCCTGAAAAAGACTGCAATGGAATCATAATTAGAATTCTTGGTTTCAAAAACTTTTAGGTAAATTAATTAAGATCTAATTACGCATCAACCAAAACTGTCGGTATTGTTGTCCACCTAAACCCAACCACTAGCTAATCAAGCCCCAATCATGTAAAGCAATTAAGTTCATGTTATTACAATCAACCTATGGGTCTCACACTCAAGATATCCAGCTTTACCTAATCCCACCTCAAGCTTTCGAAGCAAAGGTTAAACCATATAGATTTACCAACCACTGCAAACTAAACTCCCTAATGTATTAGAAATTAAATTTATGATGGATGAAGTTTATGAGCTTAGACACATTTTTTTTTCCATACATAACCCAGAGGTTGTCTCAATCAGAGTCACCATCTCCAAGAGCGACAGCATGAGCTTCGGTATTATTTTTTTTCAACTTGACCTCGAGTGAGTTTCGATCAGAGGCTTCAGTTTTTTTTTTTTTTTTTTTTTTTTTTTTTTGGTTTAGCTCAATTGATGGACATGTGGAATTTTTTGGGCGCCACTTTTCACCGGATTTATTCTCATAAAAAGGATCAAGTGTGCCATTTAATTAATAATACATATGGGCTTTCAACCTACAGTGGTACCTTTAGTTACTATCAGCGGTTTCAGTTCTACCGTTTCTCCTAAGATGAGAACCCACAAAATTTCATGATTTATTAAGGTATATTAAGAACAATCCTAGGACCTTTCAAAGCTAGCTGGGCCTACCGACACATCTTAAGCAAATGCGCTTTCAATCTATTTATATTCTCATATATATAATATTTTGAAAACCAAAAATCCCAATTTTACTATCATTTTCCATATAAAATGCACAAAAAATCAGGGACTTTTTTTTTTTTTTCAATTTTTCGATTTTTTTTGACTCAACCTACAACTAAGCAAAATAAAGACGAAGTCTCCCATCCCCACACTTAGAAAGGCACAATGTCCTCAATGTGCTCCAGGATACAACGTAAACTAAAAATAAAAATGCAAAAATAAAATAAAATATATAACAACAAAATAAATGGAACGAACTCCCCTTGAATATGTGGCGATAGTTTGCAGAAAGTGTCCCGTCCGTCCATCATCTACAGCCGTATAGCATTTCCTTCGCGGCCATAGTCAGAATCCTGCAAAAATAAACTAAAAAGAAAGTGAAAGTAAAATAACCCAATGACAAGTGAGATGCCTGTTTACAAATTTTTTTTTAAGATCGGCCCCATCCGAATGGAGATTGAGTACGGGCGAGGGGGATCCAACATTGAAAAAGGGTCAAGGCAATCCCACAAGACTCGACCAAATGAAAATAAACAAAACTGACTCAAATAAATTAAAATACAAGACTCAATTACACGAAACATAATAAAATAAAAGAAAGCAAAGAAAGCATACCTGGATCAGCACTGTGGTGGTCAGTGGCGGGTGATAATGATAATGGTGGAGGTTATGTGGCTTTTTTTTAAAATGTTTTTTTTTTGTAAAGAGAAAATAAACCAATATCAAACCTCGTATGGATGAAATATTTCCGTGCCAAAGACAAGCTTAGCATCCTGCAAAAATAAGACGAAACAAAAACACAAAAATGCAAACACACAAAATAAACACATAAAAAAATAATACAAACTCTACAAATTTGGGTTTTCACCCGTGTGATCCTATTCTTATCAAGCACTCTAACCTGGATCAACGAGGATATCTACACCATCCTCACGTAAATCAATCGTCCCACTTATGTCATCTCTCCTAAGGTACGATATTTTCCACCTAAATCTAGGATCACCAGAAAATATTCTTAAATGCGAGTGGTGAATCAGGATCCTATTCCCACACTTAGGTTCATTCACTACCTCAAGGCTAAATTTAAACAGTGTCTTATTCTCCTCATCTATCTGGTGATCACTCTCACACTCGGAGGATAGCAAAATATGAACCGGGGGCTTCTCAACCACCTCCTCAGTACTCTCAACAACCTCATCTACCTCTAAGCTATCGGGAGGCTCACCGGCTGTAGGGCCCGGATCATGCTCCACAGGAACTACAGTCTCTATCTCTACCTCCTGCCTCTCTTCTGTTTGGTGCCGCCTATCTAATAAGTCTGCTCCACAGATGTAGTCAATGCATCGGTCGACATGAGACATGAAAGTGCCAAGAAAGCACACAGATTCGACCTGACTACTCATACTCTCCCTAGACCTATTAACACCAAAAGTGATGGACTCGTCCCCTACACGCAGTGTAATCCGACCATCTGAGACATTGATCAGTGCCTTTGCGGTGCGTAAGAAGGGTCGTCCTAAGATCAACGGCACATGCTCGTCCTCCCGTATATCAAGTACAGCAAAATCAACGGGAAACACGAAGCTCTCCACCCTTACTAGCAAATTCTCTAGAATGCCCATAAGGTACTTAACAGATTTATCAGCCAACTGTAAGCACATCCTAGTTGGGTTCAACTCCCCAATATCTAATCTCTTAAACATGGAATAGGGCATGAGATTAATGCTAGCACCTAAATCAGCAAGGGCGTTCCTAACTATCAAACTACCTATTTGACAAGGGATAGTGAAACTCCCAGGACCAGTCATCTTCTCGGGTAGTTTATTAAGAACGAAAGCCGAACACTCCTCACTTAGAGTGACCTGGGACAGCTCTTTCAACTTCTCCTTACGGGACAACATCTCCCTCAATAACTTCCCATACTTAGGCATATCTCTACGAACATCAATGAATGGCCTATATTGCTCTAAGTTCTCACTCTTATTCAACCTACCAGGATAGGGCGGTACTGGTTCATAAGGGGCAGGTGGAACATAAACCCTTTTGGGCTCCCCCTCAGACTGTTTCTCCTTTAACCTATTGTTGGGCTGTGCGGTACTTGCTGGGTCTAGCCTAGTGGGTTGTACCTTGCCCGGAGATTCTAACCTAATCTCCTTATCTACAATCTCATCCTCAACTACCTCACTCTCTCTCGACACAGGGTGATCAACTCCTGTGCTCTTCCCACTTTCGGTAAACACCGCATTCACCTGAACATCTGTCGAATTCCTGGTCATCTTACCAACTAACTCTCCTATGACCCTCTCTAAACTCTGGAGCGTGGACCCCTGATTCCTAAATAACAGCTCAAATTCCTGATTTTTCTTTTGTTGCTCCTGATAACGGGTCTCACGCTGCATAACTATGGTCTCTAGGAGCTTATTTGTCCTAGCCTGATTCTCCTCATTTTTCTTTATTAACTCACTAATCTCAGACTTAGGATCTCCTATACTCTGCCATCCAGAGTTGTAACTCTGGACTTGATCTGAATTCTGGACATAGTGCAATTCCTCTCTAGGACCTATGTGGCAATCTATGGTCTCATGACCCCCTCTACAAATGTCACACTTAGCACTAATCTTAACCTGAATGTCCTTCATGACCTTAGCTAAAGATTCTACTTGGGCGGCTAGTGCAATGCTACTCTCAACAGAATGGATACCCTTAGGGGCAGCAGTAACGACCCTAGAGCCAGGCTCGATGTAGGTGCTAGTGGCTAGGTCCTCTATCATCTCAAGGCATTCAGCAGCGGTTTTGGTTTTCATCATGTTACCGCCTGCTGTAGAGTCAAGAAATCTTTTGGTCGCGTCAGAAACTCCAGTATAGAATTTCTCAACGACTCTCCAGTCCTCAAGACCATGATGAGGGCACTTATTCAGAAGTGCCTTGAATCTGTCCCATGTCTCATAGAAGGACTCCCCTGACTGCTCAGTAAAGGCATATATAAGATTTTTAAGACGAGCAGTTTTAGCAGGGGGAAAATACTTCTGCAGAAATTTCGTCTGAAGATCAGTCCAAGAAGTGATGGCTCCCTGTGGGAAGGAGTCCAGCCATGTGAGGGCCTGATCAGTAAGTGAGAACGGGAACAAACGCAAACGAATGGCGTCATCAGTGGCACCATTAAGCTGGAAGGTGCTACAGACTCTACTAAATCTAGTTAAATGGCCATATGGATCTTCATCACGCATGTCGTGAAACTGAACTGAATGAGATATGGTGTTGATCAGAGTGGGTTCAATGGTCCAGTTGTTCGACTCAACAGTGGGTAGTGTAATACTGGACCGGATGTGAGTGGGTATAATGCTGATGTGTTCAGCGACAGTCCTACGTGCAGCCATTTCTATGTGATCTATCTGGTGGGCAAAATGTTCTATGACTGCAACGAAGTAAATCCTATGTATACAGAGAGACTAAAACTATACTAGAATAAGAAAAACAAAAAGCAAATAAACAAAAATATTTTTTTGTTCTTTTTTTTTATAAAATTAAAAATAAAAATCTACCAAACTACGAAAGCAATAAAATGACTAGATCCCCGACTCGGGTCGTCCTCGAAAGCGCACTGTGTCCCCGGCAACGGCGCCAAAAACTTGATGCGTGAAATGTGTGATAAATATATAATTTAAGTCCAATTAATTTCAAAACAAGTTTTAAATGGGAAATACCCACTAAACCACACACTACCGGCAAGTGTACCGGTCGAAAGTAGTAAAGTAAATAAGTCCGAGTATCGAACCGTGGACACTGTAATAGCGGCTCTCGGTACTAAGCTTTCGTCGAGTCCTAGTCTAATAAATTAAAGTGATGGTGATTTAATTAACTACTAAAAATATAAAAATTAAAGTAAATAAAATGCAAACAACTCAACAAAGAAAACGAACAAGTAGAACTGGATGAGATCAAGTAATGAGAAAATGGCTACCTAGGTAAGAATCAAGGCGACTGACGTATAGCTCTCGGGATTGGATAAATGGGTTTTGGCTACCGGGATCTTAAGATACACTAAACTAGACCAACACTGGAACGCGAATCACTCTCCAACATGTCGCAATACTGAATCTAGGGAAGTGTGTAAACTCACCGGTCTTGGGTTCGGATCACCTCTCGGTCTCTCCAAACTATGCTAAGGTATCCTAAATCTGAATGTCCTCTCGGCCCCCTCAGAAACAATACATCCGGGATGTGTAAGGGATGCAAGGGATAGTTATTCTAACAGGTTTCTAACACAGGATGCTAACAAAACAGGCACGCTAGGGGTGAGTCACTCTCGTGCAGACCACGGTCCCGAATACCTACCAAGCTAGACACACTGACACCTAATCTCCTCTCGGTCTTAAAGGTGGTAGAATGCTAAATTACCGAATAATTAATTAACTTGTTTCTAGGGTTTACTACGTCTAGCAACCTCAAAATATATCAAAAACACCAAGTCTAAGATACTAATAAAATCCTAGATCAAAAGATACAAAATCAATTTAACTAGAATTAAGCGAAACAAAAATTAATATTCAGATATTAAGCACGCATATACAAAAGAAACCTTATTAGAAAACCTTTACCAAAACATTATCCAAAACATTATATAAATCCAACCCGAAAATTATTATTCAATTGTCACCCGTCATCAATACCTAGGTAGCACTAAAAGTTTAGCCACTCATAGTCATGGAAAGCGATGAAAACATAGGTTCAACAAAATAATAAAACATAGTATCAAGTAGTTGAAAAACACAAAGTAATCAAAACTCAAGACTAGGGTTTTAGATAAACAAACCGAAGCCTTCCTCTCCTTGAAAATTGCCTCTTAAATCCTTGATGCTTCTTCTGTTGACTTTCGATGTCTGCTTCTTTGCGGCCGTATGCTTGCTTCTGTTCTTCGATATATAATATTCTGCTCGTGATAATATATCTTTTGTGGCAGTCCCTCTTTCCAATCATATGCCTCCATTGTTGTAGGTTATTTGTAAATCAAAATTGGGCCATGATTTTCTACGTAAGTCCACATGGACTTCTAAGTCCATTTTTGAAATTATTATTATTATTATTATTATTATTATTATTATTATTATTATTATTATTATTATTATTATTATTATTATTATTATTATTATTATTATTATTATTATAGATAGTATTATACTTGGTGCTCTAGACTCGGGTGTTCTTGACTTAACCAAAGTTTCTCGTCTACGCTCCAACGTCTATGAATACTGGCTCTCAAGTGTTGGTGTCTTGATTAAAATTCATTCGTTTTGAGCTCATTCTCTCCAAACACCTATAAAATAATAAAACAAATAAATAAATAATAAAACTGACACGAAACGAGTACAAACTTGACCAAATATTATACAAAATACATAGGAAATTAGATGTGTTTTCAACACATCAATGCTCCAGATAACCCCGCTTGAGACCCTCCAGCTACTTAAACCCCACCATTTAAATGATGTCTACTTTCTCTTTAATTCCATGTATTGGCACTTTTTGATTCAAATAATAAATTCAAGTATTATCATAACATCTGTGTGCATGCTTGTTTGAATGTGAATTGATTGCTATAAATATAATCATACTTGCTTACTTGTACAACAATTAGTGGACTACCAAACAAACTACTCAACGATTGGTAGAGGTCATCATGTCTTTTCAACAGTCGGGAGAGGCCCTACCACCTGCTCAACGACTGGTGGAGACTATCAGACCTGCTCAACAATCGGAAGAGTCATAGAAGGACGCAAAACCCTAATGTAAGGTAAATTGGTGATTACGGTCCGGAACGTAATCATGAATTTACAGGTACGTTAAGGTGGTGTGAAATTCTATCAAGATTTTCGGTAGTTAACCAAATGTAAACTCTAGATATCTAGTAGTTTATTTAGTAAATCAACTCACACGTAACACGCCTCCTATCCACGCTATTCGAGACATGTTACTCTATTCATTGTCATGCCCTAACATAAAATTCTTCAAGTCACACTTGTCCTAATTTTTATCCAATCCCCTTCAACCCTGTGTTTTCAATAAACTTCGGGATGAAGTTTCCAAAAGTAGGGGAGACTGTAACATCGCAAAATTTTTCCCCAAATTTTAAATATAAAACCCCTCATTTTTGTACCTAAGTCTTTATTCTCCTAATTCACAACTTATATATATATATATATGTATATATATGTATAGTAATAATAATAATAATAATAATAATAATAATAATAATAATAATAAAAAAAAAACACATATACATAACAAAAACTAATGCAGCGTGACACTCTAGCCCAATCCCCATTCTATTCTCCCTTAGTTGTTTGGAGCCCAGGAGTTCCGGCCCACAAAGAAAGGCCCAAAGCAAAGACCCGGCCCAAGACTCCTTCTTCCCCTCCCTTCTTGTTTAATAAAAAAAAAACCTTTGCAGCGAACCGGAATCGAACCCGGGCCACCCTCCACACAAACACACACCACCACCACTACACCACTTAGGCAATTTGTGATTTATCTGATGCATTAAAACATATATACGCGCTTTCAAATCCCTTTTCTTCCTTGTCTGCAACTCGCAACAGACACTGTTGCTTTATCTTTTTATTATTTTTTTTTATTTTATTTTTTTCGCTACTTTGACCATCTAATCAAGACCCACATGAGATTATAACTCGTAATTGATCAAAGATTTGTGTTTGCACCATGAATATCGGCCTAATCTGAGTCAAATGCCTCGTCAATTATAATCAATTCATACCAAATTTACACCTAAACGCGTCAAACATTAAACCCGAGGTCAAAATTTCCAATTCGATCAACCAGGCCTTAATACTATAAATTGAACGCTCCTCAACCTTCACAACTCGCCATTTCATCTTTCTCCACCTCTATTTCTTCATAATTATACGCTGATCTTGCTCCACGATTGTGTTTTTTGACTTTTGGCTTGACTAACCAATCGAGCTCGATTCCACATTGTAAGTACGAATTTTTGGATGGGTTTTAATCTTCGGCATCCACACATCAATAACCCTATGGTTAATCTGGTTATTGATGTGTGAATCGTCCAATTGCAAATCTAGGGCTCGAAATTGTATAATTTGGGGAAGAACAAGTCTGTGTTGTTTGGTATTTATTTTAGATTAACAGCAACCAAACACAACCACTGGCTTGGACCAGGTGGTTGTGTCTGGTGCCCATGAGCAGAGTCACGCGGGTTCGAACCCGGTCAGTGGCAATTCTTTTCTTTTTTTTTTTTTTTTGATTTTTGATTGTTCAACAAAACAAACTATTATATATAAATATAATCATCATAATTTTAAAATTTAGTTTTAAAATACTAAAACTCTTTTATTAATTCTACAAAAATTATTTTAAGTTAATCTACTGAAAAAGTTTAACTTACAATTTTTAGTTTTCAAAAATTTATTTATTTAATATATTTAATAAATAAATCAAGTTTATTCTATTTTATTTATAAAAATCTATAAAAATATCAAAACGATCTTATTAATTTCCACAAAAATTATCCTAAGTTTTTATAACATTAAGCTTTTCAGAAATGATTTTTATTTCTGAAAAATCATTTATTTAATATTTTTAATCAATTTTTGTTAGTTTTAATCCTAATTAAATCATAATAAATCCAATTTTTAATATTTTTGCACCAAAATTTTATACAAATTATTTCTGATTATTTAGAACAGAAATGTAAATTTTAAACTTATAATTCTTAAATTTTAATATTTTTAAATATTAAATTTAAATTTTGACAATTTGTAATAAATAGATTTAATAATCTATTTTAAAGAAAATAATTTTATAAAAATTATTTTTACACTTTAAACACATTATTGTGACCATCTTAAAATTAAATTTCCTAAAAAGATTTTTGGTTATTTATTTACTAATATTCTCTCAATTATCAAACATTTTAATAATAATCAAACGAGCGTTTATCCCCAAATTCGAAGCCCTAGAACGTTTACATTTGTAGATTTGATAGACTTAGACATACTTATTACCTTATTATAGGGTGATACTTGATACATTTGGACAACACTATTATTCAATTTTCAACAGATACAACATTTTGCTAAAGGTGAGTTTTGCATAGCCCCTTTTCTATTTATCACCGTTTTTGGGGTGAAACATGTTACAACAATATTTATGCAATTCAATCATCAATGTGTCTATGTGTATTTCTATGTTGCATTATGTCTTGAACATGACTAGGGTAAGCACAATTCTAGCATAAACATTCATCAACCAAACGGTATACATTGATAGATCTATTGGACTGACAATCCCACCCGGATACGTGCCTCCTACAAAGGTTACGTGGGTGTTTGTTACTGCAATATAAACGAGTGAACCATGAGCGTATGGGATGTACCACAATTACAACAGTCACAAGGTTGATTATGCACTCGATTTACTTCTAGTATGTTTTTGCATATGGACTAGATTGCCATGACACATGAATTGCACAACAATTTCATTCGATTATCAAAACCTATGTAATTCTCACCAACTTTTGTTGACCCAAAATATTTTCAACTTAACATGTTTCAGGTTCTAGTTGCTTGAAGATTTGAATTGATGCTTGAAGATATTTGCATAGTTTTATTCTATTTGATGTACAAATTCTTAGAACAATTGTATGTAACTTACTTAAATTATTTAATGAAATTTATTATTTACCATGAGCTACTGAACAATCATCAATACGTGACATCCCGATGTTTCCGCCATCGGTTGGGGTGTTACATCAAGCAACTGTTGTGTAGGTGCAGCAGAAGGTTGTGTAGGGTCAGGAGAGGGGTGTGTAGGAGGTATGGGTTGGTGTGTGGGATCGATAGGAGGTTGTGTAGGGTGTGAAGGCTTCGTAGGATTTGGTATGTTGTGAAGAAATGATTCATAGGTGACAGTGGGAGATGTGGAGTTATTGGTGTGGGATGGGAAGATGTGTGGTATGAATTCAACATGGCGAGAGTGATATAGTTTGTTGGTGGCTGGATAAAAGCATTTGTATGCTGATCTGGACACACTAGACCAACCCGACATCCCGTTGGTGACTCATTACCCTAACTAATCAAGTACACATAGATTACACACAAGGTTCAAGCATAAAACACTTAGTTTGTATCGAAAATCTCATTTCTGCATCAGAACGGTCGAACCAGTCAGGTTAAATCTCCTTCGCCCGTTTTTAAGTTTCCTTCGCCCATTTTACCACGTTCGACCGTTTTGATGTCTCCTTCGACCGTTTTACCACGTTCGCCCAAACATAATCCAGGTTCGACCCTGGATTCTCTCCTTCGCCCATTCGATTGGTCGAAGGAGTCCAGGTTCGCCCATGTTGTACAAATTTTCCTAAAAACGCTTCAAACACATTCGAAACACCTCGAAACATCATCAAACACAACAGTCAAGTATGGATAACTTATCCCTACAAAACCCCACCAATTTCACCCAAAAATACATCCATTTCAGCCCTTTCCCAAAATGGTAAAAATTATGAAAACGTCACAATCATGCATGGATTATTTACCCAATTTGGAAACTTTTAAAATCAATCCATATTTAACTTAAAATGCTTAGTTTGTCGAGTGTTCGATTTTCCCTATTAGTTCTATTGATCATAAATATCATGCATCAAGTCTAGATTCGTTAAAACCCCCAAAATACTCATAACATCACCATCTATCTAATTCTAACCCTAAACAACAATAACCCAGCATCAATAACAATCCTATATCATGTTTCTATCATAGATACAACAACAAATCATTGAACAACACATAACACCACATAATACACAATTAACATATGTTTATCATCATGAAAACCTATGTTTAATGATAAGGTTTTGATTTAGAAAGATGTTTAAAAGGTTTTTAATCATGAAAACACCCTTAGAACAGATCCGGACATTCAGGGTTAGATGAAAACGAATTAAAATGCTTTAAAAAGGATTTAGGATCAAGAACACACATTGGATTCTTGTTTAGATGTTGTAGATAGGTTAGATTATGAAAAAGAAGAGCAAAAACTCATTCCATAGTGATTAAAATCGTTTGAGAGTGTTTTGAGACGGTTAGGGTTTGTGAAATGGTGAAAAATGACAAAGTTTGGTATTTATACTAATCCTCCTTCGCCCCCTGTCAGTGGTCGAAGGTAGCCTCCTTCGACCCTTCCACAGGGTCGAATGAGCCCTGTCCTGGTCGAAGGGAATTCTTTCAATTTCACCTCCCAGGTTCGCCCATTTACAAAGGGTCGAACCAAAACATATTTCCACCTTCGACCACTCGAAGTGGTCGAACCAGAACATATGTTTGTCCAGTTTTCCAGTTTGTCGTGTTTAACGCATTTTAACACACCTTAACACATGAGCATGCAACCTTAGTCTATGTTTAACATATCTAAGCACGGATAATCATCTACACATCATTTAAACACATCTATGTATATAATCCACCACACGACCCATAATCTACACATACACTTAATTAGTTTACGTAATGTCACCAACAACGGAACCCGGTACTAGTGTATTCCCAAAACGACTCCCAATGATCCTCCAGATCATTGAACCCTGGACAATCCTAACTTGACCCGACTCAACCAACCTAGTTAAGTCCGTTTATAAACGTTTCCCGCTAAGGTAGACTTAGATGTTACTAAGATGTAACACCCCAAAATCATCCGTTCGCCTAACTACGCCATTAAGCGTGATTAGCGAAATAATAAAACGAGACTCGATCAACAAGAACTTGGGTTATGTTCTATAATGAAAACAAGCTAATGAATGTTATTATCTATGTAACGGATATAATATTAGAAGCTAGCTTGGTAAATTAAGTTTTAATAGCAAAATGAACCGACACTAAACTTGAGGGACCATAGATGCCTAAATGATAAACTTGGTTTTATCATTATCAAAATTAAAAGAAAAAAAACACACACACACACACTTGGTGTGTCACGAAAATAATCAGGAGATTGATCTCCTTCAACCTCCAACCCTAAACACTCAAGAACATGCTTGAATCCAAGCCAAATCAAGGGGCTTTTCGATGCTCTAGCAAGAAACAAATCATCTAAGGCCTAATGAACATCAAGGTACTTTCTATTTGATGTAATTTGATGTGAATACCCGTTTTTGAATTGGTCAAAAACTAGGGTTTTGATAAAACGTGAAATTTATGGTTAAAAAAGGTTGCTCTAGTATTGGGGAACCTCAAACATACCTAATTTAGTTACAAATCACACTTAATATGTGTACTTGGTTTTGATCATATGATTATGTTCATGTGTAGAATTTGGGGTTTAACCTCTAGGTTGAATCAACTTATATCTAGTAATCTTTGTGAATCTTAGGAGTTGTTAATATGAGAAATTTAGGCAAAAAGGTCTAAATAATGTGTTATGATGATGATTAGACAAATGCTTATGCTTTGGCTAATCTTAAGCTTTTGAAACTAAGTATATTGGTGGATGCACACCAAATGTTTGATGAAATGCCTAGGCGAGTTAATCTCAACTAGACATGTAAGAAAATACCTATGGATTTAGCTAGTAATGATAATGAATACATGATGTTATGGATAGTGAACAAAATTCCATATTATGTATTCTAATAGACAAGTTTGACTCATCCCCAAGTTAGGAATAACAAAGAGGGAGCAAACAGGTCAAATGGATGCAAGGCGAATGCGTATGGAAGCAAGAATGGATATGAGGTAAGTTTTACTTACACCAATGTACCATAACATAGCTTAATTGTTATAAATATTAGCTTTAAATCTTGAGTGTGAGATAAAGATAAACCCTAAGGGGTAGAATCTATTAAGTGGGTCGCCTTATGTGCACTCAATACAAAATGTGGTTTATGACCTTAATCGAGATAATGAGTTATGACCAAATAGAGAAATCCATCAAACGGGTCAACTAATAAAGATATGTGAGAAATGATGTTTTAATCCAATTAAATCAATTGAATGAAGTTGTTAAGCATGTTGTTTAATGGGTCAAGTTTGTGACACTTGAACCATATATAAAACACTTGGATAACTTAGTATTATGAACGACGTGTCTAGACGGATCAAATGGTGATATCCTCACCATGTGAGTCCAATACTTGATGCTTGTATTTCAAGCAATAAGATTCATGAGGTTAAACGGATCAAATGGCAAGGTATTACCATTTGAGTTTCGAGGAATTAATGTGTATATTTAGAAAGCACGCAGGTAGATGCATTTGCGCATGCACGCTTGATGCTAAGAATCGTGGAGGATACGCACAAGGTATGAGAATGGGTCAACACCACCCGGTAAGTCCGTAGTCGAATAAACGCCTTCGGGCGAAGCAACATAGGTGATAAAAGTACTCACATGAGGTGTGGGTGCCAATCAAGTAAGTTATTTTCATAACCGTGTCAAATGCGCGCTAATGCGCTTAGAATTGACTAAACAAGTGAAAACTTGAGAAAGGATGAAACTCTAAGTCCGGAAGGACTTAGAGGTTTTTAAACAAGTCATTGAGTCAAAAACATTGGATTTGAAACAAGAAGTTTCGCCATGAATGGCTAAATTGAAAGATTTGGTCATGAGGGGCATTTTGGGGATTTAAAGGATTAATAAAGGTTGATTCTAAGAATCTAAGTCGTAATGAAACAAATCGGACAAACGCTTTTGTTGATCAAGTGTCTAATGACTTGACAACTCAAACGGTATGCAATTTAAGTGGTCAAAAGTGCCTTGTTTGATTTAAGGCCTTAATGGGTCAAATTGGGTAAAAGTCGCCATAAACATTCAAAACTAAGAACCGGATCATGGCGACATAAACCAGACCATAATTTCAGTCAAACAAAGGTTTATTTAGTCGGCAAGTCATTACTTAGGCTTCGGGAATCATCAAATGCAGTTGCGATATGATTCCCATGCTTAAAAATCACCAAAAAACGATCAGAAGCTTTGCGCGGCCGCGCGCTTAAACCGACCGGCCGCGCGCTTTGACCTGCATGTCAGCACGATCTTTAAAATTCCATATAAAATCGTAGAAAAATCGTTAGGAGGTGTTCTTTATATGCCTGGAAAGCTCTCGGAGCGTAGAACAATTCTCATTTGAAAGTCGAAGTCAGATTTTGGGTTGTAGAAGGGGTAAAATCAATCCGAACAGCTGCTGCGTATAAGTTGCAGCAGTTTGTTCTCCTGATAAAGGGCCGTTTGGCCTGGTTCGTTCCGTTTCGACGTGTAACGACTATCGTACTAGTTAAATGTTTCATTTGACCACTCACTAACCATTCTTTGTGTAATGGTGTTAGGTAAACATGTGATGGAAGTCCCGGAACAAGGATCAAGTCGCGTTAAGAGCCGAACATGCCCGATCACTCATACAAGCTTCCGCACTAGAATCTAACGAACTCCCGTTAAAAACACAAACTTTAATACATTCTTTTTTGTAGCAATGATGTAAAATTTATTGGAACTAAACGTGTATGGGATTCATTAAGTTGGATTTTCATAATTTACCAAAGTTTTAAATCGGGAGTGGTTTAAGTAAGGTCCAAACCCGTATGATTTGGGCGTTGATCGCGTGATTACGGGTTAGGGTGTTACAAGTGGTATCAGAGCCATTGGTTTGAGGGATCCGAGTGTCGGAAGGATACTTGGACTCAAACCGTGCGCTCAAAATGTTGAAGGGTGTTCGGTTCGAGACTTGATGGAGGAATCCGGTAAGTAATACCTATAATGAACACCCGTTTTGATCGGAAATTGTTATAGGTAATCAATAGTGATATCGTGTAGATACACGCTATCTCAAAAGCTTGATAAGGAAAAGGTTAGGTACTCATGGGGCCTATCCAAAAGATTGATTCGGGCAACGATAATCTCGTATAACAAGAATTCTAACATCACTATTGCAGTGATGCATACTAATACTGAATTGTCATGTTACTAATTAATTGAAATTATAAATGTGACAGGGATGATAACATATTATTTGATCGAGAGAGGATCAAATGATTCACCAAACGAGGTTGTAGAGGTTTCGGGAGCACGGCTGATAGCATGCTCACTAAGGACCAAGTCAAGTAACGACTCGGGCTAGTGGATCAGTAACAAAAGGGAACACGGGAGCAAGTATCAAACAGGTACATGCTCGAAACCATAGTAGGTGCATTAGTATGTAATTATCACCTGAAGAGTGGTAATTGCATATGCAAGCAATAGGAAAAAAATGTGAAAGGTGCATAGTTCACGATAATGAACGATCAATGCACAAACTTAACTTGAACATCGAGACCGGGTTGGGGGTAATCATCCCAAACTAATGTTTAGAAAGGCGTTGTGATCATACCAATGAGTGTGATCACACAAAGCTTATTAAATTGAAAAACACATCGCTTTTTCTTAATGAATAAAGGTAAAAACCTAACATTGAATAATTTATCAAGGAAGGGTTTTACCAAATAAAATAGGGGGCACAAGCATGAGCTGAAAATTTGTTTGCATAGGGTGTGATGCCTTAATTATAATAAGTCTGTGCGTACCATATGCGAATTACTTACCTTGGCCAGGTAAGTGTTAAACATATGATACCATGGGTTTCTTATGATTAATACATATACAACCTATGTGACAAAGCCTTAGTAAGTGTGAGGTGCCGGGGGATTTTGGACGTAGTCCACTGTCTAACACGGCAGGGATGCGAACCATGCAAGACCTTGAGCGAGGCACCAGCTAATACGCTGGGCTAGCAAAGAGGACAACAAACTGGAGCGTTTGGACGTAGTCCACTGTCTAACACGGCAGGGATGCAAACCATGCAAGACCTTGAGCGAGGCACCAGCTTATACGCTGGGCTAGCAAAACAGGCAATATACGATACAAGTTATCCTGGGTTAATACAAAGATTGACTTGAACCTTAATCAAGGTTTAGTTATAAAGAGATTCAGTTTGGAAATAGACTTGAACCTTAATCAGGGTTGAGTCATAAACAGATTTAGCTTGAAAACAGACTTGAACCTTAATCAAGGTTAAGTCATAATTAAACTCGGACTTTTATAGAAGGTTAAATTCGTAAAGAGGGACTTGAACCTTAATCAAGGGTTGAGTCATAATCACATTCGGGTAAGTCGTGAATCTCCGGATTATAACATAAACAGCGGGATTGGGCCGTGATAAATCAGTAATTCTTTCAACCCTCGGGTTAAGGATGAAAAAGGGTGTAAACTACAATAACATTAGATTGTATCGTTGGTACAATTTAAAGCAAATTATGATAACAGTCGGATTGTGTAGTTATTACAATCTGATGCATACCGTGATAATAAGAGATTAGTCGATACAAATACGTTGTAATGACAAATCAACACCAGGTTTTATAAAAAGGAAACCGACCTCAATTTATATTGAGATTGGTAATCAGAAAGAGGACTTTTAGAAACTAAGCGTTCTAAATATATATAAACGATTTGAAATCTAAAACTCAAAAGTCTTTAAACGGGTCGGTTGGGGCAATGACCACCAATCGAGTTAGCAAAACGGGAACTTGGGCAAAACAAATAAATGGCAAATTCTTAAAATAAGGATTAGCCAAAGAAAGGAAAATGTTAGTGTAAAGCAAGGTTTGTTTATAACATTATAGCAAACCAAGAAGAAACGAGGGTTGGATTCTGGGATGAATCCAAAAAGCTAGAAAACGGTTATGTTAAAAATCCGGGCTAGTCTTGGAAACCAAGACAAATTACTTGTTAGTAATAGAAGCACAGACATGTATGCATATGCATGCTACAATCGAGTATTACAGTAGATGCCCTAAGGTGCATGATAGAATGACCCATTAAACCATTACATCATTCGGGATAATGGTAGACGGGGATAGTCGACGGATCTAAGGAAGACCTATGAAGAACATAAGTAGCTAAAATGTCGGGTAGGGGGTAAGTATGTAGATATTGCCCCTAGTTAACCGAAATAATAGTATGACTCAAGTCATATTATGAAAGCTAAGGCTTCCATATAATAAAAGTTAGAAAGCCGAGTAAAGGGATACAAACAATAAGTATATAGTACTACTCGTTAGACTATAGAATGTCAAGGGATTGAGAGGTGCACAAAATTGATTAGAGACACAAAGGTTCTTGGCTGCGACCAAAGCAACAACACAAGAAAGGTTTCGAGGACGAAACCTCTTTAAGGGGGGTAGACTTGTAACACCCCAAAATCATCCGTTCGCCTAACTACGCCATTAAGCGTGATTAGCGAAATAATAAAACGAGACTCGATCAACAAGAACTTGGGTTATGTTCTATAATGAAAACAAGCTAATGAATGTTATTATCTATGTAACAGATATAATATTAGAAGCTAGCTTGGTAAATTAAGTTTTAATAGCAAAATGAACCGACACTAAACTTGAGGGACCATAGATGCCTAAATGATAAACTTGGTTTTATCATTATCAAAATTAAAGAAAAACACACACACACACACACTTGGTGTGTCACGAAAATAATCAGGAGATTGATCTCCTTCAACCTCCAACCCTAAACACTCAAGAACATGCTTGAATCCAAGCCAAATCAAGGGGCTTTTCGATGCTCTAGCAAGAAACAAATCATCTAAGGCCTAATGAACATCAAGGTACTTTCTATTTGATGTAATTTGATGTGAATACCCGTTTTTGAATTGGTCAAAAACTAGGGTTTTGATAAAACGTGAAATTTATGGTTAAAAAAGGTTGCTCTAGTATTGGGGAACCTCAAACATACCTAATTTAGTTACAAATCACACTTAATATGTGTACTTGGTTTTGATCATATGATTATGTTCATGTGTAGAATTTGGGGTTTAACCTCTAGGTTGAATCAACTTATATCTAGTAATCTTTGTGACTCTTAGGAGTTGTTAATATGAGAAATTTAGGCAAAAAGGTCTAAATAATGTGTTATGATGATGATTAGACAAATGCTTATGCTTTGGCTAATCTTAAGCTTTTGAAACTAAGTATATTGGTGGATGCACACCAAATGTTTGATGAAATGCCTAGGCGAGTTAATCTCAACTAGACATGTAAGAAAATACCTATGGATTTAGCTAGTAATGATAATGAATACATGATGTTATGGATAGTGAACAAAATTCCATATTATGTATTCTAATAGACAAGTTTGACTCATCCCCAAGTTAGGAATAACAAAGAGGGAGCAAACAGGTCAAATGGATGCAAGGCGAATGCGTATGGAAGCAAGAATGGATATGAGGTAAGTTTTACTTACACCAATGTACCATAACATAGCTTAATTGTTATAAATATTAGCTTTAAATCTTGAGTGCGAGATAAAGATAAACCCTAAGGGGTAGAATCTATTAAGTGGGTCGCCTTATGTGCACTCAATACAAAATGTGGTTTATGACCTTAATCGAGATAATGAGTTATGACCAAATAGAGAAATCCATCAAACGGGTCAACTAATAAAGATATGTGAGAAATGATGTTTTAATCCAATTAAATCAATTGAATGAAGTTGTTAAGCATGTTGTTTAATGGGTCAAGTTTGTGACACTTGAACCATATATAAAAACTTGGATAACTTAGTATTATGAACGACGTGTCTAGACGGATCAAATGGTGATATCCTCACCATGTGAGTCCAATACTTGATGCTTGTATTTCAAGCAATAAGATTCATGAGGTTAAACGGATCAAATGGCAAGGTATTACCATTTGAGTTTCGAGGAATTAATGTGTATATTTAGAAAGCACGCAGGTAGATGCATTTGCGCATGCACGCTTGATGCTAAGAATCGTGGAGGATACGCACAAGGTATGAGAATGGGTCAACACCACCCGGTAAGTCCGTAGTCGAATAAACGCCTTCGGGCGAAGCAACATAGGTGATAAAAGTACTCACATGAGGTGTGGGTGCCAATCAAGTAGGTTATTTTCATAACCGTGTCAAATGCGCGCTAATGCGCTTAGAATTGACTAAACAATTGAAAACTTGAGAAAGGATGAAACTCTAAGTCCGGAAGGACTTAGAGGTTTTTAAACAAGTCATTGAGTCAAAAACATTGGATTTGAAACAAGAAGTTTCGCCATGAATGGCTAAATTGAAAGATTTGGTCATGAGGGGCATTTTGGGGATTTAAAGGATTAATAAAGGTTGATTCTAAGAATCTAAGTCGTAATGAAACAAATCGGACAAACGCTTTTGTTGATCAAGTGTCTAATGACTTGACAACTCAAACGGTATGCAATTTAAGTGGTCAAAAGTGCCTTGTTTGATTTAAGGCCTTAATGGGTCAAATTGGGTAAAAGTCGCCATAAACATTCAAAACTAAGAACCGGATCATGGCGACATAAACCAGACCATAATTTCAGTCAAACAAAGGTTTATTTAGTCGGCAAGTCATTACTTAGGCTTCGGGAATCATCAAATGCAGTTGCGATATAATTCCCATGCTTAAAAATCACCAAAAAACGATCAGAAGCTTTGCGCGGCCGCGCGCTTAAACCGACCGGCCGCGCGCTTTGACCTGCATGTCAGCACGATCTTTAAAATTCCATATAAAATCGTAGAAAAATCGTTAGGAGGTGTTCTTTATATGCCTGGAAAGCTCTCGGAGCGTAGAACAATTCTCATTTGAAAGTCGAAGTCAGATTTTGGGTTGTAGAAGGGGTAAAATCAATCCGAACAGCTGCTGCGTATAAGTTGCAGCAGTTTGTTCTCCTGATAAAGGGCCGTTTGGCCTGGTTCTCCGTTTCGACGTGTAACGACTATCGTACTAGTTAAATGTTTCATTTGACCACTCACTAACCATTCTTTGTGTAATGGTGTTAGGTAAACATGTGATGGAAGTCCCGGAACAAGGATCAAGTCGCGTTAAGAGCCGAACATGCCCGATCACTCATACAAGCTTCCGCACTAGAATCTAACGAACTCCCGTTAAAAAACACAAACTTTAATACATTCTTTTTTGTAGCAATGATGTAAAATTTATTGGAACTAAACGTGTATGGGATTCATTAAGTTGGATTTTCATAATTTACCAAAGTTTTAAATCGGGAGTGGTTTAAGTAAGGTCCAAACCCGTATGATTTGGGCGTTGATCGCGTGATTACGGGTTAGGGTGTTACATAAGATGTTTAAGCCAAATATGCCGGGTGTCACATCTGTAACATCCCGTCCCTCTCACCACCAATATTGTCCGCTTTGCCCACCCATAGCTCACGGATTTGTTTTTGGGTGCCCCGGTGGAAACTTCCCAGGAGGTCACCCATCCTGAAACTGCTCCCACCTAAGCACGCTTAACTGTGGAGTTCTCCTCTCATCCACTAACGTTAAGCCCCAAAACGCGTTGGTGATTTAAGAGGCTAGACATTACTTATGAACCAAGGATCTCTCCTGGCCACGGCCGATGTGGGATTCTCCTGGGGTGTCACATTCACCCCCCGTTAGAGTCTCATCGTCCCTGATGAGGTGTGTTCCTGGGGTGTCACATTCACCCCCTGTTAGAGTCTCATCGTCTCTGATGAGGTATGCACCCACCATCCCGAATGGCACAGGAGTGGCTCTGATACCATCTGTAACATCCCGTCCCTCTCACCGCCAATATTGTCTGCTTTGCCCACCCATAGCTCACGGATTTGTTTTTGGGTGCCCCGGTGGAAACTTCCTAGGAGGTCACCCATCCTGAAACTGCTCCCACCTAAGCACGCTTAACTGTGGAGTTCTCCTCTCATCCACTAACGTTAAGCCCCACAACGCGTTGGTGATTTAATAGGCTAGACATTACTTATGAACCAAGGATCTCTCCTGGCCACGGCCGATGTGGGATTTTCCTGGGGTGTCACATTCACCCCCCGTTAGAGTCTCATCGTCCCTGATGAGGTGTGTTCCTGGGGTGTCTATGAGGAGGTGTGGTGTAGTGAGAAATTCCATGAGTTGTGAGAAATGGTTTAAGACCAATGTATTCACCACCATTGTCGGTAAATAGAGAGATAAGAGGTGTTTGAAAGAATTTTTCCACTAGTGATTTGAATTGTGGAAAAAGGACGGAGACGTCGGATTTTCTTTTTATTGGATATAACCAAATGTATTTAGAAAAATAATCGACAAATATGACATAGTACTTGAAGCCGTCATTGGATGTTTGGACTGGACCCCATACATCTGAGTAAACGAGTTGCAATGGTTTCTTTGCAACAAATGAGTTTTTACCAAAAGAAATTTTATGGCTTTTATTTAACGAACAAGATTTGCAATGAAAAGACTCGGGTGACACTTTATTACCATTAAGTCCTAATTTAGAAATTAAGGACTTGAAGACTTGAAACGAAGGATGTCCAAGGATATGGTGCCACGCAAGTAGAGATCTTGTTGTTGTTGCATTGATTTGAGGAGAGAGTGTGGTTGGTCCGTAGTAAACATCATTGACGTTCACGCCCCACATGAGATGTGCCCCCGTGCGTAGATCCTTAACCACGAAATGATATGGAAAAAATTCAACAGAAACTTGATTAGTACGACTAAGTTTTGCAACAGAAATAAGATTATTACGAAGAGATGGAACGATTAAGACATCGTTTAAGAAAAGCGGTCGTGAGTTGGTGTGAAGGGTTGTTTGACCAATGTGTGTGATAGGAAGGGTTTTATCGTCACCTAAAACAATCTCATCCGGGCCACCATATTCGAAAAGAACATGCATTTGGTTGTTGTTGTTGTTGTTAGTGTGATTGGAAGCGCCTGTATCCCACATCCATGGAGTGTTTGGAACCGTAGTGTGAGAAGATGTATTGTTCACAACCGGTATGAGTAGGAATCATGAGTAGAGACTTGATGGTCGCGTAGGAAGCGTCGAAGTTTGCGACAATCTTTCGTTACATGACCGGGTATGCTGCAAAAATAACAAAAAACGTTAGTTTGGCTGTTGTTGGTCGGGTTGTTTTGAGTTTGGGCTGCGGATTTGTTTGACCACGAGGAGGGTCGGTTTTGTAATGATGGGTTTGAGGCTGAGGAACAAGGGTTCCGATTGTAGTTTTGGTTGGATTGATGAACAAAAAATGGAGCCATTGAGGCTGCAAATCAGAAAAATGAAAGGGTTGTGTGGGTTGCGGACAGAAGGATGTCGAAAGCTGTGATGGATCGGTTGGCTCAAGGGAGCTTTAGGCTCTTGATACCATATAGAGTAATAGGTAATAGAGTGAATTAGATCGAATGTGCTTTTCTCATTATTCATAGAAGATTATATAGTGGCTACAACATTAATATAATGACTTGATTCTAGGAAGACTATTGACTAAGAATATTGACTATGACTAAATGATTATAAAAACAATAAAGATGGCTCTTTGACTATGACTATTGACTGTTGATTTATGTTAATATACATGATTAATAATTATCTCAACACATTGTGTTTTTTTTCCCGCATGAACAAAAACCCACTAAAAAGTCGTTTTTTTTTTCATTTTTTGTATAGCACTATGGTACTCGTTAGAAAGATAATAAAACGTTCATTAATTTGGTGTAATTTTTTTTTAAATGACGTATATAAAAATTATTAACATTTAAAAATTATGGGATGAAGTGCATGTGTCATGCAAATGAGAGAGAAAAAGACTTTAAGAGAGAAATCAAGGGATAGTAAGACCTCAACTAGTACCATGTGGCATATCCATTTTAATATTTTATTATATATAGATTATCGTATTCATTAGTCACTACACATTTTAACCAACAAAATATAACATATTTAATTACCTTAAAACATACAAAATATAAAACTTATTAAAACGATATACTTTGTAGTAATAATTATGCATTTATTATTAAAATTTGTATGCAATTAAGTGTATCTAAAATGAACCGTTCATCATCCTGACCCATTCCTTTTGATCTATGGTGCATTACCGTCTTGTTGCCACTCTAATTCGAGATGGGGTTCTCGATGGGGTTCTCGATGCAAAGACGCCAGGTAAAAGAGCTTGGTGCAACGTGTCTCCCTTAGACCTACAACTGAGGACAGGTGGATTTGATCCATCCGTGGGTGACAGTGGTGATCTTTGTAAAATAAGTTAGGTGTCATAAATTTTAGGTGTTGTTTAGTGGTGTAAGGCGGTTTGTTTTATGTTTTTAGGCATGTGGTGAACGCTTTTGGGCGATTAGGTGTGTGATGTCACTAGCTTCTTGCTAGTGACCTCGTGGTTTTAATAAAAGTTTTTTGTCGTTCAAAAAAAAAAAAAAAACAATCCCCTCCTCACTTCCCTAGCCTACTTCCCTAGCCTAGTTGTTTCCACTCATTACACCTTAATTAAAAGTGGTTAGTATTAAAACAAAGAAAAAACACTTTGTATATGACATTTTAGGGACATGTTTAATGCATAAAATGTTTGTTGGAAGTATGCAAGGATCACAGACATATGTATGTAGTGAAGGGAAGAAAATCACATTTAGTGGGTGAGCATAGAAGATATGGTTAAAAACCGTCATACATGCTGAAAACGACAAATTTTTAGGTTTGGCGTGGGGACACTAGTAGAAAAAACACTTTTTTTGACGCATATTGTGTGTCAAGAAAGTGGTTTAATAACACAAAAAGAGTGCCGTTGATGGCGGTGTCAAAATTTTTTAACATGACACACATTTGCATGTCATCTGTTTATGACACGTGTTAGCTTATGACCAACTTTTTTGACACGCGTTTATGATATTTTTTATTGACACATGTTAACGACATGCATATATATATATATATATATATATATATAGGGTTTGGCTAAAATAAAAACCCACTTGAGTTGTGCAAACCCTAGAAACCCAATTCTAGCCATTGATCTTCACTAATCAAGGGCTGAGATTCATCCAACAATTTAATAATAATAAACCACATGTCCTTTTTGTTTGTAAGAGTAACCAATGGCATTTTCGTCATAGAGTGTTAAAGAAGACCTAACACTATCTTTCTTACTTTTGTACTTTGTACTTTATGTCACCATCAATCTCACTAACCTTTTGTCAACTTCAAAACTTAATATCAGTTATAATTTTTTTCCTACGTAGTATATGGGTCAAATTTTAAACCAAACACATGATTATACGTTAAGCTTCACCAACAAGATGCTACGATTTGCGAATTGTTACGTAAGTGTTACGTAACAACATACCAAGTTACATGTGTAACATTGCTATTTACATAATAAATGTAAAATATGTTAAGCTTCAAAACTGTGGCTTATGATGTGTGACTAAATGAGAATAAAATGTAATGGTTCAATAGTGTTACCCGCACATTATTTATGTACATGTGTTACCCGCTATTTATGTAACGGTGTAACATAACATATATACATGTAACTAAAAAAAATTAACATTGTAACATTGAAAAACATATGATTTACAGGTATTTTACATGTGAATATCTGTAACTTATAAAAAAATCTATTGCAACATAAATCTGTGTACAATGTTACACAAAAAAAAACAACAACAAATGATTACAACTTAAGAGTACAAGAAAAAAAATCCAAAACCAAAGCCTTTTTTCTCATCTTCATCAACCCATCTGCCTTTACAAAAATCAACAAAACACAAAGGTACTGGTTGAACCAACAACTTAAAGCTATTAAAACACAAAATTCAAAAAAATCTTTTCCAAAAATTAAAATAACATGCATGTTTAAACCCAATTGAAAGGTAAAAAAAAAAAAAAAAAAAATACATACCTATCGTCCAAAACCAGATCAGTGAAGTGGCGTCGGCGTTCATCCTCTCTCTCGTCCCCACCCGTTCCAAACCCACCGGGTTGGCGTTCATCCTCTCTATTGTCCCCACCCGTTCCATCCTCAAGATTCAGATATGTCAAAACAAAAAATTAAGACGATGCTAGTTACCAATCAGTATACCTAATGAAGACCCTGAACATTAACAAATCTTTTAAAACAAAGTACACTAAATGATTGTTTTGTTTATTATGAAAAAAAAATTAGAAAAAAAAAAGAAACTTATAAAGTGGCAAGCAATCTGTACCTCAACAAAAGACATTAAAAGAACCTTTGGATTCATGTGATAATAGCACCATAACTCTTGAACTTTTGGTACAAAGTCAAAGAAACTATTTAAAAGTCAAAGAAACTCTTTTTGCTTTCCAAATCATCATCATCCATGTCGAGATCTGTAAACACACTATAATTTTCTTGAACTTTCCAAATTAAAAAACTTAGTTTATAATAATATAGGAAATGAAGATATTATAACCTTCTGCAACCACACAATAATTTTCAAACCACAACAACATTAGCTTTATGCACCTTAACTCTTGAACTTTTGGTAACCTGATAGTTTTGTAGAATACCTTCACAAAAAAGAATAGTTTCACCTACATATCCTTGTTATTTCTGAACACACATAGACACATCTTGCAAATCTGGATGTTCATCATCGGTTCTAGCTTTCATGGATGTTCATCATTCTTGTAAAACCGGATCTACACATCATCGGTTCAGATCTGGAGTGTGTGTGAGATCAGATGAGAGAGAGAGAGATAGACATAGACAGGGGAGTTTGTGTGCGAGAGAGCGAGAGAGGGTCAGATCTGGAGTGTGAGTAAGATTAGATGAAAGAGAGTTAGATTTGGAGTGTGTGTGATGTTTGTTTAAAAAGGGGGTAGATGGTGGAAGTTACCATCTTGCCCTTCTGCTAAATGATGAAAAGGGAGATGTGGAAGCATAACAACCATTGGATGAGTTTCTAGAGTTTGCACAACTCAACATGGTTTTCATAGGATACTTACCTTATATATATATATATATATATATATATATATATATATATATATATATAGGATTTGGTTCAAATGAGAACCTTTCCCCAAATTGAGAACTGAGAGAACCATTCTGGGCCACACATTTCTCTAAGGCAAAAAAAAAGTTTTTTTTTTTTTTTTTTTTTTTTTTTTTTTTTTTTTTTTTTTTTGCAAAAATCGCTGCTTTATATGTAAGAATTTTTTTTATTTTTTTGTATTTTTTTCAGTATACACATGTGTATAATTGCATTATACACATATGTATAATGCAATATACACAAATGTATAACTAAAATATACAAATATGTATAGCTGAAAAATGCTATATACACATATGTATAATTGCTATATACACATATGTATAATTGACATATACACATATGTATAAATGAAAAAAAAATATAAAACAAATTTCTTTGCATAAAAATGTGCGATTAAAGCAAAAAAAAAAAAAAAAAATTTTGCCTTTATATGAAATGTGTGGCCCATAATGGTTCTCTCAGTTCTCAAATAGGGGTTGGTTCTCTTAGGATCCCTACCCTATATATATCTTTAGAACACAAATTTATAACGTTTATTTTGCGTGTCATAATGTCACACCCTCAAAATCCACTTGCGGAGTTTTACCGCGAGGCGTATGACAAACTAGGATCCAAACCAACGATCACAATAAACAAGTCTTAATGAACATATGCAATTTAAGAAAACATAGTTTAAAATCCCCAATTACA
The DNA here is from genome assembly GCA_030844895.1 of Ambrosia x helenae. Lineage (NCBI taxonomy): Eukaryota > Viridiplantae > Streptophyta > Magnoliopsida > Asterales > Asteraceae > Ambrosia > Ambrosia x helenae. The sequence continues at coordinate 45,218,560 of CM061232.1, read as the reverse complement.
GCGGAAGCTTATTCAAAACATAATCCAAAATAAACCAAGTGTTCAACGTTTGAAAGCCATGCAATCCTAACTAGACGCCGTGCAGACGCGTGCGCCCTAGTTCCATTGTGCTACCTTAGCGACCTGAGAAAACATGTAAAAGTTTACGTTAGCACAAACATGCTGGTGAGTTTACAGGTTTTGTAATCCAAGTACCAAGTTCAACCTGTCCATACTACAACAAATCGAAAACCATAGTACGCTAGCTAGGCGTATGTTTTGTTACTATCACGATTGGAAAACCATTACTAACTCGCAAACCAGATGTCGTGCCCGATGTAGTAACCTGTAGTAACCTGTTGTTCCTGTTTGAGACAATATGCACCCGCCGACCCTCCAAGTCGACGAGCGGGGTTGGTCACTCCCAATAGCGCTATTCACATTTCCCCGTTGTGCAAACCCGCACATTCATGGTTCCCCCCGGGACTTCCAAAGATCGTATAGTAAACAATAGAAACCCATTGTATGACAGTAGTTACCAAACATAAGTTTTAACACATGTTTTCTCCCCCGAAAAGAGAAACCAGTTAAAAGAGGGGCCGTAAACTCACCTTAAGTTGCGTTACTCCGTAACACGAATAAACTCAGCAGCTATGCTAGTCCCGTAAAGCGGCGACCTAACATATGACAGTTACAAGTACTTAGACTAATAACCCGCAGGTTAGTTAGTCCCTAGATGTCCAGACCATAACCAAGTTCATTTGAAAACACCGTGACTGTTTAACTAACCCAATGTACAAGACTCGACATCCCATTGGTGACCCGAGACTCCCCGTGTTATGTTTACGCTCCCAAACAAACAATCATGCAATCACACTTAACATACGTTAACGTCCAACAAGTCATAGCACGTAGTTCACGTATCACATAATTACATCCAAACATATGTTACCAAGTTATTAGATATGTTACGGGGTTCCTAGCATGTTCCTAGATGTCAAATCGGGTCTCGGAATGCTAATTTACACTTACAGCAGCAGTACACGCGATTAGGAAAAGTCAACTAGCATTTAGGTTGGTCAACAGGCATTTAGGAAGGCTAATCGCATGTAATATAGGCATTTAGGGTCATAAGACATGTAAATCTTGAGTTTATAGGCGATTAGGGCTATAAGACATGTATTTCAGGACTTAACTAGCATTTAGGATCACAATTGCATGTAATAGAGGCATTTAGCCCCCAATTGCATGGTATATAGGCGATTAGGGCCTCTTTATATGCGATTGGCCTCCTAATCGCCTATAACATAGGCGATTAGGGTTGCTAATCGCCAGTAACCCAGCTGTTCCGGTTTTTCGCGCGTTTAACACTCCAAATCAGATCCAGAACGCGTGTAATCATCCAATATCAATCCAACAACTATACCAAACATGTTTAAACCAAAATCCTTCGTTTAACCTCGTATTATCAGCCCTGCATGCAACCATGTAATCCAAACACCATACACATAGCATGAAACATCACATTAACATGCATAACTATAACCCTAATGAACAATTACTCAGATTTCATTAGCATGATATCATTATTATTCTGAAACTAACCTAATAACATGTAAATCATCCATCTTAAATTATAAAAACCTTAACTTTTAATCATAAACACACATAACACATGTATGATAGATAGAATCCGATTAACAACACTTATTAACGATTTTCAGAAAGCTTATTTGTTTTAGAACAGGTCTAGACCATTAGGGATTTAATAAAAATGTTAATAAAGATTGCATGGATGGAAACCACACCTTAGATTTGTGAAAGATTGATGAAATAAGCTTGAAACCTTGTGTTTTGATCAAAAATCACGTTCCAGAGGTTGTGTGTGTGTTGGGGCGGGTTATGGGACGGCTAGGGTTGTTATTATGAAGTTTAGGAGGTCAAGCATTGTATTTATAGTCGTTTTTAGTCGTCCAGCACGTAACACGCGATTGTGCAGCATTTACACGCGATTAGCATTGCTAATCGCATGACTGTGCATGCATTTAGGGCTAATCGCCCCCTGTAGCATGCATTTAGCATGCTACTCGCCCCTGATGTTGCCCAATCGCATACCCTATAGGCGATTGGGCTCCCCTAATCGCCTATAGGGGTTGGTTCCATGTATTTTGCGCGTTAAACCCCGTTTTAACATATGTTAACACATTTTCACATACCGACAAGTCACATAATGATTTTAAACACATAACACTTGCAAACAAACATATTCACACTCGTTCACCAATTCCCGGGACTCGAGACTTGTATGTTCCGTATAACCTGACGATTCTACGAATCGTCACCATTTGTACACTTGGTTAAGGACTGACATCTAATGAACCTCTAGACCAACATCCAATGATCTTCTATACTAAACCGGTAGTTCCCGAACCATAACACAACTTAACTAACCCAGTTAAGTACAATATACGCGTGACTCGCTAAGGTAGACTTTCATCTAGACAACGTTGTTAACCAGAATTTGCCGGGTGTCACATCATCCCCACGTTAAAAGAATTTTCGTCCCGAAAATTGCACAAGTACCAAAAGGAATGACGAAAGAAACAAATAAAAGATAGAAACCAAAAGAGAGATTTACCCGAGTTGTCACATCATCCCCATGTTAAAAGGAATCTCGCCCCGAGATTCATTCAGCTGCAGTGGAGACATATCTCGATTCGAACGCTTCCTTAGGAAAGAGATGACGATATTTAGACTTCATCTGATCCTCCCGTTCCCAAGTGTACTCTGGTCCCCGGTTCGAGTTCCAGCGAACCTTCACAATGCGAATCTTGCTATGACGTAGGCTACGAATCTTGTGATCCAGAATCTCCACAGGTTCTTCCACAATTCGAAGACGATCATCCACCTTGATCTCTTCCAGTGGAACAATAAGAGACTCGTCAGCCAGACACTTCTTTAAGTTGGACACATGGAAGACGTTATGTACGTTACCGAGCTCCGTCGGTAAATCAAGACGATATGCCACCGGTCCAATCCGTTCCAGGATCGTAAATGGACCGACATACCGAGGGTTGAGTTTGCCACGCTTCCCAAAGCGTATGACGCCCTTCCACGGTGAAACCTTCAGAAGTACTTTGTCATCAACTTGGAATTCCAATGGCTTGCGACGCTGATCATCATAACTCTTTTGCCGATCCCGTGCCGCTGCCAACCGGTTACGAATCTTTACGATCTTTTCCGAAGTTTCGTACACTAGCTCAGGCCCAGTGAGTTGACTCTCACCCACCTCAGCCCAACAAAGAGGAGACCGGCATTTCCGCCCGTATAGTGCCTCGAACGGAGCTGCCTTGATACTCGTGTTATAACTGTTGTTGTAAGAGAATTCTACTAACGGTAAATGAGCTTCCCAACCTTTGCCAAAATCGATCACACATGCTCGCAGCATGTCTTCTAAAGTTTGAATCGTACGTTCACTCTGACCGTCAGTCTGTGGGTGATAAGCTGTACTCATGTCTAGCTGGGTACCCAACGCTTTGTGCAAAGACTTCCAAAAGTGAGAAGTAAAGTGGGAATCACGATCCGAAATAATAGAAACCGGCACCCCGTGCTTAGAAACAACTTCCTTCAGATAAAGGCGAGCCAAACGATCCATGGTGTCGGTCTCTTTAATAGCGAGAAAATGGGCTGATTTCGTCAACCGATCAACAATCACCCATATCTTGTCATTCCCGCTTGGTGACTTAGGCAGTTGTGTGACAAAATCCATGGTAATCCGTTCCCATTTCCACTCCGGAATTTCAGGTTGTTGCAAGAGACCCGACGGTTTCTGGTATTCCACCTTGACCTTAGCACAGGTCAAGCATTTGCTCACGTATGAGGCTATATCCGACCTCATGTTTAGCCACTAGTAAAGCACTTTCAGATCTTGGTACATCTTATCCGAACCAGGGTGAATAGAATACCGGGACTTGTGAGCCTCATCAAGGACAAGCTCCCGAAGTCCCCCGAATAAAGGAACCCATATGCGTTCTGCGAAGTAGTGCAGGCCATCAGGCCTTCGCTCGAGGTGCTTGTCGGCACCGTGCATAGTTTCAGCTTTAAGGTTTTCCTCCTTCAAAGCTTCTAACTGGGCAGAACGGAGTTGGTCAGGTAGCGAGGAGTGAATGGTGAGTTGCAATGCCCGAACGCGACGAGGTTTAGTTGATTCCTTCCTGCTCAAGGCGTCTGCTACAACATTCGCCTTGCCAGGATGGTACTTAATGGCGCAATCATAGTCATTCAGAAGTTCAATCCAACGACGCTGTCGTATGTTCAAATGTTGTTGGTCGAAAATATGTTAAAGACTCTTGTGATCGGTGTAGATGGTGCATTTGGTACCGTACAAGTAATGTCTCCAGATTTTCAACGCGAAAACCACTGCACCCAACTCCAAGTCATGGGTGGTGTAGTTCTTCTCGTGCACCTTGAGTTGACGAGAAGCATACGCAATCACTTTCTCGCGTTGCATCAATACGCAACCGAGACCATGAATAGAAGCATCACAGTAAACAACGAAATCATCAGGGCCTTCAGGTAAGGACAAAATAGGAGCAGAACAAAGTTTAGACTTTAGTTCCTGAAATGCCGACTCTTGTGGTTCACCCCAGTCAAATTTTCTATCCTTCTGAGTAAGAGTGGTCAGGGGTTGAGCGATCTTCGAGAACCCCATAATGAAACGACGATAATAGCCCGCAAGGCCTAGAAATTGCCGCACCTCAGTTGGCGTCTTTGGTGCTCCCCAGTCCTTGATCGCTTCGATCTTAGCTGGATCGACATGAATTCCTAGTTCATTAACCACATGTCCTAGGAACTGAACTTCGCGTAACCAAAAGTCACACTTTGAGAACTTGGCGTAAAGTGGTTCCCGTCGCAAGAGTTCCAAAACCAAACGCAGGTGTTCCTCGTGTTCAGTCTTGTTCTTGGAGTAAATCAGGATGTCATCAATAAACACAATGACGAACTTGTCAAGATATGGCTTGCAAACGCGGTTCATCAAGTCCATGAAAACCGCCGGTGCGTTCGTGAGACCGAAAGGCATGACCAAGAATTCGAAATGGCCATAACGTGTACGAAAGGCAGTCTTTGCAACGTCAGCTTCCCTTACGCGCAACTGGTGATAACCGGATCTCAAATCAATCTTGGAGTAGTAACTAGAACCCTGGAGTTGGTCGAATAGATCATCAATACGTGGAAGAGGATAACGGTTCTTGACGGTCAATTTGTTCAGTTCCCTGTAATCCACACACAATCGGAAACTTCCATCCTTCTTCTTGACGAATAGAATCGGGGCTCCCCAAGGGGAAGAACTTGGTCTGATGAAACCCTTGTCCAAGAGTTCCTGTAACTGACTAGACAATTCCTGCATCTCGGGAGGTGCAAGACGGTAGGGGGCCCGAGCAATAGGAGCAGCCCCTGGTACAAGATCAATACCGAACTCAACCTGACGATGGGGAGGAAGACCAGATAAATCATCGGGAAAAACATCAGGAAACTCGCGTACAACTGGAATATCGTCGATCTTCTTCTCATCACCAGAGGAAACGGATAAGAGTGCCAAAACGGCCGAATAACCCTTTCGAAGACACTTAAGGGCTTTCATGCTAGAGATGATATTTAGCGGAATACCACCCTTGATACCGTACACAGAAAGGAATTCTCCATCAGGGAGAGGAATCCGAATAATCTTGTCGTAACAGACAATCTCCGCGCGATACAAAGACAACCAATCCATGCCTACCACCACGTCGAAACTACCCAAAGGTACCGGCATAAGGTCGATGGGGAACGACAAACCCGACAACTCTAGTTGACACTCCCGAAGGATACAAGTAGCTTCAATCTTTTTACCGTCAGCCAACTCAATAATATACTTAGCCTCTAATGGTACAGGTACTACATCTAGCAGTCGACTAACTTCCATGGATACAAAACTCTTGTCGGCACCAGAATCAAATAAAACACTAACAGAACGATTATTGAGAAGGAACGTACCGGTAACTGTGTCAGGATCCTGTCTAGCCTCAGCGGCTCCAATGACGAAGGCACGTGCATTCCTGCCACCGCCCCCGTTGTTTCCGTTACCGTTATTCCCGCCCTGCTTCAGTTTCGGGCAATCCTTCTTGTAATGCCCAGTCTCACCACAATTGTAACATCCTTGTCTTCCCGTAGTTCCTTGAGCAGCAGGAGCCGGGGTATTGCTTGGGGCCTGGGTCGATGGAAGTGTAGCCCGACAATCTTTAGCAAAATGCCCAATTCGCTGGCAGCGATGGCAATGATTACTGTCGCAGTTCCCTTGATGATGACGCCCACACTTGTTGCATTTAGGCAGTCTCCCCGCATAACCACCCTGTTTGTTACCCGAAGAAGAAGAACCCCCGCTATCAAATCTCTTACCCTGTTGTGCTGGTGCAGATCCTTTCCCTTCATTATCCCACTTGCGCTTGTTGTTCTCTGGGGCCTTGACAGTCGAACCCTTAGCAGGCAAAATACCCTCATTCACCTTTAAGTTCGTCATCCTATGAGCCGATCGGACCACCTCTGAGTATGTAGGATGATTTCCCGCAGCCACTAACCCTGCGATTTCTGGTACTAACCCCGAAATATAGTGTTCGGTCCTCCTGTACTCTGGCACATGCAGATCAGGACACAGCGCTGCCAACTCATTACGCCTTACAGTATACTTTTCAATTTCAGACCCAAACATCTTGAGGTTCCACACCTCGTGCTATAACTTCTGTACCTCTTCCCTTGGACAGTATTCTCGCTTCAGCAGTTGAACAAAGTTTTCCCAAGGCATAGCATACGCCTCCCCTATACCCATATTCTGGGTGATGTTATTCCACCAGGTTAAAGCAACATCCTGGAATAACGCAGCAGCATACTTAACTCGATCCTCTGGGAGACAGTTACACATCATAAACACTGACTCCACCTTTTCCAACCACCTGAGTAAGCTCACCGCACCCTCAGTGCCAGAGAATTCCTGGGGCTTACAGTCCCGAAACATCTTATAGGTACACATGGGTGGGGGTGGGTTAAAAGGACCACCTGAAATGAAACGCATGAGAAACCACGAAGAAGGTAAACAAGGTTCACCAATGAGGCAAGGAAAATGGATAAATCAACTTACCACCACCATTGTGCCCTAACTGGAAGGCAGCTTGTAGCAAGTTGTTCAGATCATCCTGTGATAGGTTAATACCTCCACGACCACCAGCACCACCGCGACCACCACCACGTCCACCATTGCGACCACCTCCACGTCCTCCTCGTACTCCAGACATGATTCTGGCAGAAAGAACGAGAAAATTTAGTTTCGCAGCTAAAGATAACCACTAATGTTTACAAGATCAAAGCTAGATCCAATCCAGGACTATCCATTCGAACCCAGAGCTCACCAGGGCTTTCATGCATTTCGGTTTATGATTTTGTGTGCACCCAAAATGATAAACCGCTCTACATGGTCCTCCAAGTGTTCTCCTAGTTCAAAGTTCAAATCACCAAACATAGACTCTTAGCTATACACCGTAATACTACGGTAGTTTATGGCAAGTGTTTCTATTGGAGTATGAAAGGGAGATGTCCGAGCCTTGGACAAATCTCAAGAGTACACGATTTACCCCAATACACCACACTGCCTAGAAAGCAAGTAACTCGACCTAGGATAGAACGGATGATGTAACATAGAAAGATCAGATGATTTAGAGACACCCCGACAGCCCATACGTAATCCATCAAAATGTTTAGTACTATGTGATCGTCTAGTGTGTGCGACTCGGCTATAGACTAGACTCTACATGCAGTCCTAGTTCACTATAACCATTGGCTCTGATACCAATCTGTCACACCCTCAAAATCCACTTGCGGAGTTTTACCGCGAGGCGTATGACAAACCAGGATCCAAACCAACGATCACAATAAACAAGTCTAAATGAACATATGCAATTTAAGAAAACATAGTTTAAAATCCCCAATTACAGCGGAAGCTTATTCAAAACATAATCCAAAATAAACCAAGTGTTCAACGTTTGAAAGCCATGCAATCCTAACTAGACGCCGTGCAGACGCGTGCGCCCTAGTTCCATTGTGCTACCTTAGCGACCTGAGAAAACATGTAAAAGTTTACGTCAGCACAAACATGCTGGTGAGTTTACAGGTTTTGTAATCCAAGTACCAAGTTCAACCTGTCCATACTACAACAAATCGAAAACCATAGTACGCTAGCTAGGCGTATGTTTTGTTACTATCACGATTGGAAAACCATTACTAACTCGCAAACCAGATGTCGTGCCCGATGTAGTAACCTGTTGTTCCTGTTTGAGACAATATGCACCCGCCGACCCTCCAAGTCGACGAGCGGGGTTGGTCACTCCCAATAGCGCTATTCACATTTCCCCGTTGTGCAAACCCGCACATTCATGGTTCCCCCGGGACTTCCAAAGATCGTATAGTAAACAATAGAAACCCATAGTATGACAGTAGTTACCAAACATAAGTTTTAACACATGTTTTCTCCCCCGAAAAGTGAAACCAGTTAAAAGAGGGGCCGTAAACTCACCTTAAGTTGCGTTACTCCGTAACACGAATAAACTCAGCAGCTATGCTAGTCCCGTAAAGCGGCGACCTAACATATGACAGTTACAAGTACTTAGACTAATAACCCGCAGGTTAGTTAGTCCCTAGATGTCCAGACCATAACCAAGTTCATTTGAAAACACCGTGACTGTTTAACTAACCCAATGTACAAGACTCGACATCCCATTGGTGACCCGAGACTCCCCGTGTTATGTTTACGCTCCCAAACAAACAATCATGCAATCACACTTAACATACGTTAACGTCCAACAAGTCATAGCACGTAGTTCACGTATCACATAATTACATCCAAACATATGTTACCAAGTTATTAGATATGTTACGGGGTTCCTAGCATGTTCCTAGATGTCAAATCGGGTCTCGGAATGCTAATTTACACTTACAGCAGCAGTACACGCGATTAGGAAAAGTCAACTAGCATTTAGGTTGGTCAACAGGCATTTAGGAAGGCTAATCGCATGTAATATAGGCATTTAGGGTCATAAGACATGTAAATCTTGAGTTTATAGGCGATTAGGGCTATAAGACATGTATTTCAGGACTTAACTAGCATTTAGGATCACAATTGCATGTAATAGAGGCATTTAGCCCCCAATTGCATGGTATATAGGCGATTAGGGCCTCTTTATAGGCGATTGGCCTCCTAATCGCCTATAACATAGGCGATTAGGGTTGCTAATCGCCAGTAACCCAGCTGTTCCGGTTTTTCGCGCGTTTAACACTCCAAATCAGATCCAGAACGCGTGTAATCATCCAATATCAATCCAACAACTATACCAAACATGTTTAAACCAAAATCCTTCGTTTAACCTCGTATTATCAGCCCTGCATGCAACCATGTAATCCAAACACCATACACATAGCATGAAACATCACATTAACATGCATAACTATAACCCTAATGAACAATTACTCAGATTTCATTAGCATGATATCATTATTATTCTGAAACTAACCTAATAACATGTAAATCATCCATCTTAAATCATAAAAACCTTAACTTTTAATCATAAACACACATAACACATGTATGATAGATAGAATCCGATTAACAACACTTATTAACGATTTTCAGAAAGCTTATTTGTTTTAGAACAGGTCTGGACCATTAGGGATTTAATAAAAATGTTAATAAAGATTGCATGGATGGAAACCACACCTTAGATTTGTGAAAGATTGATGAAATAAGCTTGAAACCTTGTGTTTTGATCAAAAATCACGTTCCAGAGGTTGTGTGTGTGTTGGGGCGGGTTATGGGACGACTAGGGTTGTTATTATGAAGTTTAGGAGGTCAAGCATTGTATTTATAGTCGTTTTTAGTCGTCCAGCACGTAACACGCGATTGTGCAGCATTTACACGCGATTAGCATTGCTAATCGCATGACTGTGCATGCATTTAGGGCTAATCGCCCCCTGTAGCATGCATTTAGCATGCTACTCGCCCCTGATGTTGCCCAATCGCATACCCTATAGGCGATTGGGCTCCCCTAATCGCCTATAGGGGTTGGTTCCATGTATTTTGCGCGTTAAACCCCGTTTTAACATATGTTAACACATTTTCACATACCGACAAGTCACATAATGATTTTAAACACATAACACTTGCAAACAAACATATTCACACTCGTTCACCAATTCCCGGGACTCGAGACTTGTATGTTCCGTATAACCTGACGATTCTACGAATCGTCACCATTTGTACACTTGGTTAAGGACTGACATCTAATGAACCTCTAGACCAACATCCAATGATCTTCTATACTAAACCGGTAGTTCCCGAACCATAACACGACTTAACTAACCCAGTTAAGTACAATATACGCGTGACTCGCTAAGGTAGACTTTCATCTAGACAACGTTGTTAACCAGAATTTGTCGGGTGTCACACATAATTTATTAATCTAAGAAAAAAAATCCTGCAGAATTACAAATTTGCGTGTCAACACTTGGCTCGAAAAAATTATATCTGAATGATGAAAGGGTGTTCACCCAAATAATTGAGGATTCTAGTCCATGGTAGACATTAATGTAAACGTGAAGTGTATGATCAAATTAGCCGTAAAAGAAATATATATAAAGAAGAAACAAAAACTTGTATATGTATTATTTTTAAAGGAAAATTTCATTTAAACAACTTGTATATATATATAGAGAAAGTATAGGATACAAAGTATCCTTAACCTACAAAGTGTAAGAAGCCACCACAGCCTGACACGTGTAAACCCTAGTTAATTCTAACTAACCCAATCCAGTTTGATTTAAAAGGGGAAAAAGGTAACGATCCTTCATATCATTTTTTAATCGTTCATTAACCACCACCACCACCACCTGACCAACCGCCGGACCAAAGCCTCACCGATCACTCTCTCCTCTAACCTTCGACGCCTTCAAAACCCTTCACGTTGTTTGCCTTCAAAACCCTTCACGTTGTTCGCCTTCAACCCGACCTCAATCGTGGCTCAGATCTAGTCACTTCCTCTATCAAGACAACCAAGAAGCCAATATCTCTGTGTCTCTGGCTAATTACAAAACAAATGAAAAAGAAGAAAAAAAGAAAACAACAACCAATCCATAAAAACATTACCTTAAGTGTGTGTGAATATAGTTGTTTTGTTTGTTTGAGGAAAACAGAGTAAAATAGGGGGAAAAGTGAGGAAAATGTGAGTTTTTATTTATACTAAATGCTTTTACAAAACCAAATGCGTTTTACAAAATACAAGTGCGTTTTACAAAAAACCAAATGCGTTTTACAAAACCAAGTGCGTTTTACAAAAAACCAAATGCGTTTTACAAAACCAAGTGCGTTTTACAAAAACCAAATGCGTTTTACAAAAACCAAGTGCGTTTTATAAAAAAACCAAGTGCGTTTTTGTAAAACCAGTTTAAATAGTGTTTAAAAAACCAAATGCGTTTTATAAAAAAATGAAATGCGTTTTATAAAAAACCAAATGCGTTTTATGATTTTCTGTTTAACAGTTTCTGATCTTCGCGTCTGAAACTTTTTTGAAAGCCATTTTTTTCTGTAATTCTTCTTCTATTATCAACATCGTTCGTTTCTGTGAATAATACATGCATTGATGGTGATTTTTGAATATGATTCTACTAATTTTATCAATTGAATTTTCATACTCTGTTTTTTTCTATTTCTGCAAATACATTTTGATTTTGTTTGTAATCGAATGTTTTTGATTGTTTAATCATTTTGAACGTTTAATCAAGTTGAAAACGATGAAAAATCAGGTTCAATCGTTGAAAATTTTTGCATCGATTATGTCTGTTGTTATGATTTCACAGAAATTTAAACGTGTTTTTTTCCTAATTTACCCTTGGTTAGATTAACCCAAATATGATTAGGATTGTTAATTACCATCTTGTCACCGCCTAAATTTAATGGCTGAGAATGCTTCTTACACTTTGTACGTTAGCCTCTCTCGTAAGTTAGCCTCTCTCGTAAGTTCTATATATATATATATATATCCTAAGGTAATTTTAGAGATAAAACATCACCAATTAATTCGTTTAATGAACATCTTTTTTGTTGTTTAAAATGATTAGACATGAAAATCAATCAATCAATAAATGAAGTAGAATTTTAGTTGTTTGTTATTTGTAATAACTTCACCGCTTTACTTTCACATTTCACACCTACTCTTACATATCCTACGTCATCTTTTCTCTTTTAATTTGTATACATATACATATATGTGAGATGCAATCAATATATTCTCTCTCACCAATACACACATAAACATACACAACATAGAAGCTAATGGGAATATTATCGTTGATAGCAGGATGGCCAGGACCCAGTGGATTCGGATCAGCCTCTACTGCTGAACAAGTTTCTGAATCAATCGATGCTTCCGATCGCACTATTATTATCACAGGTAAGTACACAAATAACACATGCATCATATCATATATACAGTGTTACGATCTAATACAAATAACTTTGAATATGTAAACGGCACAAATAACTAGAGTAATTATTACGTTATAGTTATGAAGTATGGTAATATTTGTTGTGGTTTAATAAAAACTGTAACGTAATAATAATTACTATAGTTATTTTCTATTTGGACGATTTCTTTCACGCAACGTGTGCGTGTGTTTTTTTAGGGCTGACAAATCGTGTCTTAGCTAGTATAATAGGTCTCTGACAATGCGAACAACATAAGCTCTAAACATGAACACGACTCGTTTAACCACTTTATATTCCATGTTTAAAACACAGTTATATGTTTTTTGTTGATTATGAAGAAATGGTCATGCAATATCGTTCAATTACTCTGTGTGTGTTTTATCGCATGTAGTATAAGTATAGTGTATATGGAGGAAGATAGAAGAAGGATTTTCGTAGGAAGTCAAAGAAAATGAAATCATTCAATAATCATGAATGAACTAACTGATACTTTTGGCAAAGATAAAATGATATTTTCGTGACTCAATGAAATATATTTTGACTAGGTAATATTTCGGTTATTTTATCTATTTTATATGATTTACAATTTTTTTATCGGCAAAATTTAATTCCATTCCACCCAAAAAACAATTTACAAGGCCGTGACTAACAAGATACTAGCATCGGCCAAAATTTATCACCAAATTACATTACTAATTCATGAAACATAGATAATAGTTGTAATCATGTTATCGGACTTTCAAACCTAACCCACTTTTCGCATGTCCATCCTTCTCCTTTAAGTCGATGTTTGACCCAGCTTAATAATCAATGAAAATTTAATGGAAATGATTTTTGTCGGTTTTTGGTCGCTAAATTAGGATTTTCACTTCTGGAATTTGATCCGAAATCGGTCACAATATCAGACCATTTTTTACCAGGATTTTTTCATTGGAAAACATAGGTAGCGTTCGTTTCACGGGAATGGAATGAAATTCGAAATCGAAAGGAATTGGAATGCATATTTGACTTTTTATGTTGTTCGTTACAACAAAAGAAGAAATTATGATTGAACAACATATGGAAGAGAATCCACGTTTCAATTCCATTGAGACTTCGTTCTATTTTATGAAACGAACACGTCAAAAATCCAAAACAAACTATGATTCTCGCGCGAATTCCAATTCCAATTCCAATTCCTTTGCAATCCATGAAAACGAACGCTACCATAGTGTTTTTTAGTAGTGAATATTTGATTACAACTTTTGGTGATAAAAGTTCTTCGATTTTGGTTTTATCTAAACAATTGTTATAACGTATCTACTCTTTTCCTACTATCTTACATCACGAAAGTAGCACCTAAACAATTTAACTATGTAATTATAAAGAAAGTAATTTGTCAATGATACACTAATTAGCTTTTGGATAAAAATCAGGGAGTTATGGTTAAAATACACTAAATTGTGTTTTCTTTTTTAAATTGTCTACTTTATAACTATGTTTAGAACATTATAATATTAACTTTTGACGTTTCACTTTAAAGACATATACTTTGTGTCTCCCAAAGTTTTCGACAGATTGATAACATGGTGCCACCATCAAAGTTATGCACCACCATCATCACCATCACTATCGCTCATTCATCATGGCCTCTAATTAACACCATCGCACCACCTGTCCACCTCATTCGATCATCACGACCCCCACCTCCCTCGAATCCACGATCATCATGGCCATCAACAACTAAAAATAACCATTTATTATTCTAAATATAGTAGGTGGTTTTACACTTAAATATGGAGTTTTTCAAAGCCGTCTAGTGACATAAAAAATTAGGACCAAAATTTTTGTAAGAGGGAATGAATTAAAAATATCAAATCTTGGTGAGAATAAACATGTTAACGGGCTAAAATCTAGTGGTCACAAAAAACAAGATATGTAGTGATTTACATTTGTACAATAGGCTAACCTCTAGCCGTTTAGAATCTTTAGCCCCAATACTTTAGACTAACTAAAGATTTACATGTGGCATAAAACAAGAAACGGCTAAAATTTAACCATTACAAATTAAATCGGCTAACATGTAGTCCTCTTCTTTAAATGTCCGTGACACACATCTGACACGCATTTGAACCAAGTTGTTAAGTTTAGCCTTTTCAGTTTCAACCCCATAATGTTTCGTCATTTCTTATTCCCTTAGTTGTTTCCTTGGTTTTTACCGTTTCCTAGGTTTTTAGCCATTTCCAATTTCAAGTCCCCTAATGTTTAGCCATTTATTGGACGTCTACATACATATTTGTAGGGCAACAAACGAGGCGACCCGAGCCAGAGCTCGACTAGGCTCGAGCTCGAACTCGGCTCGTAGATAGTTTTGCCAAGCTCAGGCTTAGCTTTTTTTGTTTATTTTTAATTATAATTATTATTTTATATGTAATTTAGTTATTTTTCACAATTTTACAAATATTAATTATTAGGGAATTGGATTTAATAATCCAAAGTTTGTCTTATTGGCCGACAATTTGTACCTAAGAAAATCCTCACAACAGTCCCAATTTTCAACGTATTGGCCCACAATGAACTTTTTAATTTTCAACCTCTTTCAGTTTTGAAAATGGATTAGCTTTCAATTAACAAAAGTTCATTGTCGGCCAATATTTTGAAAGTTGAGACTGTTGTGGGTAAATTTTTAAGTACAGATTATTGCCGGTCAACGGGGCAAAGTTTGGTTTTATTAAAATCCAATTCCCCTAATTATTATTATTTACACACACACACACATATTTAATATATTAATTAAAATTAAAAATTATATAAACGGTAGTCTCGCGAAGTAGCTCGAGCTCGAGAAGCAAAGCTCGGGCTCGTTTTCTAAACAAGCTTGTTTTTAGGCTCGGGCTCAAGCATGTTTAGGCACGGCTCGTTGTGAGTTTTTTTTTTTCAAGCCTAGCTCAAGTAGCTCACGAGTTGTTTGAACTAAGATAGGGAAATGGTTGTAGAAATTTTTTTTTAAATAGAGATGGCAAAATTTTATTTTGGTTTTTCTTATGAAACATCAACTTAAATCCCATGTAAATAAATGGGGAATAAATCATTTGCAAAAACGAAAAATGTGCCTCCAAATTAAAACATGAAACGGCTAAGGTATTGAAAATTAAAACGGGCTACAAAACTGTGGCTTGAGGGGGTAAACATTATGGGCTAGACGATGAAAACGACTAAACTTGAAACTCAACCAGATTGAAATGCGTGAAGCCGTTTAACCGAGCAGAACGCCGAAATTTTAGCCTGTTCCAAAGTAAACGGCTAGGTGTTCACATGTACATTTTTAGTTGGTTGGGCCAAACATTCTAAACGCTAAAGGGTAGCAGTTTAACACGTGTAATAGGTTCATTGTTTTGTTTTTAGTGAACCTGTAGAATTTAGCTGTTAACATGTTCATTTTGGTGATTGGAGGCGGTTAATGTCTATTTTGGTGATTGAACTATAATTGTAACCTTATTATATTGTAAACTAATCATACCACCCTTTGTTAAAGGCTTATATTTATGGACCCCCCCCCCCCCCTTTAGGTCACTAGGTCGCTCGATTTTTTTTCATCTCGAGCATTAATTTTTTTTAGAGTAAATTTCTTTTTGAGTCCCTGAGTTTTGTTGATTTTAACTACTTGAGTCCAACATTTTCATTTTTAACATTCTGAATCCTAGTGTTTTAAGTTTGTTATGGTTTGAGTCCAATTTTCTAACGTCGTTAATCAAGTCAGTTAACTATAAGGGTATCTCAGTCATTTTACACATAGGTACAACTCTGTAATGCATAAGGTATAACGTACAAGTCTTTAATGTATAAATAAAATAAAATAAAATATAATTAATAATAATAATAAAGCAGCTCTCTCTCTCTCTCTCTCTCACACACACACCTGCCTCACCACCATTAACCACCACCTTTCCACCGCCATTAGTATCACACGACAACCACCCACCTCCCACCACACCCCACCACATCGATCTTAACCCTAACCCCCAAATCCATATCTGTAACCCTAACCCCCTAAATCCACCTTCAAACCACCACCATCGCTGCACCTCCACCACTGCACCACCATCACCGCTGCACCTCCACCACCGCTGCACCCACCACCATAATCTGTCCCCAATCCGTTCCACCTGAACCCGTCCACCTCCACCGCCCACCTCCCACCAACACTACAACCTACACATCCGTTCCACCTGAACCCTAACCCCCAACCACCCACCTCCCACCTCCCACCTGTAAGCTTATCTTCTATTATATCTACATTAGAAACACTGAATGACTTCGTACCTCCCACCACCACTACCACCTGCACATCTGTTCCATCTGAACCCTAACCCCCAACCGCCCACCTCCTACCACCACTACAACCTACGCCCACCTCCCACCTGGAAGCTTATCTTCTATTATATCTACATCAGAAACACTGAATGACTTCGTAGTTGTTGATCGGCCAGATAATATATCTTCACGTCCTTTATTCAGAAGGCGGAGGTTAATATGGTTTCAGATTTGGTTTTGTGGAGGGGATTAATGGTGGTGACGAGAAGGATATGGTTTGGAGGGAGAGAGAGAGAGAGATGATAGAGAGAGAATGGGTGTTTAGAGAGAGTAGGAGAGATGAAAGAGGTCTAAGAGACAGCTGGTTGCAGGTGGTGTATGTTGTTCTTGCTGGTGGTTTTATGGAGACATTGGTGGTGGTTGTAAATTTAGAGAGAGAGAGAGAGAGAGAGAGAGAGAGAGAGAGAGAGAGAGAGAGAGAGAGAGAAAGATATGAGATAAGGTCATGAGAATATAGATGGACAGATGGTATACATCTAGTCATATCTTTATTTTATTTATTAATAAAAGGGGTATAATTGTCTTTTCACAAAATCTTAACAGAATAAATGGATAGTGTTAGTAATTTGGACTCAGAGTGTTATAGAATTATCAACCAGGTATTCAGATGGTTAAAAATGAAAATGTTGGACTCAAGTAGTTAAAATCAACAAAACACAGGGATTCAAATAGGAATTTACTCTTTTTTTTATTTGCCAGATGCATTTTGTTTATACCCACGCATAAGCGTCAGCGTGCGCACACATTTTACTGTATGTATACATTACACACAAATGTACTACTATGCATGCACATGCAAAAAATCCAAGTTTATTTCACCCTTTAAAAATGTAAATTATTAAAGTTAATAAAACTCATAACATGTCTTAAATAGTCCAATTAAATATATTTCAACACAAACAAATTATGAAAACATGATTTTTTTTTCTTTCTAAAAGACATGATTGTTGTGACAATTACTATTTGTGTAAACAACTGTGGATTAGATCAAAGGCTTTTGAATGATGCTGATTAGGGCTGCAAATGAACTGAACTTTCAGCGAACAGTTCATGAACCGTTCGGCGGGAAGTTCGTTTGTGTTCGTTCGTTTAATAAATGAACGAACACGAACAAAAATTTTTGTTCGTTTAGTTAAATGAACGGACATGAACAGAGGCCGCGTTCGTTCGTTTATGTTCGTGAACGTTCGGTAACGTGTTCGTTTATGTTCGATAGTTTAATAGGGTTTATAATTTTTATAATTTATTTATTTCTTTTATTTACTCAAATAAATAATATATGTGAGGTAAACATGTTGAGCTAATTTAGTTATACTTTGGTTGGATCTAGCTGATATCTTAAGAATTATATTTTATTTCAAAGTTAATATATGTTCATTTGTGTTTGTTTATGTTCATGAACATTTCTTTGTGTTCATTAATGTTCGTTTGTGTTCGTATGCGTTCATGAACAAAATTAACAAACGGACATAAACGAACACGAACACAAGTGTTTTCTTAACGAACGAACACGAACAAAAAATCTCGTTCGGCAAGTGTTCATGAACTGTTCGTGAACACATGATTTCCTTAACAAACGAACACGAACAAGGCCTTGTTCGTGTTCGTTCGGTTCATTTACAGCCCGCTGATCTTATTGCCATAGATTTCAAACAACAATATAAACAATTTGAGTTCATTTCTTTGCTGTTTTTATTTATTTTGCCTTTTTTAATAGTTTGCTTCATTAAACAGAGACTTTAATATGTCACTGAATGATTTGGGATTGAAAGAAATTAAAAAAAAAATTATGAAAAATGAGATGATGTATATGGTTGTGCAGGAGGAGCAAGTGGGATTGGGCTAGAGACAACAAGAGTATTAACAATGAGGGGAGCTCATGTGATCATAGCTGCAAGAAACATCAATGCTGCAAATGAAGCCAAACAAGCCATCCTTAAAAACAATGAGAGTGCCAAGATTGATGTCCTTGAGCTTGATCTTTCATCTCTCAACTCGGTTAACGCCTTCGTTAATACCTTCAAAGCTCTTAATCTTCCACTCAATATCTTGATGTAAAAATCTTGCCAGTAACCCCTTACTCCTCGTTATGTTTTTATCTCTTACTAGTAAAATATACTATCTAACAGGTCGAAAGTTGTCCAATACGAACTTTAATACAAAAGTCTTCCGAAATTGTTCAGAAAGCTAGATTATCACTGAAATGATTTTTCTTTTCCTGACCGAAAAAGGCTCTCAACTTTGCAGAAACAACGCTGGTGTTATGTTCTGCCCTTACCAATTGTCACAAGATGGGATAGAGATGCAGTTTGCGACCAATCATCTAGGTTCGTTACTATAGTAGCTTACCTTCTCTTCTAAAGAAATCTTGATCACTATTACTAAGTCATATATTAAATGCTGGCCTGCTGGGAATGAATGTTTTAGGTCACTTTCACTTGACAAACCTACTACTTGATAAGATGAAGGAAACAGTTGCAACCACCGGAATCGAGGGTAGAATTGTAAATTTATCATCTATAGCTCATCGCTACACCTATGACCAAGGGATCGTATTTGATAAAATCAATGATAAAGATAGGTAACTCTGTCAGTATTTATATTCTAATGTCATTTAATAAAGTTAAAAATCTTTGTATGATCCTAAATCCTAATATGTTGTGTAATGACATCATAACTTTCCTAAACCAGCTATTCTGTGAAAAAAGCTTACGGCCAGTCCAAGTTAGCCAACATACTGCATGCAAATGAGCTCTCTCGACGCCTACAGGTATTTATTTAATTTTTGTTTATGTTCCATTTTGTCAATGAATTCATATTTGTTTAAAAATGAAATGCAGGAAGAAGGGGTTAATATTACAGTAAACTCGGTACACCCCGGGTTAATAATGACAGATCTCATGAGACATTCATTCCTGAGTATATGTAAGTGTATAAACCTTTCCTTTGCAAAATTGGATAGAAGTGATTCGGACACCACCAAAAGTCAACGCCATCAAAATTTACATTGTTTTTATACATTTTAACCCTCAATGTGAAAAGATAAAAGAAAAGTATACAAAATTTGAGGGTAAAGTTGTCCAAAACAAATTTTGGTGATGTAAAGATCAGTTCTATTAGAAAAAATAACTTAGTGAAGTGATGTATGTGTTTTTTCGGCAGGGATTTTTCGGTTGTTCACTTATCTCCTCTGGAAAACTGTCCCACAGGTATTGTTGTCTAAATGCAAATATCAAATTTACCAAAATTCTTTTCCTTCATGTATTATCTTTTTTTTTTTTTTTTTTTTTTTTTAATGGAAGGCTCTGTTACCATGTAACCAGAGACAAATCAATAAATATTTTCTGAATCTTTATGTATTTCACATTGCTTAGAATATACAATATTATGTATATACAGAGAAGCGAACGTCTCTAAGCTAAACCCTAAGGCCCAGTGTGCTACAAACTTGATTGCAACGGTGTAACATAAACACATAAACAGTGTTGTAAAAGGCTCTAGGCGCTAGGCGGGCGGTGAGGTCCAGCCTAGGGACTAGTCGGGACTAGGCGAAAATTAGGCGGAATTAGGCGTTTTGGTATTTTATACGTATTATATATATATATATATACACACAAATTTAGGGGTTTTTTGAAAATATGTTAAGATATATACACATAATACTTAGATATATACACATAATACTAAGAAATACCTAGAAATACTTAGAAATTTAATAAAAAAAAAATAAAAAAAAATAAAAAATAACACCGCCTAGGCCCGCCTAGGCTCCGCCTAATTGCCAAATCGCCCAGGAATCCGCCTAGGGCATAATTCCTAGTTTTTCTTCAGCCTAGCGCCTAGGCGCCGCCTAGGCGGCCGCCTAGGGCGCCTTTTACAACACTGCACATAAAAGGCATATAATCTAACAGTCTACATGTTGTTCAATACTTAAATACATTGTTTTGAATTATTGTGTATAGGGTGCAGCAACAAGTTGCTATGTAGCAGTGCACCCGGACCTAAAAGGGGTGAGTGGGAAATACTTTCAGGACTGCAACGAATACCCAGCAAGCAACTTTGCAACTGATCCTGAATTGGCCAAGAAGCTATGGGACTACAGTCATAACCTGGTCAACTCTCTTCAGGACTCCTAATTGTATTTAGTGTTTCATGTAGTGAGGTTTGGTTTATGTTTTATTTGGAATATATGAAGGGCTACGTAATATGTTTTTTTTTTTTTTTTATAAATACAATGCGTTGTTTTAAGTGTCTTCAATCAAACGAAACTGTTTCTTTTTTACAATTGTCTGAATCAAGATGAATATACACAACACAAATCAACCTATTTATAGATGAACAGGCAAAAATGCCACATGAGAAACATGAAACGTAACTGCTTAAAGATGAATAAACAGTTGGCTATAACCGAAAGATAAATTTAACAACTGAGAGAAAGAGAAGAATGAGCACCCGTTTTTTTTAACAGTTGAGAGACTTATGAAGCATGATTTGAAAACACCTTTTCCATTATAAGCACGAGATATAAAAATCCGGCTAATGACAAAACGAGTGCGGCAAGCATAAGAAATAGCATGGTTTGCAGTGAAATGTATGGGCTCAAAAAGAACACAACTGCAATTGAAGCACTCTGCCACAGCTTCAACTGCGCAAATGTTCCTTCCTGTTCATGTTGACAATGAAAAAGGTATTAGGATAAATTTCATTTATTATTTTATTTTTGGGTGATTTAAGTATTAACAAGGTTAAAAATGTTATCTAGAATTAATATATAGGTGTTGATGAAGATCAGTCCCCATTCATCGTGTTTATGCAAATAACAAATATCAAATTGAATAAATGTTTTTTTGAGAAGGAAGTTTATTACCATATTGTGCTTGAAGAGCATTGCCAGCAAAGCGTTAAGCTGTGTCATGAGCACCCCATCACCAATTCCCCATATCGCTGCAATGAGAAGCGGGTATGCTATGCGTAGAGCACCAGTAGGTTCACTGGAAAAAAAAAGTAGAAAAATGGAAGGATCAGAAACCTGAAGAGATCCAAATTTGACTTGTAAACAAAGGTCAACAGGAGAATAATAACCTGTAATTTAGCAGCCAGATTAATATACCACCCTGAAGAAAAGCTCCACCAGAAACAATCAAAGTGATAGATGTGAGACCGGATGTAAACCGACCAGCAGCTAGAGAACACTGAGATGCATTTCAATTGTATGGCGTCAATAAACTAAATATGAAGCTTTTAGTTATAAAATAGCCAATAAAATGACAATTGTGATTTTCATGATCTTCAAAACCATGTCATTAGCAAGAAACGCGTATAGGGTGCGTTTGGATGTGTGCGTATTGAAAGTGATTATGATATATCAAGTAATCACCAAAAACTCCAAAAAAACCCATTTGTCCCCTTTATTTTTTATTTTATTAAATTTTTTTTTTTAAATCCCACATTTAAAAAAAAATCCCACATTTTTTTTTAAAACTCCAAAAAAACCCATTTGTCCCCTTTATCAATTTTAGCAATAGTTTTGGAATTAAAAAAAGGTGTCGTCTACATTAAAAGTGCGGTTCCATCACTCACAATTGCATCAAAAACTCCATATACAGCCATAGCACCACCAACACCAGATTCACCAAGAGACGGCTGAACATAATACTTTGTAAATTCTGCCCTACAATGATAAATAACAGGCAAGTTTAATTAAAGAATGAAATGAGTACAAACAATAATAGCACCATAAGTTTATGTATACTTACCAAACAAAAGCTTGTTGTAGACCAGAAAATGCTATAAGCGGGACGATCAATAACAGCCTCATATCACACAAAGGGGTTATTACTTGCTTCCACAAAGATACTAACAAAGTACTGAAACCGACAGAAGAATCTCTCTCCCCCTCGGTTTCTTCACCATCCCTTTTCTTCAAGAAGGACATTAGAACCGTTCCCAAGGTCATGCTACCAAGAAAGACGGTGAAAAGTAAAGTTGTGCCGCTGGTACTTCCCTCCTGCAAATATTTTTATAACATAAATTGACAGTCTGAAATTCAAAGCTATTTCATCATATCGTCTTCATGTAGAAGTAAATGGTTCATGACATATGTTGCACTTGAAGGTTAATAATGTGTCGGCTTTGGCACATGCATGTTTTATAACTGCTGTAGTTTAAGGTGTTGATTATTAGAAGCCAATAACTGAAAAAACCTTTAGATGCAGATGCTTACCTCTCCATCCTTCAACAGCACAAGAGTCAAAAGATTTCCAAATAGCTGACAATTCAAAACAAACGAATATTAGTTTATATGTTAACAACATTAACTGTATCAAAGTTTAAAAGGAGCCTCGAGGAGTTTTCCCTTCGCCTCACAAGGCGTAAGCTTTGAGGCGAATCGAAGCGTAAGGCCAAGGCTGATTTAAAAAATAAATATAAAAATTATATATCTTATAAAAAATAAAATAATTGACCCAGAAAAGTCTAAAACATAAAAAACACTCATCAAAAATAAAATAATTGACCCAAAAAGTCCAAAATATCAAAAAAAAAAACACGAAAAGCTCCCTAGACCACCTTAGGCGCACGTTTTCTTAACACCTCAGCCCTTAGAGGCGTATGTGCAATCTGAACCCCATGAGGCGCGCCTCAGACTTGTTTTCTTAGCGCCTCACCTCGAAGCGCACGGCTCAAACGTTTTTTTAAACCATGAACTTTATTACTAAAAATTTGAGACTAGAACCTTAAATAGTTAGCATTGTTCAGAGAAACATTAAACTCCACCTGGTGAGTAGCAAAAATTCCCCAAAACTCTCCATTGAAGTGGCCAATTACAGTTCCTTCATGTAGCTTATGATCATTTGCTTGGCTCCTTGCGGTTGACGTAAGGTATGTCCCCTGATACACAAACACATAGTTGTACACTTAGCCATACATATATTACTATTACAAGTCCAATGCTAATAACTACACATACATACATACCTCCCCGACCCACAAAATAGCCGCAGCAAACCCAAGGTACAAAGAAGCCGGCACCATTGTATACCTATGATGAAAGAAACATAAATTCTAACACTTCCTAACAACTAAAAGTGCATTATTGATTGTTGCAATAATATTAGTTACCATGATGGTTTCAAATTTGCAGCTATATACAACCAATAACCTGTAGTACCCAACAGCAGCGCATTCTTCGATCCAAGCGTTCTAACCACGGACGAGGCAAACAGCGATGAAACCGTAAACGATGTATACAATATCCCAAGTGAAATAGTTCCAAGATCTCCATCCTATAATAATAATAATAATAATATAATAATAATAATAATAATAATAATACTAATAAATAATAATAATTTTTTTAAATAAACAAATAATTCTATTACCACATAATTGTGAAAAATTACATCGGACACAAATTCAATAATAATAATAATAATAATAATAATAATAATAATAATAATAATAATAATAATAATAATAATAATAATAATAATAATAATAATAATAACAGAAAATCAATTTGAATCCAATTTAATCAAACTTATTGGAATATGTTACATAAAGTAAAGTATGAATTAAAGACTGACAGTATTAAGTGTACTCTGCAGATTCTGAGCAGCACCATAAGCCAAGAAAATCAATAAGAAGGCCCAGCTAAGGATATGTATGTCTCTGCCATGATTAACTGTTTGATTTGGATTATCAACAAGTGGTGATTCTTCATCCAAAGCCATGATGATTATTATTAATTGCGGGTCAACTGACGAGTGAGTATATATGATTGAATTATAGAATGAAAGAATAGATAGGGTGGATTGGTATATGCAGGCAGGCAGGAAGATATAAATATGTAAAATAATAATAATAATATAGAAGATGGAGTGCAGGCGAGAGTATAAATAATAATTGGTGGTATCGGAAGGAGTTGATACAAGACAGACAGAGAGAGGGTATCTAAAGAATCTGGCGTGCGTGTGTTTGCATCTCACAAACAAAGAAACAAAATGGATTATTTTAGAGGGTGTTTTGGATGGGTTATGGTTGTAGCACGGGTGTAGTTGCTTTTAGATTATTGCGTTTTGATAACATATTAAGGGGGTGTTTGGGATTGATTATTCAAAACAGATTATGCGTTTTGGAAAAGCAGGGGTGGGGCTGCTTATAGATTATTGCGTTTTGGTAGCCTAAAAAACTGATTATCTGCGTTTTCAAAACGCAATCCAAACACTAAAAACTGATTATCTGCGTTTTCAAAACGCAATAATCTAAAAATCAGATTCGAAACGCAATCCCAAACACCCTCTAAATGTAAATAATCTATTTTTATAAACCTTTTTCAAACACTAAAAACTGATTATATGCGTTTACAAAACGCATTAATCCAAAAATCCATTTCAAAACTTAACTTAACTCCAAACATTCTTTTAGCATTCGCCATTTGACTATATTTCTCTCTCATTTCTAATTAAATAATAGTTTTTTTATATTTTTATTATTGTCTTTTCTCTTCTTGTTCTTTACTTACACACTTTAAAAAATTATAGATGTGAACAATATTTCCTCTAAATTACTGATAAACGGTCACAATTATTTAGTACCACTCTATATAATATGAAGAACTTACACACAAAAATATCGAGGGCCTGATGTGAATGTTGATTAGGATATAATGAGAATAAAGCCCTCTTTTAACGTGATGCTTATGTGGCGCTAAGGTGGCAGAATGTAACCATCCACACCATCTAACCTTATATGTTTAAAAATGATTACTTAAAATTTCTTTTTCCTTAGGTTTTTTGTCTCTTATGTTTAAAGTTTAGGGGTGTCAAAATGGATAGGTTAGATTGAGTTGGTTGTTAGATTAGGATGTGTTTGGGTCAACATAGGTAAACTAGAAAAAGGGTTATAATGGATTCACGTAAGAATGAGTTTGAATTAGGGTGACTTAAACATATAAAATTAAAAAAAATAAATAACCATACTAAAAAATTTATAAAATATATAATACAATAATATTTAAAAATAAAAAAATAGAATCTATGATCGGGGCCAGTTAACGACCTGACCCTTAAACGAGCCAAACCGTTTTGACCTGACCACGACCGTTAAGGACATGTAATGTTTCAACTAGACTGGGACAGTAGATGACTTGGACCATTTCGACTCGACCGACACCCTTAATGATTTGTACAATTTCGACCCGACCGGGCTTGTTAACGACCTAGGCATTTTTTACCTGACCTGGGCTGTTTCGACCCGATCGACGCGTTAATCACCCCAAACTATTTCGATCCAACCGGACCCATTAACGACCCGGACCACTCGACCGAGACAAGATGTTAATGACCCAACTGGGCCTGTTAAAGACCCGAAAGGATGTTAGCGACATGTGCCGTTTTGATCGAACCAGGCCGTTAATGACCCAACAGATACCAACCATGTTGGCCCAACATATAATGAAACCCAGCTGGAGCCTAAGCCCAAAACAAGACAATAGTGTTCATTGATATATAAAGGGCAAATTACATAAGGATAACATGTAAACGGATAACAAGCTGCGACGTCATCCGTTTTTTGGGTGGTCGAAAAGTTGTTGTGAACCATCCGCTAGACTTTTGTCAAGAACCGAACTGTCTCCGTGTCAAGAAGCCAAATGTAGGAAGCCCATTCGTTACATGGAGTGATCCGCAAGATTCTGCTGAAGTGCACGTCACCACTTTCAATTCCCACTTTCCAATTTTCATGTTTTATTTACTTTTGTTTGAACTAGTCATGAGAGGAGCTTAATATGTATAAAATTTTGGGTCGAAAACACGTAAACTTACACTACAGAGCAAAATAACAGGTGGGGTGGGGCCAGTGACATACCCAGGAATTTATTTCAATGTAGTCACTATTTTTATATTATCCAACCTTATAAAACCGAATAAATAAATTTTTTGATCGGTTTGACGATTTAGGTCGGGTCAGGTCATGATTTTAAATAAAATTAAAAAAAAAATAAGTAATACTAAGATACAACAAGTAAAAAGAAAATAGAATTTTTCAATCTAGATAAATAAACTATAAGATTAAAATTTTTTTATCTTACATTACACTTTACAAATCTAAAAGTTAAATCATATATGTAAATATCTTTTAGTTATAATAAATAAACCGACACTAAAATAAAATAAAAATACTTATATTATGTTAAGTCTTGAAATAAAAATACTTGTTTATTTATGAACAGCTGGCAGAAGAACGTCAGGAAATATTGCCCTTTCCTTGAGAAAATAAAATACTAAAATAAAATTAAGCCCATAATATAAACCCTTTTAAAACTTAACTGTTGTTTATTCTTCTTTCATTTACAGGATGTCAGACTGCCTCTCCGGTCACTGAACCACCGCTCGCCGGCCGCAAGCTTTCAAACATATCTTTTCTTTCTTTTTTAACTTTGACTAATGTTGTCACCATCTAAAAAATCATTGATGTCACTCACAGAACTCATACATATATCTCTATATATACGTGAAAATTCACTGTAGTCCCGTGACTATGTAGTCGCCTTAATAAATCCGCCCCTGGGCGGCGCACACCCTGACCTCAACTAAGCTTCGCCCTTGTCTCCATATAATAAGAGACATGGGCGATAAGCCTTGTTCTCCTGCATGTTTAAATTTTGTATTTTGCTTTGGAAAATATACTAGAAAATTGCCCAAAATTAGTGTTATCTTGAATTCTTGGAGTGTTTGCCTACTAAAAAAATACTCTATCCCTTCCAGTGAGGAGGTCATGTCAGCCTGGAGCAAAAATTCTCTAGGTTTTACGACAATGCTCCTTTAACGGTGGGTTACCTCCAGTGGCGGATACAAGATTTTTTTCTTATGCTGTCACTTTTTTTAGTGATCTTATATCTCAAACGAAACATTAGAATTTTTTTCAGGAAAGTGTCGAGAAACATAATAAAATACGATATGAAATAATGATTTCAAGGGCCGAGTGCGATAAACGTGCATATCAATTTTGAATTTGCATAAATGAAAACAAAACAGTTGGTGGAGATGATTTGATGCTTGGATTTCTAGCTTTATGGTCATTTGGTCAAGGTTATTTGTGACAACCTGCACCCTTCATTTTTCATAAATGTGCATAATTGGTTCCTCAACTATTTCAAATTTTTCATTTTTAACCCTCGTATTTTAATAGGACTAAAATTCACAATTTAATAAAACTTATAGTTTTTATAAGTAAAAGTATGCACGTTTTATACTCACATCTACACCCGAGCACGTATGTTTCAGATCTTGATACTCAAAGCCCTTAATTTTTGGTCCTAAAACAACTTAGAAACAGAAGGAAACAAGTCTAGAACTTAAAATTGATTAAATTAGAAAAATTATTTTAGCCCTCGCGCTCCGCTGAGACAGTCAAAGTTCCAGTCAAAGTCCTAGTCAAAGTCTTAATCAAAATCCTAGTCAAAGTCCTAGTCAAATAGTCAATTCATCTTAAAACCTTACTTTATTGTGTTGACCAATTTTAAAGCCTAATTGAACCCAAAACTAGTATAAAATCCACCTATGACCCATTAAACTTTGCACCTCTAAATCGATTGTTTCAATTTGATTAAACTCTCCCTCATACCTTTCTTCTTGAGTATATTACTTCTACATTTGAAGCTTTGGTTATAAGCTCTTGTAATTGGCGAATTGGAAGCTTGATATTTTTTTCCTATTCGGTTTCTTTTCTATAAAATTGGACTAGTTTCGTTGTTGAATCTTTGGATTGCTCGCATTTTCACGCTCGCTTAGTCATCTAGTCATTTGGCGAAAGTGAGTATTTCCTATCCTCTTTTTGTCTTTATTCACTTTTGGGGGTGTTACATGTACATTTATACAAAATACACATACAAGTTCACATTTTTACAATACAATTATAGTACATTGTGCATTTGCTTAAATACGTGCTTTATGCTTAGACATTACATGTAGAACACATTTGTACTTAGTGAAGTCATTAACCATGTACAAGCCGACCTTAACATTGGATAGCGCTATTGGATTGACAACCCACCTAGGTTGATTCTCCCCCTTTTTCATCGGAGAATCCATGGTCATTGTTAAGTTATTATCCAATTATTTGGATAAGTACACCGTCGTTCATTTAGTACATTATACAGTCACAGGATTGATTTCACTCATTTGTATGATACATAGTTTACATAATTGCACTGTAGCTTTGCACTTGAATTGTATAACATTTTCCAACTTACTATATGTATTAAATCTAGGAATGCTCACCAACATTTCATATATTGACAAAACTTATTTTGTACATGTTTCAGGTGCAGTTTGATCTTAGTACTATAGCATTGGATTTTAGTGCTTGCTTTTAATAAGTTATTTCAAATTTAATGTTTCGTTCAGACTTTTGTATTTTTCACATTTCATCTATGTAAGACAATTTAAATTATTCAATAATATATTTACATTTTAGTACCATGTGCTTTTGAACAATCGTCACTATGTGACACCTCGATGATTCCGCCATCGGTTGGGGTGTTACAGATTGGTATCAGAGCCATGGTTATAGGGAATTAGGTTATTAGAATGCCTTTTAGCCTAATCTATAACTAAGCTTACATTCACGAGTCCTCTCGTGATTATTTCTCTTTATCCTATTATTTTCTATCAAGATATTTTCGCTATGATTCTTTCTTGTTATTCTTTCGGTGTTTTGTTTAGAGAAGAAGATACTCGTATTTCACAAACGAAACGATATCACCAAGTTAGGAGTGACATCCATACCTTGGTGATTAGTTTCACTCCTCTATATGTTATTTATCTTAGGAATATATCTTTGATATAGGAGTGACATCCACACCTCAAAGAGTATTTCTTTCAAAAAGGAACTTAACCATTAAGCTGGGAGTGATATCCTTAACTTAGTGATTGGTTTCATTCCACAATCGTTTTCAATTTTGAAATACATCTTTGAGTTAGGAGTGAAATCCAAATCTCAAGGATCTATTTTTGCATCTCGTTTTTAATCTCGCTAAAGTTTTGGAATTCACTAGTGATGGGGCACGTGCAATCTGGAAGGGTAAGCACCTGGATCCTAAGTTTTCTGTCTAGGCCTGGTATTTCGTATAAATCCCAATCAGACGATGGACCCGTATACCTACCTGGGAACTCTTGGGATGAGCATTCACTTATAGGCTAAAGTACGCCCCCACAAGTCACTAGGAAATTTCAAATAGTTGAGTTGGTCAAAGTTTTCTATGGAAACAATTCCAATGTTTTATATCATTGATATTTATGTTTGTTTATCATTTTAAGATTCCATTTAATCACTTGATGTTTCATATGCCATTATTCATTGATCATTCGCTTTTGAATCCCTTATCATCATTACTAAAACTTTTGTTCGATATATTATCGCATTAAAGCTTACACTATTTCACTTATGCTCATGATTTTTACACTATAAGGTATTACTCGTTTTGCGTTAAAACATTTTTACCCACGACTTAAGTTTTAAACTCTGTGTTTAACTTTGATCACATCCTGATTTTAGGAATGTTGCGTCATCATACAGTTAAAAATAAACATGGTTTTTCCAAACTTATTATTTCAACCTGTTTTATACCTTCATGTTTACAAACTTACTTGATCGAAGTCACAGTATATCCTCATATACCTAATACTAATATTGCTGCACCCAGTCTCCTAAGCCATAGCCAACTACCATTAGTTAGAACTTCTTAGTCAGACTAAACTCATACATAAATAACTACCTACACGATACACACTAGTACACTACTCTCTAAAACGATTAATTTGACAACTTATTCTATAAGTCTTTTCACAAAGCCTATTCGCCAAATTAGAACACACTTTTCATACACCTTGTGCCTTGAAACAAATAGCCCGCTATGAGCCCAAATAGATGCCTTAACGATCCTGCAAATAAATGATCTTTCAATGTATAAATTTCGTAAAAGTTTGAAAATTTAAAAGGTTTCAAGTTTACCAAGTTTTAACGGGTAACACTTCGATTTTCTCAACATTTCATAACAATTAAAAATTTCCGACTTTTCAACCCACAAGTTAAAGAAATGTTTAAATACAGAAAATTTTATTTTCCAAAATTCGTCAAGGCATCTGGGATCATTCACAACCTTCACATCATTTTAAATCTTGGTCTTTCGAAACACATTAGATTTACACACACTTCATGAAATGGTTTCATCTTGCATTTTATAAACTTGCATTGCATATTTTACAAATCAAATGTAAGTCTGCATGTTTTCATATAACGTATCAAATATATGTTTTCGGGAGAAATTTGCAACTAATAATATACCTTATAACACTTTTCAAACTCGACTTCTCGTAAACACATGAAAATGTGTACCTACGAAATCTTTTCAAGTGAACCTATTTTGAACTTAAAACATTCTTCGGTTTTCAAAAAGTTATCCTCATACCAGTAGACTATACGTCTGTTCTGCGCACTTTCATTTACAGTAAATTTCATTATTTTTTTACACCATTCTATTTATAGTTACGTTCGTACAATATCTTATTATTTTTGTATTATTCTTTTGTTGGTAGTTATTTTCACGCGTTATTCGCAACTATTCGCGCACTAGTTATTAGTAGTTATTCTTACAACACTAGTTTTGAGCATTAATTTAACTCGTTTATTTTCATTTTGTGCAAATTGTGCGATTTACTCGATTTACATTATGCTATTATTTCAATCGAAATTTTATGCTATACTTATATACTTACATGAACGCATATTTGGTATGCATATTTTTTTTTGTTGTGAGCAAAACCCTGTTATACTTTACATTATTTTGTTCATCATCATGGCCAACGAACATACTAATTGATAGCTTGTATGAGATCTAAGCCAGTTCCCATATACGACTCGGTTCAGAGTATTCCTCTAACCCGAGGGGAACGATGTAATCCTCAGAGTTTATCAATATGGTTGTTTAGAGCCCAATGATGTGAACAGAAATTTACCGGTTAAAGGGTGAACCTGAAAGGGGAAGAACATCTAACCGCATCTTATACTTGAGCAGTATCTACTACAACACACATTTTGGTTGCACGCATTGTTTCTTGTATTACTTATGTTAGTGTTATGAAAAAGCATAGCACCCTAGTGTAAGGTAAATCGATGATTACGGTCCGGAACGCAATCATGGATTTACAGGTACATGGGGGTGGTGTGTGATTCTACTTAGGCTATTGGTAGACAATCAGTACGAGTCCAAAGTATCAGTAGTGTGGTGGGTTAGTTGCGGTACACCCTATATATAAGCACGAGCGATACTGCGGGAGCGGACTAGGAGTCTGACCAAGAACCTACCCATTACTATCTCTTTATTAGATCGTTGACTAATAGCTAGCATTTTCGATAAGAATGTTTTTACACGAGCTTCGATTCGACTTCCTAGAGTCTTTCTCTGGACCATCCACACAGAAAACACAAACTTTGTATACTCTTACACTCTCTGTTAGTCGAAATCCTGTTGCATGTCCTTAATAAAGTTCAGTCAGAAACTTCTCTAAAGTAAGGGAAGCTACTATAACACTGCTCTGCCCTCACCAGTTACATACTTTTCCCAAACCTTGCTCATTATAAACTCTTAATTCTCTAACCTTGGGTCAAACTTTAAGGATTTTCAAACTCTTATTTTGGGTATTAAACAACTACTTCAAACCTTTTCAAATCATGGCTGATGCATTTCTTAAAATCTACTTGCCTTTTTACAAATGTCTTTTGTTTCATGGAAACCTTCACTTGAAAGTAATTTCGGGACAAAATTTTCTAAAGTAGGGGAGACTGTGACAACCTGCACCCTTCATTTTTCATAAATGTGCATAATTGGTTCCTCAACTATTTTAAAATTTTCATTTTTAACCCTCGTATTTTAATAGGACCAAAATTCACAATTTAATAAAACTTATAGTTTTTATAAGTAAAAGTATGCACGTTTTATACTCACATCTACACCCGAGCACATATGTTTCAAACCTTGATACTCAAAACCCTTAATTTTCGATCCTAAAACAACTTAGAAACAGAAGGAAACAAGTCTAGAACTTAAAATTAATTAAATTAGAAAAATTATTTTAGCCCTCGCGCTCCGCTGAGACAGTCAAAGTACCAGTCAAAGTCCTAGTCAAAGTCTTAGTCAAAATCCTAGTCAAAGTCCTAGTCAAATAGTCAATTCATCTTAAAACCTTACTTTATTGTGTTGACCAATTTTAAAGCCTAATTAAATCCAAAACTAGTATAAAAACCCACCTATGACCCATTAAACTTTGCACCTCTAAATCGATTGTTTCAATTTGATTAAACTCTCCCTCATACCTTTCTTCTTGAGTATATTACTTCTACATTTGAAGCTTTGATTATAAGCTCTTGTAATTGGCGAATTGGAAGCTTGATATTTTTTTCCTATTCAGTTTCTTTTCTATAAAATTGGACTAGTTTCGTTGTTGAATCTTTGGATTGCTCGCATTTTCACGCTCGCTTAGTCATCTAGTCATTTGGCGAAAGTGAGTATTTCCTATCCCCTTTTTGTCTTTATTCACTTTTGGGGTGTTACATGTACATTTATACAAAATACACATACAAGTTCACATTTTTACAATACAATTCTAGTACATTGTGCATTTGCTTAAATACGTGCTTTATGCTTAGACATTACATGTAGAATACATTTGTACTTAGTGAAGTCATTAACCATGTACAAGCCGACCTTAACATTGGATAGCGCTATTGGATTGACAACCCACCTTGGTTGATTCTCCCCCTTTTTCATCGGAGAATCCATGGTCATTGTTAAGTTATTATCCAATTATTTGGATAAGTACACCGCCGTTCATTTAGTACATTATACAGTCACAGGATTGATTTCACTCATTTGTATGATATATAGTTTATATAATTGCACTGTAGCTTTGCACTTGAATTGTATAACATTTTCCAACTTACTATATGTATTAAATCTAGGAATGCTCACCAACATTTCATATGTTGACAAAACTTATTTTGTACATGTTTCAGGTGCAGTTTGATCTTAGTACTATAGCATTGATTTTTAGTGCTTGCTTTTAATAAGTTATTTCAAATTTCATGTTTCGTTCAGACTTTTGTATTTTTCACATTTCATCTATGTAAGACAATTTAAATTATTCAATAATATATTTACATTTTAGTACCATGTGCTTTTGAACAATCGTCACTACGTGACACCTCGATGATCCCGCCATCGGTTGGGGTGTTACATTATTTGATGCTTGGATTGCCTCTAGTTTGACTTCCATGAAAATTTGATTGCCTATTAGTTTGTTTCCTTTTTACTAATGCTTAAAAAATGAAGATGCTAAAAAATAGGGCTAAGTCTCGAACTCCTAACAAAGTGAAAAGAAAATAAAGGCATTTACCACCACAAACCACCTCTCATTTGTTAGTATGTAGTCACTCTAATAATTCTTATGCAGTAACTCAAGTAATCTATTATACCCATCCTACCAAAATATCAAAAATCGTTGCTGTCCTGTGACCTCAACCCCTCTAAGGTGGCTCCGCCCCTGGTTACCTCTAGAATGGTCGAAGGCTAAGTCGCCAGCGCCGTCTACAAGTACTGAGTATAGTTTTGAACACAAAATAGTGTGCTTGAAGATACATTTAATATGTGCTATAATTTTAGGATTTTTGGTATATCTCCAATAGTAATAACCCAAAAGCAACTATCCAATCAATTAACATAACCTTTCTTCTTGTAGCAACATAGAGATAATTTGTAGCTGAATTTTAAGTCTTCTTAAATAACCGTACTCATGTGCCAGGGTTATTTGGAAACCAAGTATTACTATACATGTTCATCACTTCTATTTTTCTTTTTTTAATTTATTATAAAAATGCAATCTTTGTATGATAGTTAAGAATAGGCCCCTAAAAGTTGTAATTAAATTCACATAATTTACAATCTATGACCAATTAAGAAGAAAATAGAATACACATAAAGACAACTACTTTTATGTTATCAATTTATATCAATCTATACGAATCAAGATGAATAAACATACATAAATGTCACATGAAATATAGCTGCTAAAAGAGGAATAAACAGTTGCTACAATTATACAAGAAGATAAATAAACAACTGAGCTTGAGACTTATGAAGCATGATTGGAAACTAGCTTTTCCACTTTAAGCACGAGAAATAGAAATCCGGCTAATGACAACACGAGTGCAGCAAGCATAAAAAATAACATAGTTTGCAGCGAAACGTATGGGCTCAAAAAGAATACAACTGCAATTGCAGCACTCTGCCACAGGTTCAATTGTGCAAACGCTCCTTCCTGTTTATGTTCATGTTATCTATAATTAGTTTATAAGTAATTTATATATATCGGTGCCTAGGATTCTATTTTATCATCAATTGAGTCCGTGTGCATCATAAGAGGAAGTTTACTGTAAAGCAAATTGGTAAATGCTTAAAAACTTTCAAATGGAAGAGGAACCTTCAATATATACAGAAAAGAACGCGAGGAACACATATATCAGGCCCATTGGTCATAAATAAATAAAACGTGTTAGTACACAATATAAGATTAACATATGTTACCATGTTGTGCTTGAAGAGCATTGCCAGTAAAGCATTAAGCTGTGTCATGAGCACCCCATCGCCAATTCCCCATATCGCTGCGATGAAAAGCAGGTATACTACACGTAGGGCACCAGTAGGTTCGCTGAAGAAAATAAAGAACAAGAGGGGCTTAGAGATCCAAGTTTGACTTTTGTGCAAAGGTCAACATGGGAATAATAACCTGTAATTTAGCAGCCAGATCAATATACCACTCTGAAGAACGGCTCCACCAGATACAATCAAAGTGATAGATGTGATCCCGGATGTAAACCGACCAGCAGCTAGAGAACACTAAGACGCGTTTCAATTGTATTTCTTTTGGGAAAATAATAGCATCTTATACATAAAATGTGTCGGTTCTATCACTCACAACTGTATCAAAAGCTCCATATACAGCCATAGCACCACCAACGCCAGACTCGCCAAGAGATGGCTGAACATAATACTCCGTAAATTCTGCCCTATAATGATAGATAAAACGCATGCTTAATTAAAGAATGAAGTGAGTTCTTACAATACTAGCGTCGTAAGTTTATGTATACTTACCAAACAAACGCTTGTTGCAGACCAGAATATGCTATAAGTGGGACGATCAATAACAGCCTCGTGTCACACAAAGGGGTCGTTACTTGCTTCCACAAAGATACTAAAGAGGTATAGAAACCGACAGATGAATCTTTCTCTCCCTCAGAAACTTCACCGTCCCTTTTCTTTAAAAATGACATTAGAACCGTTCCCAGTGCCATGCTACCAAGAAAAATGCTGAAAAGTAAAGTTGTGCCGCTTGTATTTCCCTCCTGTAAATGAATAAAGAATTTTATACATAACATGACTCTCTAAAATTCTAACTTTTCATTTCTACAAAATGCATAATATAAGTTTTATTGTTCATTACAAATTGAAGGTTCTTCATGTTTCGGCTTAAGCACATGCAGGTTTTAAGACTGCTGTATTCGCAGCTATTGATTTATTAGAAGCGGTTTATTGATAAAACTATTAGATGCAGATTCTTACCGCTCCATCCTTCAAAAGACCAAGAGTCAAAAGGTTTCCAAATAGCTGACAATTAAACACAAAACAAGTTAGTTCATCTGTTGAGTGTTGACATCATTAAGAGGGTGTTTGGGATTGCTTTTTCAAAACAGCTTCTGTGTTTTGAAAAAGCAGGGGTGGACCTGCTTTTCGATTATTACGTTTTGGTAGCTTGAAAATCTATTTCAAAACTCAACCCCAAACACTAAAAACTGATTATTTTGCATTTTCAAAACACAATAATCTAAAAATCTATTTCAAAACGCAAAATCCCAAACACCCCCTAAGTCTGTAAGTCTTAGCATTATCGGATTAGCATGAATATTTGAATTATTTAAAAGATTTGTATAGATTTAGAGATTATCTTTGTTTCCTAATTATCTTGTATCTTCTTCCCTATATAAAGGGATGGTATTGTAATCTTTCAATTCAATCAATAATATTCATACCATAAACCACTTTTAGTAAGTAGTTAACTTTTTTTTTTTAAATCGAAAAATAGGTTAAACATCACCTGGTGACTAGCATAAATTCCCCAAAACTCTCCATTGAAGTGACCAATTACATTTCCTTCATGTAGCTTGTGATCATTTGCTTGGCTCCTTGCAGTTGAGGTTAGGTATGTTCCCTGATATACAAACACATATCAAGCCATGTATAATTGTATATGCTACTATTACAAGTCCAAAATAACGTAAACATCATGTGGTATTTTTATAAAATTTAGCCGATCTTAATACATAAAGATACGTACGTTATACATACCTGCCCAACCCATAAGATAGCAGAAGCAAACCCAAGGTACAAAGAAGCCGGCACCATTGTATACCTATGACGAAGAGTCTAAGTTTATCACATTACGGATAGAACTAGAAGTATTTCATTATGGTTTTGTAAAGTTTTATATATGTATATTAATTTATATAAAACTAACTCAATCAAACAAAGTTTTAGTTTAGAATCCAATATCCTTAACCTTTTTAGTTAGGCCTAACGATCCGTTTAACTTATTAAAATAGTTTATTTTGTTACAATAGTTTCGTTTTGTTTAGTTTATTGTTATCACAATAATCACTTTATTTTGAATTTTTATAATATGCATACGCGTGTACTTACAAGGCCCATTTTTTGTAGTTGCACAGATCGAGCACGGGAATTCTTAGAGACGGTCCTAATTATGATTTTAAAACTTCATAACAACTAACATTATAGCGTTGAAAGTGTTAGAAAATAACCCCAAAGAAATCACAATCAAGAACACACAATTGTCAAAAGCTTATTATTATTATTATTATTATTATTATTATTATTATTATTATTATTATTATTATTATTATTATTATTATTATCAATGAATTGAAAGAATTGATTACAAAAGAAAAAAAATAGAATGAATGAATTGAAATTTGAAAACTACATCTCACAGCTATTTAACTAACTTTCCCTCCAGGTTAACCAACTATTAACAAAGTTTAAAGAAAAGTGACAACTATGGCCCCTCAACTTTGAACCACTGACCAATACTACCCAAAATAGCCTTCAACAGAAATAATATCAATTACCATGATGGTTTTAGATTTGCAGCTATGTACAGCCAATAACCTGTAGTAGCCAACAGCAGCGCGTTCTTCGACCCAAGCTTTGTAACCACGGACGAGGCAAAGAGTGAAAAAACTGTGAAAGACGCGTACAATATGCCGAGTGAAATAGTTCCTAAATCTCCATCCTGTAATAAGTAATAACCAACACTATGATATGTTACATCCAATATCATGTTGAGTGAAATTAAAACATAATATAAACAATGCGACCGACTGTATTAAGTGTACTCTGCAGATTCTGCGTAGCGCCATATGCCAAGAAAATCAATAAGAAGGCCCAGCTTAGAATATGAATGTCGCGGCCGTGATTAACTGTTTGATTTAGTGATTGAATTGAAGTATCAATAAGTGGTGAATCTTCTTCATCCAGAGCCATTTGTGATTGTCTAGTGGTTCTAAGCAGGCTAAAGTTTACATAATAATGGATATTATTGTTGTAGACTGTGGGATATGTAGGGTAGAGAAAAAGTAGGCATTATTGATGGTATCCAAGTATATGAAAGAGACACATATAGAGGTATCTAAAGAATCCGGCATGTGATGTGTTTGTATGGCTGAAAAAATTTGATTTTTTAAAGTTATTTTATATTTAACTTTGGTTATTGGTCAAGTGCCAGAAGTGTTACGGTACAGTGAAGATTATGCATGTAATTTTCAATTGCAACCTCCCATCCAAACTACATGTACATCACCACCCGAGAACCCCTCCCACCGGCAGCACAACCTGACAACCCCTCCCTCATCTACATCTCTCTCCTTCTCTCTCTTTGTATGAGAGTTGAGGCTTTTGACCGGGTCAATTTACCAAAATAGCCACTCCAACCGTCTCGGGAAAGACGGCTCACAGGTCCCGAGACGTCTCCATGAGGCTTTAGTGGTGACTAATAGCCGATTGCCACGTGCCAAAAATATAATAAAAAAATATTCACATGTCCCGAGACGTCTCCATGAGGCTTTAGGCGTTGGGAGACATCACAGAGACGCTTCCGACACGGTTGCAAAAGACGTTTTAGGAGTTGGGAGGCGTCACAGAGACGCTTCCGCACAGTGGAGACGTCACAGAGACGTTTTAGGCGTCGTGAGACGTCACAGAGTCACTTGGAGACTTTTTTATTAGAGGAGAGAGAGAGAGACTTGGGACACGTGCTTGTTTTGATTGGTCACCATCTCACCCGTCTTTGGAGTCGGCTTAGATGCCTCGGGATGGAGGAACCGTCTCTCCTGAGACGGTTGGGGTGGCTATTTTGGTAAATTGACCAAGTAAGACCATATTGGTGATTTTCCCTTAAATAATTTACCATCTAATAGCAGCGAGGAGGAATACATAATACATATTAAGCTGACTACTTTTGTGTTATATCAATTTAGATGATACATTTTTTTAACCTGTTTGTGTTAACTCAAACTACAAACAAATTTCAACTTCTCTAGTGGCATGTGAATTATTTATAGAGGATGTCATGTACCAACATTTCCATATGGTTGATAATTCATCGTGGGTTCATGTTTCCATTTTATTTACTTTACATGTTAATTCCTTATTTTAGGTTAGTGGGTTTAGTGGTAGAGTGGCACTAGTTTATTTGGTAATGGAGTTAGTGGTCATAGTGGGTAGTTAAAAGTTGTCAATCTCTTTTCAATTGTATGGCTATAAAATGGCCAGAACCTATTCGACTAGAGTCATGAATTAAGTTATGAAATTTGTCTAAATATCTCTCTATTTTCTAATCTGGTTTCTCACTATTTTCTTTGGCCAACAATTAATGTTGGAACCACATTAGAGAAGTGTGGTTTCTAAACATCAATTTGTCTTTTAAAAAGGGTTGCGGCGTATCTTATTGTTCGTTTACCTGCCCCTTGTTTGTAATTGACTGTTAAAAATGTTATGTATTTCAATAAATGAAGCAAAAATTGAAGTATGCATACAGAATCATATTTTCTTTCGTATACATACTCCCTTTCAGCTCCAATTTAACAAAGGAATTTGAATGCCACGAGATGTATTAAACAAAAATAAAGGAGACATATAGAATTACCAATTTAATTCGACAAAAATGACTTCACACGCACTTTTGGACTTTGATGGGTGTAAAATTTAGACTTCACCTCTCCTGGGTTTAAAGTTTGAACATTGAATTGGGCTACTTTTGTGCTATGACGTTGATGGACAGATTAAACTAGTAATTAGACCCGTGCGCGTTGCAGTGTGGGTACATTACAAACATTTAATGAACTGGTCCAAATGATATGTGTAACATTCGCAAATTTCTAATAAATTTGGAATAACATTTAGGGAAAAAATTGTAATACCCGAATTTTAATTTGGTAAAATACTTAAATTGTTTTAAGTGTCAAAACTAATAACTAATTTTGCTACATTGAAAATTGAATGCATAACTAAAACGTAAAGCTCAAACCAATAAAAAAAAAGAACTAAATAGAAAGTTGTTAAGTTTTGATGTTAAATAGATTTTTTTTATAAACTCAACGGTTTATGAAACAAACAAAGTCAACATGCCAACCTTATGTATTATTTTCCTACACTACTCAAATCGGGTTCAACATGTTTCAACAAGTTTTTATTAGTAATAATTATGAGCATTTATATATTGAAACTACATTTTTTTATTGATACTTATGTTTGTTTGAAATTGTTTTTATGTCACCATAAATTCCATTTATTAACCTTGATCATTTGAAATATATATATAGACACACATGGGGGCATTATATTGGAAAAAAAAAATCATTTGTTCACTATATTCATGTCGCGGATTTCACAAATTTCTATTTGCATCTATAATTCTTCTTTGAGTTCCCAAATTTCTGAACAAGATTAGTAGTTATCCTACGCGTTTAAGGTCCAAGCATAATCCATTAGTTCTTGTTTTCTGACGAATTTGGAAGCTTAATCTTGGGTTCTATTTCGGTTTTATTTCTACAAATTGGATTA
Source organism: Ambrosia x helenae (assembly GCA_030844895.1). Taxonomy (NCBI): domain Eukaryota; kingdom Viridiplantae; phylum Streptophyta; class Magnoliopsida; order Asterales; family Asteraceae; genus Ambrosia; species Ambrosia x helenae. Next base: position 45,177,425 of record CM061232.1, on the reverse strand, counting down.
GCTACGTTGTGAGTTTTTCCGATTATTTGTGCATGATACATTATTCATATTTATAGATCAATAGCCCTCTATTTAGTTTGTTAATTATAGTGTCTAAGGGTTTCAATTGGATAATCTATGGTTTAGGGTGTTCTAGATTATTTGGGGATTTTGATTTAAAAGTTTATAGAACTTTATAAATTCATAACTCACTCATTTCTTATACAAAAATTATGAAACTTGGTAGACTTGCTCCTATAACTGATTAGAAGTTTTAGAAATTATTTCGGAATTTATTGAGGCTGTTTAGTATTTTTAATTATTTTTATGATGCTTTAATCATGTTTAATTCATATAAAATCGTATTAAATGTATTTTAACACAAAAATTGGTAGAAACATATTTCATTATGTTAGAATAATTTTCATGTCATTTTTCCTCTATTTTGATACGGTTATATGTGTAATCTCATTTTATTTGTTAAATTAGTTTTAAAACAAATAATATTCATGTTAAATAGGTTTTTGTCACAAAAACTCTATAAAATTTATTGTGAGCCTTTTTAATTAAGTAGATTGAGTTTTCATAGAAACTTTTACCTTTAAGAGTGTTTTGTGTTTTATTTTGATTTTATGTGGTTTTAATGATATTTAAATCATATAAAATTGAAATTTAATTATTTTAATATGAAAGTTTGTCATAAATTATTTCTAATCATTAAGAACTGAAATAAAAATTATTGGCTCAGAAAACATTTATTTGTATTGATTTTCCTATTTTTAATCATTTAAACATGATTTAATACCATTAAATCAGTTTTAAATATAAATAAGTTTATAAAAATGATGGGAAAATTATTTTCATTACTTTACATCAGAAAGTATCCATTTTCTATGAAAATGGTATTTTTGGATTGTGTCTTGTATTATTAGTCTTATTATGTTTAATTAGACATAATAAAACATTTATTTATTTGTACAATTTAAACATCTATTTTATAAATATTTTTTTATAAAATAGAAATACTCTTATGGTTGAATGTCTTTATTAGCATTTGTTGGATCGATGTGTAACTCCTAGCCAATTATTTCAATATTTATGATTACTGTTTACAATAATTAATTTAAGTAATTAACTATATTATTTTGTCTTAATTAGTCAAAACATATGTTTACCTAAATATTCAATTGGGAATAATTATATTACCTAAACAGCATTTACAAACTTTTATATATTATTTTTGATGTACAACTTTTACATTAACGCGATTTATCATAAAAACTTTAATTCCCCAAATCGACTTAGTAAACCCTAATGCCTTAGACCCTAGATACTTTAGACTCTTAGACATTTCCTTATTAGTATTCTTATACATTATAGGTTGAATTCCTCGGAATTCCCATTACTTAGCTCACGATCGCTTAAGTTGGATTTTGATCACTTTCGCAAACTGTGAGTATATCTTTCCCCTTTTTACTGTTTTACTACTTTGGGGTGACTCATGTACCTATATATTAATCAAGTTTCAATTTCTTATACTTAATGCAATTCTCATGTGTGTTTGCTTTATGTTAATTGGTGTGTCTATGACTTGTCAAAATCATTAACCGTTGGGCGGCCTAGCTTTTCAATGAATAGTACTATGGTATACCCCCTTGAGACTCTGTTGAGAGAATCTTGGTCATTGTCTTGTTAATTCATTATTCAGTTGGTTAGTCATGTGTTAGTCATTATTCTCAGGTTTGGTTTTGAACGGATATTACTTATTACATAATTGCAAATGGTACCGCACATGAATTGCTAAACACTTTTCTACTATATATATTTAAACAGGGTATGCTCACCAATACAATTTTTGTATTGACCAAATTATTTTGTACATGTTTCAGGTTGTTTTGAGATGCATCCTTTAAGCTTTCGGATTTATATTTAGATTTTGATTCATTGTATTTCAATTTAGTTGACAATTAGAATCTTTGTATTTCATTTCAATGTAATAAATTATTTAATCAATGTATTCAAATTTACACTTTAGTCCATGAGCTATTGAACAATCGTCACTACGTGACACCTCGATGTTTCCGCCATCGGTTGGGGTGTTACAATATGTGACACCCAGGTAATGTGCAGCGGGCCCGTTGCAAACATCGAATGGATTAGTCTAAGCATTTGTTGCAAACATCGAATGGATTAGTCTAAGCGTTATGTGACACGTGAACAATGAACAACGGGTCCGTTGCAAACATCGAATGGATTAGTCCAAGTATTATGTAATGTGTTACCATATGAAAATGCATGTCTCGAGCTACTCAGTTCAACTCAATGTAATATGTATAACCATTGCGGTTAAAAAAATTGTAAAGCATGTAAAGAGAAACAACCGGTCTGTGTAATCAAAATGAGTTTATTATAGCTTAAAAAGATAGAAACCACATGAAACACATATTAATCCGAATTTATAAGATGTATTATATTTAATGACACTCGCTTTGGTACACAACAAAAACGTATTATACTTGCACTGACTTGTTTCCCTAGAAAAACTTTTGTCTAAACGTATATCATTTCGAATTTATATTGATATGTACATAAAAATCCGCACGTAAAAACTTTGTTTTTTTTTCAAGTAAAGTAATGAAAAAGATAAAGTCGAAACTTTTAATACTCAATAAGGTTAATCAGCAAACGGATATCCTAAAAGAAAATAATATGTTAAAAACGTATATTATACATTGTACAGGGTAACGTCGAAACATTATTACAAACCAGATAACCAAGAATCCAAAATTTTTACCAACACACAAACACTTGACTCAAAACATTATTTGGGTTTGATTTAAGCCAAAATAAACCTCCTAGGCCCCAGGCTGTGACGATACTCGTTTTGGAGTATAGATCCAAACTCCAAACATTAAGACTATCCGGAATGGGGGCGGGAGAGGGGCGGGAGGGGGGGGGAGGGAAGGCACTGGCGTGGGGCAAGAGGTTGTGACACTTGTCACTTTTTCATTGGATGGGCAGGTTTTAATAAAAAAAAAAGAAATTAAACAATAATATAGATGAGTGGGATGGTCTTGCATAAAAAAAACAATTATATATGTTTTGGCCGGTTTTAATAAAAAAAATTAAATAAAAAAAAATAAATAAGAAAACATTACATAATTAAATTACTTAATAACCATTACATACTTAAACAACCATTACATAATCCTAATAATTCCTAAAATACTTATTTAAACATAAATAAATCCTAAATTACTTATTTAATCCTAATTTTCTCCACTATGGAGAGTAGTTGTCCCATTCCCCGGGGAGGGTGATGTACTCGGGTGAGACGGAACGTGAGCTATCCCGTACATCGGATCTCGCATCCGAGGGGAAATAGTAGTACTCACGAGGAGGGGTAGGTCGGCTCCAGTAGAGTTCCTCATCCGTCCAGTCATCATCGGCTTGAGGAGGAGGAAATGTTGGTTGTGCAGTAGCAGTAGGGGGAGGGGGATATAACCAATGTTGTGGAGGAGGAGGAGGAGAAAGAGGAGGTTGTGCAGCAGTAGGAGGAGTAGAGGAGGTGAATGGTAGTCTCCGGGGGCGGCCCCGTCCCCGGACCCAGCGATAGTACTGCCGGATATTAGACGGTCCAGCAGCTCCTGGTTGAAAACCGTCACCCATGTTATTCATTGCTTTGAGGAGGAGGAATATGTGTGACTGAGAATTGGGTTATGTGTTGTATTTATAGGGCTAGAAATATGAAGCAGTGGGGGGGGGGGGGGGGAACTTTGAAATTCAAAGTTTCAAATTTAAAATTTCAAATTTAAACGTTTGGGTGGGAAAAATTGATGTTTGTACTGTTTGGAGCAGTAACCGTTGGAATTTCAAATTTAAACGTTTGGGTGGGAAAAATTTAAAATTTTTTATATTTTTTTTAATATTAATTATTTTTTTATTACTTTAATATTTTCGGTTTATATTATTATTATTATTATGTTGTTAATAATATGAAAGTTTTTTTATAAAAAAAAGAAAAAAGAAATGTCACATGTCACTTCCCCCCCTCTTCCCCACAATTATTCCCCCCCTCCACAAGGGTCCCACAAGTGCCACATAGCGCTTCATCCCCCTCTTTCCCCCCACACCACTCCGGATAGTCTAACGGTTACGTCTGAAATCCAAACCGTCCATTTCCACATCATCATGTACCAAATCACCACATGTCACCTTCTGATTAGTCCACTATACCCGGGACCCATCCATCTCGTCTTTTACCCTATCCTACCCTCTTCTCGTGCCTTCCCCATCTCATTCCTTACTCCCGCGAACTACAACCAACCAACCAACCAACAAACTTTTCATTTCACTTCCCTTCCCTTCCTTATTACCGCTCTATTCCTTCTCCAACACGCATAATATTATTATTATTATTATTATTATTTTTATTATATAAAAATAATAAAACCAGATTCATCTTATTCATTTATTCAATCACACCACACCACACCACATCATAAAAATAAACCCTAGCTTTTTTAAATATATACATACACACAATTCCCTCGTTCACGGTTAGTTACTTTCTTCTCTTCTCTTCTATTTTATTTCATTCCATTCCAGATCTATACCTGTATATATTCATATTATTATTATTATCATATCTTACACCATTACTCAATTACGCATACATACATGTATCATATTGCCACTCACTAGTTGTTTCGTTAATTGAATCTATGTTATTTGGAAGAATTTGGTTAGAATTGGCTTCTGAGCGGTTAATTTGTTATTGGATCATCAAATCGTTCTTTCTTATTCAAATTGGAATTTGGAAGGTGTTGATTTCATCGAGGAGTGTTACTTTGTGTAATTAACTTGTTTCGAAGAGGTATAGTCAGGGTTTTTGAGTTCTAATTTAGGAATTAGGGTTTCCGACTCTTCGTTGTGTTATTTCGGTTGAGAAGTTGTTTGTTGTGCGTTGTGAATTACTTGATATGTGAGTTAAGGATGAGACAAGGGGAGGCAAGTGTGGCGGTGGTGACTAATGTTGCGGAAATGGAAAATGAGAGAAATGAGAGAAATGAGCAAAAGCGTGACCGTCATTGGTTAACGGATGGTTCTGATATGGAACCTGTGGTTAAAAAACAGGTGAAAGAATGTTCTGTTGAGGATGAAGAAGAGCCTTGTGTTAGCAGGGTGCATACAGAGGGTTTAAATGACGATAAACCTCAGCCTTGCGTTGAGCAGAATGTGAAAGAATCTTCGGATGGGCTGACAGCAGAAGGTGAGGAGCTTGTTCAACAGTGTTTGAAGGTGACAGATCAACAGATATGCGAGATTAAGCAAGGAACCGAGTGTTTAGATTATATTGGTATGAATCATATTGAGCGGTTGGTTAAAGACGGTTCATATGACATGGAAATAGAGCCTGTAATTGAGCAGCCTGTCAAGGAGTGTTTGAATGAGATTAAACAAGAGACAGGGTTGAAAGTGACGGCTGTGACGCTCACAGAGATCCTATGCAGACAGTAGAGGATAGGACCGACATTGAAGTAGATAATTCTATTGAACAGCCGGACAAAAAATATTCAAACGAGATGGAAACTTATGCTTGTGGCAAGGTTCAGCCAACAGAGGCATTGAATGAGAGTAAGCCCGAGCCATATGTTCATCAACCTGTCAAAGAATGTCTGGATGATACTGCACTGGAGATTTATGCTGATCATTCTGTTAAAGAGTGTAAAAATGAGATAGTTATAGATACTTGCGACAAGAAGGAGGTAAAGGAGGCTTCAAATGATGATATAAGTTCTGAGGTTTCAAACCCTAACATATCACCTCGTGATAATTCTTCAAGTTTTCAGACAGTTAATAGCCAACCAAATGGGAAGCTTGTCATGAAAGACCAAGTTGTTTGTGGTGAAATTACATCGGCTTGTTCCGGGAATTTAAGCAGTGAGGGGAACTCTAGCCAAGAGGAACACGGTACGAATGATACATATAGTACGGTTTCAACGTCACATGTAGTAATTGAGGTTCCAAAGCATGCTACTACTTCTTCTGGTATCAGGAAAATTACATTTAAGTTCAGTAAACGTAAGGAGGATTATGATAATCAATTGTCTGCTTCCGTTAATGGGACCCGTAAGGTACCCAGGTTGACTCCTATTAGTGAGCAAGGGCTGCATGAACCTGGTGATTCTGTTCTGTATTCTACTAATATGGAAAGTATGACTGTTAAAAAGCTTTTATCGACTCGGATTCTCGAGGGAGCAAAAGTGAAATATGTTTCTGCTTCTGTAAGTTTCATATGTGTTTGGTTCTTTACTAACATTTTTAGCTAAAAACCTTATCATAACAGAAATTGGCATTTTTATATCGATTTGCATAAAACCAGGGGGAGCTTGTTGGAATTGTTAAGGATTGTGGCTATTTATGTGGATGTGCAACATGTAATTTTTGTAAGGTAAGTTTCTCTTGTGTATTCAAAAGGATGAATTTTGGTATTGGACTCCTACACTTGTTTAATGGTTGAATGACACACCCAGATTCTCCGGGCTCATGAGTTTGAGGAACATGCTGGTGGAAAAACTAGGCACCCTAATAATCACATATATTTGGAGAATGGAAAACCTATTTACAGTATAATTCAGGCAATGAAGTCTGCTCCTTTCAGCAGAGTAGACGAAGCAGTAAAAATGGTAGCTGGTTCATCTGTCAATGAGGAAAACTTCCAGGTTTGGAAAGGTGACACTGGTGACATCATTTTTATTTATAGACTATAGGCATAATTATAGTTTTCCTTGGAGATAATGAAGGAGGTATAATGGATGCATGGTGTAGTAGTATGTACATGAGTGATGTTAAGAATGTTTTTGACAGCATAAAACATGTTTTGGATACTGAACGACTAAAAGATCAAGCTATTACTTCTCCTTGATATCTCAATATTGTTTGAATTTTCTTTTAATTTGCAGGGAGTCTCCTAAGACACATGGACATGGCTAAGATAGACAACAACCATCATATGAAGCTTATGAACTTGTATCATTCAACAAGGTACAGACCATTTCTCATATATCTTTTAGTATTGGTCGTGAGCTTCCAGGTTAAAAGGATAATCAAGCTTCTGTTGGTATTGTACATGTTTTAAATACAACTTGGAAAATTCGTGTGATACATTCTGTCTTAGTTTGCATATGGCTATGATGCAAATTGGATGGAACAAATAGAGTTAATGCCCTGAGATGAAGTTAAACTCGTTTGCCCTAAATAGTTAAGTTGAACTTTCTTCGTCATTTCTTATTATTTGGGTCGGTATGCCCTTTTAAACACACACACACACACACACACACACACACGATACGTAACATGTGTGTTTGTATGATATTCTGGCAATGTCTAATAATGGTCAACTTGATAGCTGGAAATATGGGTGTTTGATTTTGATTACTGTTGGACAATAGTAAATGATTTTAGAAGAAATGCGAATTTTAAAGATTATCAACTTAATTAATATTTGATTATTCTTCTCTTTGCTTCACCAGCCATGCGAGAGAAGATGGTTCTAGCGCGTACTATTTTTATCATAAGAGTTCCGCTGTGGAACCTCAACCAGTCGTTAATGAGACATTGAAAGAGCGGAAATGCCTGTCTAAGAAGTATGCTCTTTTCTGTATTCTTCTTTCTTGTGTTCTGTCTCTCATAAAAGCAAACCACTACACTTTTTATATGTATGTGTGTGCATCTGTTGTAGGTGAGTCTTACCTCTCTAAAAGAGGAGTAGAGAAATTGACACTGAGAAGTATGCAATTCATATATGATTATGAAACATGTTGTTGAACAGAGCTTTGTATATTCTTTGCTACAAAAATATAGAATGTCAAACTTGCATAGGATCCAAGAGAGGTCCCATGCAATGGGTTTTGGGTGTGCTTTACTCATTGTTTGCTCATGTTTCTCATTGTTTGTTTAAGAGTCTATGAAAGTAAAAATAAGTGACCGGCTAAGAGCTGACCGCTCATGGCTGATTTCTTGTTATCACTTCTTTCTTTGCATACATGCACACATATCTTCTAGCTGATTTCACATTTATTTTGCAGGCCAAAGTCATACACATATAGCACTGCTTTTGAAACTAAACGAAGCACTGAAAGTGGCCACAAGAAAAGGTAGTCTGTTTTCTTACATACCTTCATCTGTTACAAAGTTTCATGCAGACAGGAACCTGGAAATGGCGGCTTGACATTGGTTGTTTCCACGATTTTTTTAATCATATCTGCTTATGTAACTTGTACTATCTTACACTCAACTCCGCTGGCCATAAGTTAGAATTTTAAGTTCCATTTTATGGCGCTTGTGAAACAATGAATCTATGCTTTGCTTTTGTCTTTTTATTGCTTTTACTGTCTTGCCTTGTAATGTTAATTCACAAAATCTCTTCTATATGATGACAGGGATAATGATTTGCATCGTCTACTTTTTATGCCGAGTGGGCTTCCCGATGGGACTGAATTGGCTTACTATGCCAGAGGGAAGGTGAATGTTATTTAACATGAATATTAGATATTCTATTTATGTGGGGCATGCTTCATTTTTTATACGATACATATTTTTGCAGAAAATACTAGATGGTTACAAGCATGGGAACGGTATAGTTTGTAGCCATTGTGACACCGAGGTAAACTTTATTTTCTTTCCCACACTTTCCTGGTTTTCTGAACACAATTTGTTTTCTTATTTACACTTATACTAATTTAGCTTCTTTCTTTCGGCAGATCAGTCCTTCACAGTTTGAGGCTCATGCTGGATGGGCTGCCAAACGTCAACCGTGAGTGGTGTTCTGGAACCAAGTTCTAATAGGATTAATGGATTATTGTGCACTGTGTTCTAATAGCTATGACTCTGTTCATGTGCAGCTATCGCCATATTTATATTCTCAATGGGCTTGCACTTCACGATATAGCTATGATGCTTGCAAATGGACAAAGTATTACAACCAGCAACAGTGATGATATGTGTGCAGTATGTGGAGATAGAGGAGAGATGGTAATATGTGATGGATGCCCTCGTGCTTTCCATGCAGGTCAAGCTTCATTTGTTCATCACAGTAGTATTGAATTCTTATCTTATCCTGTTTGTTTTCTTATCTTATATTCCTTACGTCAATAACGTGTCATTATTTCTGTATTTCTTCTATACTGTATTGACATAGTTCTGTTTGTCAATAAACATCTGCTTCATGACTAAGTGTGTAATAAAAACCCTTCATTTACGTGCATCTTTCTATGTGCCTGCAGATTAATATCTTCATATGTAGACAGATTCAAACACTTCTGTATTTAAACGCATATGTTTCCTGGGTTTCCTTTTTATTATCTGTGAATCCACACTAGCGTTACTTGATTGTCCATTTTAAAATTTATTATGGCAGCTATTGGTTTTCTGTGCTAAAGACATTGAAGAATGTTTGTTTAATATATATACTTCACAATGCTCAACTAATATACATGGCTTCTGGCTTGCAGTTTGTTTGGGACTGGAGGGTGTTCCTTCTGAAGATTGGCACTGTCCGTATTGTAGAGACAGTGTTGGTTCTGGTAGAAAAGCTGCGGCAGAGTTCAGACCGATTGTTATCCGACTGACCCGGGTTGTTAAAGCCAGAGAATATGAAACTGGTGGTTGTGTTATTTGCAGGTTTGTGGATGTCAGCTTAAATTTATTCCTTTATCTGGCCATAGTTTTTATGTGTTAATGGTGTTAGTATGATGTTTATATCTAACATAGTTTAGTCATGGATTTAAGTGCTTGATTTTGTTTTCTGTGTGAAGGTAGATGTTGCTCCTAATAGGTTTTAAAACAACTGGAAAGTCTTTATATTTCTATGTAATTCAAGAATCAAGCTAGAGAGGTTCAGGTGTTCTGGTTTGTTGAGGAAACAGCTTTTTTATCCTCTGTGATGCTTATACCCATTTACTATGAATACATCTTTTGTGCTCTAGGGCTGATAGAAAAACTATAATCACACTCAGTTATAGTAATAATTGTCAATTGGCTGACATCATAGATAATATTTTTGCGGTTTAAATATTTAATAGAAAGTGTGATACATGACATATCCACAAAGGTGGGTTTAATCTATCCAATACGGAGATGAAACCGAGTCTAGCAATATAGGTCATTCACTCATTCTAATAGTTCCACATTCAATTCTCCACAATTTCAAGAATTCGGGTGTGGAGATATGCAATTATTGTGTTGTCAAGGATGAAGTTTACAGAACGTACTGCTAGTAACAAGTCAAAAGGGATTCAACTTGTATTAGATATGTGCCATATCATAAAGAGCAGCTAAAGAAAATAATTTGGCAACTGCATGTCTTCATGTTTTTTCCATATAGACATGGATCTGGTTAAAATGCAGAGTTGATTTATCTGGATAGGCTTTGTATTGGTGAAAAGTATTTATTTTTTTGTTAAATTTTTATTTATCTTATAGAGTTGTATCATAGTTTATTATTCAGCTTTTGATACATTATGTCCACACTTTTGTAAATTTGCGTTAAGCTTACAAATTTGTTTTTGTGTTCCTCTATCAGGGCCCATGATTTTAGTGTTGCTGAATTTGACGATCGAACAGTGCTGTTATGTGATCAAGTATGCATGATCATTTTCTGTTCCGTTTTTAATTATTTTCCATTCTATTATTGTAACATTTGTGTTTCATGCTGCCTAGTGTGAGAAGGAATACCATGTTGGTTGTTTAAGAGAGAGTGGGAGATGTGATTTGAAGGTAAGCTACAAAATCATTGTTGTATTTAATCACTTGATGTATTTTAGGCAACTAAATATTAAACTTAAATCGTGTAATTGTAACCAGGCACTCCCATCAGATAACTGGTTTTGTTGCAATCACTGTGATATGATCCATGGTGCTATTCAAGACGTGGTTGTCAATGGAGCATCTGTAGTTTCAGGTTCAGTGTTGAGTACAATTAACAAGAAACACACGGAGAAAGGTGTTTTTAGTGGAGCTCCAAATGAAATTAGGTGGCAGATGTTAAGTGGAAAAAGCCGCTATCCTGAACATTTGCCGCTGCTGTCAAGGGCTGCTGCCATTTTCCGAGTATGTGTTTTTTAGTCATTGTTGCTATATTTATTTTAAAGTGTGAGTTGCCTATTACCATTGGGCTATAGGCCACTTGGTGTTTATGTTTTATTAATAGCTACATACATAAGATAATGACCACTTGTAGAAAAATGAATGCAATTTGAATGTTCTCAGTTTAAATACATAGACAAGATAAGAAAATGCAAGCAAAAATAACATTTGTCATTTCAAATTAAACTGATTAACATTTCTGCTGTCATACACCTTTGCGGATATCTATGTGGGCATAAGCATGGTTGTAAAAATCGCGCCTAGGCACTGATTACTCAATGAGTAATCCCCGAGTAGTCCCCATCTAGGCCGAGTACTTGGCAAGTCAGCTCCGAGTACTCCCCGAATATGGCTGAGTACTCACAAATCCCCGGTCAACTGAGTTGGCACCGCCTAACGACTTTTGCAACCTTGGGCATAAGTGTGTAATTTGATTCATTCGGTGGCTATTTTGGTTTCTAAGTAGTTCTTTACTGCTTTGCTCATAACATTTGACCATATCAGAAGAGAATTAATTAGCGCTTTTGTATAAGAGGCTAACTTAAAGTAGGGTGGCTTCAGAGTTTATATTGATTATTTATGCGTTAATGCTTTTTCATGCCATCCCTTGGCTACATCTTTTGTTTCTACCTTTGTTTATAATATATATTAAAAAAAATTTGTTTGGCTATCCATATGCAGGAGTGTTTTGATCCCATTGTTGCAAAATCTGGGCGTGATCTGATACCTGTAATGGTGTACGGGTAAGTTTCCTTGTGCTGTGCATCATCTTTTTTATGATCTTGTATAAGGACCAAGGTTGGTTTTTGCTATGCTGGACCTCTTAATTTTTATTAATCATATGGCTTGATTGAACAATAATTATAACTTTTAGGATTACGGATAAATCTTGTAAGTTTGTGTTATGAATTTGGTTTTAAAAACAAAATCGATATGCATGAATAAAATAGTGGTTAGGATATTTTGGTCATTTTCCAGGCTCCATCACTAGGGAACAATTTGGTACAAAGCAACATTATTAGAGATGATCCTTCTAACTAATGAACTTCAGTGGGCAGATCCATAATCTCTAGTATATGACATGCTCACAATGTTTTAGTTACTTCAATAATACTTCTTTGTTAATAGTAATATAATTACTTATAAGAGTTGATAATTGTGCACTTGGAAGTTGAAAAGTGACCACTATTATCTTGACCATTTAACATTCAGGGACTTGACAAGGGAAGTGTCCTCCATTATTATACGTGCGTGAATCACCACTTTTATACTCGTTACAATAACAATTGTAGTTTGAATGTCTCTAAATGATAAGAAAAGCTAAAGCTGTAATTGCTGCAGCTGATATTATACCCAATCTTTTTATAGAATCTACCAGATTTCAGTTTCTTAGGGCACAATTATCCTGTCCTTGTCACTGTATGCTATGTGTGTGACGTTAGGTGATGACAATCAGATAGCATAATGATCTTTTATTGTACCAGCCTTTACCCGCTTCTGTTTTCCACCCGTTCCCTTTCAGTAGGTTATTATAGGTGTCATTAAGCACAGAGGCATTTAAACTATAAAGGCCTAATAAAGCATATCATCATCATGACTTGCTTCAATATGCAGGAGAAATATATCCGGACAAGAGTTTGGAGGAATATATTGTGTTGTTCTAATGGCAGGGTATTACCTCTTTATTTGTTTATATCTCTGTTTTTACTTTTTACAACGCTTCCATTTTGTTCTCTGATTATATATATGTTCACTGCCTGCTATTTGTTGATCATCTTTTTAACATACATGTGCAGACCAATAGTTGTATCTGCGGGTCTCCTGAGAATTTTTGGGCGGGAGGTTGCAGAGCTTCCGCTAGTGGCTACAAGCAGACAACACCAAGGGAAGGTGGGTGCACTGTTGACTAGATGGTTTCCAGATTATTATTTTGTTTGTTCGGATAAAGGCTTAATAGAATACTGTGTACTTGCAGGGGTATTTCCAGGCTCTTTTCTTTAGTATTGAGGAGTTACTTCTGTCGTTGGGTGTTGAACTTCTTGTGCTTCCTGCTGCTGAAGAAGCTGAGTCGATATGGACTAAGAAATTGGGTTTCCGGAAGATGAGTGACGCGCGGGTAAGTGCAAAGATAAGTCATATCACAAATTACCGAAACAAATTTTACACTTTTTTTCTTGATTTTAGCAACCAACTTTAAATTAGGGGCATGTCAGTTTATATATCGCTGAGTGACATCTTATTTGTCATTTTAGCGTATATGTGCTACATGCCATCTGATGTGACATTTAATAGGAGGTTTTATAAAAATATTTTTCAAACTCGTAAAGAAATTTATTTGTTTCCGTGATATATTATGGAAAATGCGTTGGTATGTATATCTAACTTTTATGCATACAGTATTCACATTACTCGCGGGACATCCAGCTCACCGTATTTAAGGGAACATCAATGCTAGAGAAGGAACTGCGGCGTTCAACATAGTCTTATAATCACTTTCTTTGTTCTTCTGCCATCCAAAGAGTAACTGCAGATTGTGAATTATCTCAAGACATATAAAGTTTTATTCTTTTACCTTTATAGACCAGAATAGTAGCTAAGGGCTGTGCAAATAATAAAGAAAAAAAGTTTTTTTTTTTCTTTTATAAAAGCTGAAACTTTTCATAAACCAGATTGTCTAAATACCTTCTGTTAGTTATGTTTTTTTTTATTTGTCATTTATATATTTGAGTTACTGGTTGATACAGTTAAAAGCTTTGTCTACGATAAGGGAAATTTGAAATCAATAAAGAGTTTCTTTAAATTGTTGCAGGGATTCTTCATGTAGTGGTGGTGGTGTGTAGTATATGGCGGTTGTGTACACCGATTGTCTAAATTTATCCTGTGTATGTCATTGTAAACAAATTCTTTCTGACTTTTGTACTTGAAATTAATAATATGTCCTATGCTTAAAATCACTAATTATCGTTTAGTAGTGCATAGAATTTGATATTTATATTAATTAAGCAAATTGATTATTTAAGTGCTTCAAATACATATTTTGTTTGTCAATAATTTAAATAGAGGCCATATGTTAAAGAAGTGAGACTATAACTCGTTAATGTATCATATAGTTACTTGATCAAATTTGTATTATTTCATCAAGTTACATAATGTGCTATGTGTATTCTGGATATTTTCGGTTTCAATCATTGTACACCTCATTTGGAGTATATGTGATGCATGCATAATTAGTCTGCACGTGTATCTTTACAAAAATACCACATGAAACGTGCATTATTTGAGGGGGTGTGCCGTTTGAAGGAGTGCACGAATTAAAGAAATGCACTATTCAAGAAGAAACTCTAGTCAAGAGAAACTACCATGTAGACGTTTATATGGTTTGTTATAAGAGGGAAAAGAAATGGAGCATACATCTATGAGATGCTATGTGGGAATGCTCAAGATTAAATGGAGCATATCTCGTCAAATAGATGAAGAACAAAGGGAACAACTTATAAAATTGAAATGGAATTTGTGAATGGGTAAGGGGATGCAAGTCATTCGATGAACTAATTAACACAAACGCCTTATTATTAGCAAATTTTATACATGTTCATATAGATGTTTAATATTAAAAAAAAAAAAAAAAAAAAAAAAAAAAAAAAACTGAGAGGCGATTGCTGCATACCTATTAGGGTGGATAGGGTAGTTAGTGATTTCCTCACACTATCACACCATCATATCCAATCCAATTGTGCCACCTCATTTCACCTCACTCCATCACATTTCATCACTAATTTCGCAGGGTGGTCATCACGGTCATCACACACATCACAATTTTTTTTATTGTTCCATCGTTGATGAAGTAGAAGACGACCAAAATGGTCCTCTGCTTCATCATAGAAAACAGAGACGGAGTTAAACAATCATATAACGAATCATTGGAGCTGGGGAGGATGATGATGGTGAGCTGAATGGTCCCCTGGTTTCATCACAGAAAATAGAGACGACCAAAATGATCTCCTGGTTCAATTTTTTTTCCCGCCAAAAATAATTTGAGCTGAGGAGGATGATGGTGATGACTGAGGATGACGTGAGCTGAGTAGGATGATGGTGGTGGTGAGCTGAGGGATTTTTTTTAGAACCCAGTTACTTTTCCACCGTGAGGGTGGTCACGAGATTTCCATCACAGCCCGTGATAAAATTGGTGGGGACGGTGGTCATAATGGTCACGGTCATTACGGACCACCCCGCCCACCCTTATAAAGGGAGTATGAGTATTAATTTGGTATTTTTTTATATGTAAGGTTAATTTCATAATTTTAAGAGATTGAGGTGTGGATGTTACAAATTAAATATTTAAGAAAAACATACAACTTTATAAAAAATCTCAAAGAAAGTTAGAGTTCTTATGTGTTTCCACGCTTTTTTGAGACCTTGAAAAATGGACAAATTCTTTTTCTTAAGAACACATACATGATTCGTTTACAAACAACGAATTTTATTCGTGTAATAAATTGCTTAAAAATACATCACTCACTGAGCCTTCTCGTTAAGTGATAGCCTTATGACTTTTCAAATGGGAGGTCATGTGTTGAAATCTCGTTTGACAAATTTTGTTTCGAGTTGAGCCAGAGGGTTTTCCTAGTTATGTCCTCCAGAGCGGGTAAGTCGAGTCGTCACATTCTTTTCTTCAGGTAGAAGTGTGATCCATTTACTATGGATGAGTTCGGCACCATTTCATACCGTACCGAACCAATCCCGATATCGATTTTCGCCAAAATTTGGTACTGATACCAAAAATACCGCTACAGAAAATCTCCAAAACTCGGTATTGAATTAGTACCGAAAATGAACAGATATCAGAATTTTTTGTACTAGTTCGGTATCAGTGTTTTCGGTATCTTTTACCCAAATGCTCATCCCTACCATTTACCCAGGTGAACCGGGTCTCCTCCGGACCTTTGCTGTTTTTTTTTTTTTCTTTGCTGTTAAAAAACTAAATAATAATAATAAAAAAAAAAGTAACAGAAATAAAAATACATCATAGTTAACCGACAATAATTTTGTAAATAATTTGCCCACCTTATTAAATAAACCTTTAAATAAACGACGGTATCAAAAACTCAAATCAAAATATCCCAAACCCCTTCGTCTCCAGAACAAACCCTAATTAATATCATCAATGGCAGCAATCAGCTTACGTAAGGCAAACACAAGGCTCCCACCAGAAGTAAACCGAGTCCTCTACGTCCGCAACCTACCCTTCAACATCACATCCGATGAGATGTACGACATCTTCGGTAAATACGGCGCTATTCGTCAAATACGCATTGGAACCAACAAGGATACACGTGGCACTGCCTTCGTCGTCTACGAGGATATATACGATGCCAAAACAGCTGTGGATCATCTTTCCGGGTTTAATGTGGCGAATAGGTATTTGATTGTGTTGTATTATCAGCATGCGAAGATGAGTAAGAAGTTTGATCAGAAGAAGAAGGAAGAAGAGCTTACGAAGCTTCAGGAGAAGTATGGTGTTACTGCTAAAGATCTTAAGTGAGTTGGTTCTTTTATTATTATTATTATTATTATTGTTGATGTTTATGTTTGTATGTTTTGATACTGGTTACTGTATGGATGATTAGATTTAGTTTGATGTTTGATTGTGGATTATATGTTTTAAATAGACCTGATTAGGGTTGTAGACGAACTGAATTGAACAAACATGAACGAGGGCTTGTTTCTGTTTGTGCATTTATTGAACGAACTGTTTTCTGAACGTTCAGTTCGTTTACAACCCTAGACCCGAGCTTATTGTTGTTGCTTGATTTGTTTTCCTGATGTTGATGATAATTTCTTGTTGAACGAATTGTTTGCTGAACGTTCAATCTGTCAAATAGGCATTGAGTGAATGAGACCTCTGTTCGTGTTTGTTCATTTATTAAAAAAAACGAACATAAACGAATTTCTCACCGAACATTAACGAACGCAATTGAACAAACGAGACCTATGTTCGTGTTAGTTCATTTAACTAATCGAAGGAAGTTTCTTGTCGTGTTTGTTTATTTATTAAACAAACGAACGTAAACTCTGGATGCGTCATGAACTGTTTGCTTAACGTTCGGTTCCTTTACAACCCTAGACCCGAGCTTATTGTTGTGCTTGAGCTGTTTTCCTGATGTTGATAATTTCTTGTTTTGTTAAGATTTAAAGATAATTAGGTAAATATGAAACAGGATTGAAGTTGGTGATTTGATCAGGTACCGGTTCACCTGATAGGTTTCGGAATAAAGAAACCATAAATTGTATTTTGATTGGTTAGATATCTAAGAGCTTGTGTCAGCTGATTATAGGCTAATTATTGGTTTAGGAAAATAGCATATATCCTGCCCCAGGCTCACCTAGGCATGAGGCGACACCTGAGTCGAGGGTGGTCACTATCGACTCAAAAAGCATGTCGTACAAAAGGTGAGCGAGGCGGAGGCTCGAACAGTTCAGTTAAGGTGCACCTTTTGTTTTGGGGGAGATTTTGTGTGCTTGGGTGCTGTACATACTACATAGCATTTTAGGTTGTACAAAATAGGTTATTCAAGTGTCGAATCATATAGAAAGTTAATTTATAGCTAATTTGGGGCAGGTGATGCTACAAGCCAACCAGGGTGCGAAAGTTATGTAATTTGTTTCAAGATTTAGTACCTGTTTCTGCTGATCAAGCCCCTTTGTATATTAAAAAAAAAAAAAAAAAAACAAATCAAGTGGATGAATCCAACTTCCAAGTTCCAACCCAACTAGGGATTGTTTGATTTACATTTTACAGTAAGATTGACTAGCTACCTTTGACATGTTAGTCGGCCTATTCAAGAGTAAATCTCCAACACCAAAATTTTGAAGAGTTTGAATTTTGTATCAGAAGTTGGAACTTTGAAAATGAACATCTATCAAAGGATATTGTGTGATGACAGGCTATCTGTTTTACGTCTCACTTATACTGAAGCAAATACCTACAGGAGTCAGGATAAACCTTACTAGCTGTGGTTCGTTTCGTTTTGTGGTTCAAGAGTCTTTTGATAAAGCATTAGCATATTTTGTTGCAGCAGATATCATAAGTATCTGAAGTATTAGGCGGGTGATGGTATTTTCCTGGTAAAATATTGACACAAATATCACTTTACCGAATGATACAACAGTTTCCTGAGCTTGGGATCGTAGCCCCTAAGCAATCTCTTTGGCGAAACCTGTTGAAACAGACTTATTTGCAACTATTTTCATTTGTTTGTAATTATATAAACGTCAAGATAGCTGATAGGCTTAAAAAAACCTTCAAGAGGGTGACATAGTGGTAAGCGTCTGCAGAAGTTTTTAGAATCTTGCTTCCACTAGTTTATGCTGTAACCCGTTAAAGGCCAGCTCTGAAGCTTAAGCTGCGTTTTATGTGGTCCTGTACGTTACCTCTTATAGGCTTCTCATGGTTTAAAAAAGTCAGGCTGCAAACTTAACTCCCAAGGTACCTAAGTTACCCACACTCCTACTATATCGGTTTCTCTAGATTTTTTTTCTAGTCTTTTCCTGTACACGTGCAGCTGCTCGTAAAGTTGCATCAACAACTAATTGTTATAACAGACCGTGTTTGAAGCAACAAACCATAGAGAGAGAAAAAAAAACATGGTTTAAAATCATCAACAGGTCTTAGGTCCCATAAAGTAACATATGTAAGTTGGTACAAAAAATGCGTGCGCTTTTTCTATTTCCGTTCCTGATTATGGTTGTGAACTTTGTGGTATGGTGTGGTGTCGAATCTCTCCTTAGTAGTTGGGTCCAATACATGTTACTTGATAGCACTGAAAAAAGAAAAAAAAAAAAAACGAAAAAGTAAGGCAAAGGCTCTCTGAGTGCAATGGGTTTGATTCAACCAACTCGAGACGAAAATAACATGCTCACGTGTTATACCTGATGTTTTTCTAATCAACTAGTTGGAAGGTATGTGAAAAGAGCCCAAAGCAGTAGAATCTAATTCAATGAAGGAAACACTGCCCAGACACTAAACCGAAGTGACACGTATCACATAATCTAACACAATCAATGAAGGAAATAGGGAGTTAAAAATGGTAGAAATGAGATGGGCGCGCTTCATCGTGCTACGAACACGAAAGAACCACGTAGATAGAAAAATGTGGTAATCTAAGTGAATTAGATGGAAATTAGCCGTATAATCTAATTCAATGCATAAAAATTGTGCATAATAAATCAATAAGGCAGGAGGAAGAAAGGTACCACTTGCAAGGTGGAAATTCTTCGTTAAAAAGGTGAGGTGACGTTCAACTCCAAGGATGTGCAAAAAAGGTGTAAAAATAGTGTAAAGGTGTAAAGAAAGGGTGTTAAAATTAGCCGTTCAAAAAAAAAGGTGAGGTGGTGTAAGCGTAATGTAAAGTAAAGTGTGAATGGTAGAATTCCTAATGAGACCAAAACCTAAAGCTATAAAGAATACAAGTTGTCCATTAAAGGACATAGAGGATATGCGATAAATGTGAAATGGGGAATTTCCTTTTTCAAGGGTCAAGATAATATATCTTTTATATATTATATCTTTCTGACATGTATGTTCAGCCTTATATTGTTTGTGTTGCATTTACTGGGCTTGATTGATTGATTGATATATTGTTTGTGTTACATGAGAAACAATACGAGAAATCAAACTCAAATTTAAGGCAAATACTGTAATTTTTGTGTCTTAACTCTTGAGGCCATAAACATAAACCAATCGTTGTACATATTATGAAACTGTAATTTTTGTTTAAGGTTCTTAGTTTTATAAACTTCACCTCTTTAAGTTTTGTCATATAAAGGTCTAAGGTTCACTTTAGCTTATACGAACATGATTTGATGGTTAATCACTTAATCCGATGATATGACACTACAATTACCTATGGTAGTTAGATCTTGTAGGAGAGGAAAACAATGTTACAATCAATTAGTTTATCACTAAGGTGACTAGTGTGGAATTAACATGGTTCACGATGGTTGATTAGCTGCCAATGAACGTTGGAGACCCGCATTATTACTCGTTGTACCCGTTTAGGTTTGGACTCACTACCGAGCCAAGGAAAAAGTAGTGAACCTAAGATGTATGCATTGGAAACTTTCTTTACTCGGTATTAATAACGTGTCATTTTTCTCTATCTTTAAAGCATGTTTTATATAACTAAATAATTAAGGGAAATTGCAAAAATATCCTCACAAATGTCTCAATCGTCTATTCAATATATGTAATACACGAGTCTATAACCTACTTGATAATATAATTAAATAATAGCTCACTGAAAGTAAGAAATTTATTGAAGGGGATTAATATAATATAATTACCTCATCATGAACAACTATAATTGAGATAGCTTTGCGTGGCAAGTAACCATTGATGATTTAAGCGTAAATTAAATACACACCAAATTTTTACCATCAAATAACATAGCATGATAAAAGATTTGGTAACTTGGATAGATATATTGGTCCTTGTCATGAAGAATAATGTGATGTGAAACTAATCTAAAAGCAAGCAAAGTAATGAGAAAAATTATAGAGAGAGATCTATTATTTCATTGTTAAAAGTGTCTTCACAAATGATCGAGATAGAAGAAGATATGTATATATTGAGCTAACAAATATACAATCAATTTATAATTCTTTAACAGTTAACACCCATTTAAAGAACATGATATATACCTCTATACTAGGATAACTATGTATATAATTTTTTTATAACCAAAATTATTAATATAACAATTCTTATCAATCTTATGAATAGTGTATAAATATGATAGATTTTTCAGGATATTTATGATTATGCCATTAGTTCAAATTGTTATTATATAGGTTTTTTTTTTTTTATCTTTTTGTGAGTTTTGTCTTTATATGTTTTTTTTATCTTTATACGTAGTAGGCTTAGAAATAAGTTAGGAATATTGGTTCAACCGGCCATACCGGACGGTTCAACCAGTTGTACCAGGTGGTTCAACCGGTTGAACATATGCAGTAGGATTAGAAATAGGTTAGGAATATTGGTTCAACCGGCCATACCAGACGGTTCAACCGGGTATGTCGGGTGGTTCAACCGGCTTAATCGGCTGGTATGAATGGTTAGGAGTATTGGTTTAACCAGCCATATCAGACAGTTCAACCGGATTTGTCAGGTGGTTCAACCGGTTGTACCAGGTGGTTCAACCGAACCGTCGTAATACGTGAGATTGGTTCGTATAAATTTTGTTAAAAATCGGTTTGCCCCGCAGCGAAGCGCGGGTGTTAAACCTAGTTAATGTATATTTATAAATGATTTCATATTTGGCATTATTCCACATCCCTACTCAAGTTGTTGCTTATTAACACCCACCTATTTATTTTCTGTATGCAAAGAAAAATCAATTCTATCACGGACTACACCATACTTAGAGCATCTACAATGCTAAAAAATTTCAAACACCCACAAACGAGTCACCTCAGCTGCCACACCAGATTTCAAACATCATTAAAAAATACTGGCCCATTTTTGTTACAGCGCTACCTCATTTTTTAAACATTCATTTTTATCATGGGAGGCTCTTAGGGTGGCTGGGGAGAACCTACGGACAGGGCCCGTTTTATTCGGGGGCATTTTTTTTATATAAAATGCCTATATACATATGCTATGTGTGTGTGTGCGTTTTGTATTTTTGATAGAAAACATATTTTAAATTTAAAACATGGGCTCATTGAAAACTCAAAAACTTATTAACTCGTTTATAAGTTCAACACTCATTTAAAACTCCAAACTTAAGGTCAAAAGGGTATATTTTTAATGGCTCGGATAAAACACCTAAATTTTCAGGACGCCTATAATTTTTATATAAAAGTATATTAGAATAATATTGTTTGTGTGCGTGTATCTCACTACATTTTGTTAGAGGGGTTAAATGGACGAGAGCCACACTCTAGGGGTTTGGATTTTGGATGTTTGGAGTTGTTGGACGGTGCCACCTAGACACCATTGGGATGCTCTTACAATGTCAATGTTTTTGTTTTTTTTTTTTTTTACCATTAGTTCTCCCAACAATATTTTAAAATTTTTAATGTTTACCTTTTTTTTACCGGTCAATTGGAATCACTCACGGACCACTGGAGTATTATCATGCCATCAGTGTTACTACGCGATCATATTCCATCACCAAGTCACCAATTCAGGAGGAAACTCATAATTATGAGAAAACCCTCTTGTGAGATTCGAACCCAAGACCTTATAGTCCCTAAGTCTTATCTCACTATCAAGATGTCGCTGGGCAATAATGCCTTTGACATTTACTAAGAGTTTTTATTACCATAGTTCAAATCTTTACCAGTAATTTAACTTTCTCTTAACTTTTTAATATTGCTTTTTTTTTGAAAGGTTATTTCATTAAACAAAAAGCCGCAAAACGCAAATCTCCAAGATGGAGAAAAAGCGCCGGCAACAAAAAATTACATCAACTCCATGTTAAACGAAGTCCAACCTAACCAATCCACACTATCATCGTTTCCTCTACTTCTATACCATAAGAAACACAAAGATTTGATATCTGAAATAACCTGTCTCACACTTCTATCTATATTAGAAAACATCTTTTCGTTCCTAGCCTTCCACAGCCTCCAACATGTCACAATGAAAACCCCATAAACAATCTTTCGTTTCCTCCTATTACCAATCCGTATACTCTGATTATGCAGAATATCCTCCACCGAGAACAATAGTAAAGGCGGCAACTTGCACCAATTTACAATACCTTGCCACACTGCATCCGCAAACCTGCAACCCGTGAATAAATGAAGAGTATTCTCCACCGGATCATCGCAGAAAACACAACCACAATCTTCGATCCAAATATTCCTTCTCTGAATAGCATCCCTAGTCGGAATTCTATCCAAAAGAACACTCCACATGAAAATATTGCACTTTCCAGGAAGCCACTTGCACCACTCGAACTTTCGACCCACCTCCGCAGACACATGATTGTACAACCATTTCTTAACCTCGCTGACCACATATTCTTTCAAATTTCCAGCCCCCCAAACCCAACCATCTTCGACTTGCGATAAGCGAACAACACTAACCAATCAGCTACATTCTATCAATTCTAGCGATTCCTCCTCACCTTCCGGCCACCTCTTCCATCTCCACGCAATCATATTCCTGTTATTTACTCGAGCAAACCTATCCGCCACCACACACCACCGATCTTCCTCTAACCGGAATAAAGATGGAAAACGATACATCAAAGGCATATTATCAATCCACGGATCAATCCAAAAACGGACCAAAGCACCGTTTCCAACACTACCTTTTAACAAGCTAACAAAAGAATCGCTGCCCACTTTCACTTTTTTACCACTCCTAACAATTTTAGGCCAAGCCCCGGAATACTTATTATTACACGGGAACGTCTCCCATCTTCGGCGCGACCCGTGAATAGCGTCTATAACTTTCCTCCAAAGAGCATCTCGTTCTATACGATAACGCCATAGCCACTTTAAGGGTATGTTTGGCAAGGAGCTTTTAAGAGCTTTTAGGAGCTTCAAGCTTCAAGCTTTTAAGAAAAAGCTCATACTTAATAAAAAGCCTTGTTTGGTTGAAGGGGCTGGAAGCTTTTTGGTTAGAGAAAAAGCTCTACAGTGAAAAGCTACTAGTAGTAGCTTTTAAGAAAAAGCTCTACTAGCTACAAGCTTTTAGTTAGTAAATGACACAAATACCCATTCTATTTTAAAAATAAAATAAAAACCTTCTTTACAATCTTTTAATTATGACCATTTTGGTCATTTTATACATTTTATTAAAAGCTCCAGCTACTCTGCCAAACACCAAAATATATTTAAAAAGCTTCCAGCTAACAGCTTCCAGCTACCAGCTTGCAGCTACCAGCTTGCAGCTTCCAGCTACCAGCCTCCAGCTAATTTTGCCAAACATACCCTAAAACTAAAGCGTTATTCGTCACCTCAAGCTTGTTAATTCCTAACCCACCATTTTTCTTTGGCCTAGTAACCGTCTCCCATCCCACCCAATGCACTTTTTTAATATTGCTATTCATATATATATATATATTCAACTTGCTTTTTCTAACAAATGTCTTTTTTTTTCATTAATAGTTATATTTAAAAAAAAAATCTTATAATAAAACTTGGAGTATTATAATAACAAAAATACAAAACTGGTCTACATAGATTAAAAAGGTTAACATGTAGTCTATTAAAACCAAGGATGAAGGATAAAGTTTTCATCTATCCATTTTAAGTACAAGTGATAAATGTATGCTTCATATAAATTTAAAGCTTAAAGAATATTATTATTTTCATAACTCTATATATATATATGGACAATTTGTTGTTCCACTATCCATTGGCAGGCTGGCTCTCTCATCTTGACTCACTTGGAGCATTAATATCTCTGTAAGTAAATATCTTCATTCTTTATCTCTATGAACATGTTACATAATGCTCTTGTTTAAACTCACATATGCTCAAAGGCATTTGTTGTAGACCATGATTTATATTCACAAAAAAAAAAAAAAAAAAAAAACTATTTGTCTGTATCCATCAACTTTGTGTGACAATATGAATGTTAAAATTATCTTGTTTGACTCTTGCTTTTTTTTTTTTTTTTTTTTTTTTGAATTAGCAATCATTATTATTTTGAATTTAATAAAAAAAATTCCTCTAATAGGAAGATCATACTCCCTATGCACAATGGTAGTCAAGAACATGTGGAAAGTTTTGGTCTTGTTGACTATGTTGATATGTTGCTGGGCTTCCATGACTAAAGCTGAGTACTTCAAATACAAAGATCCGAAACAACGACTCGGTGTTCGGATCAAAGACTTAATGAAAAGGATGACATTAGAAGAAAAGATTGGGCAGATGACCCAAGCTGATAGATCAGTTTCATCCAAAGAGGTCATCAAGAAGTACTTTTTTGGTACAAGAATTAATATAAACCTCTAATTATTATATATTTTGTGTTTGGATATTTTTTCACTTTGTGTTATATTTTAGGGAGTATTTTAAGTGTACCATTCCCAATAAGTCTTCCAGCAGAAGGAGCATCTCCAAAAACATGGGTTGACATGGTCAATGATCTCCAAAGTGGTGCGTTATCGACCCGATTGGGGATACCTATGATCTATGGGATTGATGCTGTCCATGGCCATAACAATGTTTACAAAGCTACAATCTTTCCTCACAATGTTGGTCTTGGAGTTACTAGGTAAGTCCTTCAAGAACTTCATAATGTTAAAGTCACTATAGCGTTATGACTCGTATGTGTGTCAAAACTGAGCAGGGATCCTGTTTTGCTTAAGAAGATTGGAGCCGCAACTGCGCTAGAAGTTAGAGCCACTGGCATACCATATGTTTTTGCACCTTGTATTGCTGTAAGTTAAATAAAAGTTACTGCACCAATTTACTGCTACTTTAAAAAAGTTGCAATCTTTTTTTATACTTTTTTTTTAAACAGGTATGCAGAGATCCGAGATGGGGTCGTTGCTACGAGAGCTATAGTGAAGATCCCAAAATTGTTAAAATAATGACTGAGATTATACCAGGTTTACAAGGAGATATCCCTGCTGGTTCAAGAAAGGGCGTTCCTTATGTCGGCGGACAGTAAGCTCATTGACTTTCTTAGTCAAACTTGTTGCCTACACATATATAACTGCTACAATACGCAGGTGTAGGATGCGGAGTCTTTTAGATCATTTTAGATTCTAGACTTTTTAATGTTTAGTGTTTTAACCTATGTACTACGGGTTTTAAGCCTTCGAAAGATATCATTAGGATTTAGGACCAAGATTATGGTTACGGAAAGATTCAAAGTACATCTAGATTACTCAACTATACGCACACGTGGTCAAGAATGAGTGTATGAGATAAGTGTGACTTTTATTGCTATGGACCATGTCTTCCACTTGCTATGATCTTGAAAAGTGACAAGCTTTTGAGATTCACTTCTTTTATCGTGGGTGGGTCAGGTAACGGGTCAAAACAAGTTGCGTTGACCCACAAACACTATTATGTATTTATGCCCATCTTTTGTAAACAGCTAATGCTTTAATTATAAAAACAATGATTTTGATCTTAACTTTGAATAACATAATTTAGAAGGTTGTATGTATTGATAGTGATTACTTTCAACCCACTAATTATGATGTCACCCATATTACATGTTCCTCCTTTTAGCTAAACACTATCATATGTATGTGGGTCAAATTTCCACTTATAATTTTTTTTTTTATTTGCACAGAAATAAGGTAGCAGCATGCGCTAAGCACTATTTGGGAGACGGTGGGACCCACTTGGGTGTAGACGAGGGCAACACGATCATAGACGCCAAAGGGCTATTCAGTATACACATGCCAGCATACTATGATTCAATCATCAAGGGTGTGTCTACTATTATGACCTCATATTCTAGTTGGAACGGAGTTAAAATGCACAAAAACCGTTACCTTGTCACCGATTACCTCAAGAACACAATCAAATTTAGAGTATAAATCTGCTTATCGAGTTACATTAAACGATTTCAAACACAAATGCATCAACTATTCAACTTATGAAGTTTTATGTTGACTTTGACTTCAGGGGTTTGTTATATCGGATTTTCAAGGAATAGATAAGATCACTACTCCTCCAAATGCTAATTATACATACTCTATCATAGCTGGAATGAATGCTGGCATAGATATGGTTGGTTTTCTTGTAATATCCATAAAAATGACCTTTTTAAGCCTTTTAACATGTTGACCATATGCAGTTCATGGTGGGATTCACCTACGAAGAGTTCATCGATCGTCTAACTTACCTAGTCAAGAACAAATTCATACCCATGACACGTGTAAACGATGCGGTTAAGAGGATTCTAAGGGTCAAATTCACCATGGGTCTGTTTGAAAATCCTTTGGCTGATTATGGCTATGCTAAGTACCTTGGATGTCAGGTAAACAAATGTAACACTGTAAATGTTTGCTAGAACATATCTTAGAATCTTTTTATCGCTTCTGTCCTATGATGTAACTAGAAACTTAATAGCCCAAGGTAATCTTTATTGGCTTTATGAACTTCAAACAGGAGCATCGCGATCTGGCTAGGGAAGCCGTGAGGAAATCACTTGTGTTATTGAAAAATGGTAAATCCGTAGAGAATCCATTGTTACCGCTTTCTAAAAAGGCGTCGAAGATACTAGTTGCAGGGTCCCATGCCGATAATCTTGGTTATCAATGTGGAGGATGGACCCTCCAGTGGCAAGGGGTCTCAGGAAATAATCTTACTGCTGGTACAATTGCAAATTATGAATATTTGAATAGTTGAATCACCTAAATAAATGATCTTTTTCGAATTTTGAACAAAAAGTTTTGATCTTGCAGGCACCACAATATTATCTGCTGTAAAAACTGCTGTTGATCCAAGTACTCAAGTGGTCTATAATGAGAATCCGGATGACAAGTTTATTAAGTCTAACAAATTCGACTACGCGATAGTTGTGGTGGGAGAGTACCCTTATGCAGAGATGTTTGGAGACAGTTCAAACCTGACCATCCCTGAGCCTGGACCAAGCACCATCAAGAGGGTTTGTGGTTCAGTGAAATGTGTTGTGGTATTGATCACGGGCCGGCCTGTGGTGGTGCAGCCATATGTAGAAACCATAGATGCCCTTGTGGCTGCTTGGCTTCCTGGAACCGAGGGTCAAGGTGTCACGGATCTTTTGTTTGGTGATCATGGTTTTACAGGCAAGCTTGCACGAACTTGGTTCAAGACGGTTGAACAGCTGCCAATGAACGTTGGAGACCCGCATTATGACCCGTTGTACCCGTTCGGATTCGGACTCACTACTGAGCCTAGGAATAGGTAGTGAACCTCAGATGTATGCATTGAAATATGTCTTTACTTTTAAGAAAATGTGAGTGAGATGTGTTAATAATAGATGTCATTTTTCTCTATGTTTAAAACATGTTCTATGTAACTAATAATAATTAAGGGAAATGACAAAAATAACCTCTCAAGTGTCTCGGTATATCTCTACTCTCTCGAACCATATGTTAATGATAAGAATAATATTTTCCCCTGATCATTTCCTCCACCAATCGGTTCCAATATATACAATACAGGAAGACTATAATCTTGGCTAATTACACTAATCATGCTAATTTACAATAATGAGGAATATACATTCAATATATACTAATACTCCCCCGCAGTCGAAACGGAATGTTCCCGAATGTTGAGGCTGGATAGAAAGTCGTCAAAGAGAACCTTCGGCAATCCTTTGGTGAAGATGTCGGCTATTTGATAACGTGATGGAACGTGTAAAACGCGAACTTGACCCTTTGCTATCTTCTCATGAACAAAGTGAATGTCCATTTTGATGTGCTTTATCCTTTGATGTTGAACCGGGTTACTAGCCAAGTATATGGCGCTAACATTGTCACATTTTACCAAGGTTGCTTGTTTCGGTGAATGATGTAGTTCGAGGAGAAGATTACGGATCCAACATACTTCCGAGACCACATTCACCACACCGCGATACTCTGCTTTGGCACTTGAACGAGACAAGGTTGGTTGGCGTTTTGATGACCAAGATAGGAGATTATCGCCCATGTAAACACAATACCCCGAGGTTGACCGGCGGAAGTCGGGGCAACCACCCCAGTCCGCATCCGTGTAGGCAACTAGTGATGTTGTGGAAGATTTGTGAAGATGTAAACCAAAATTCAAGGTACCTTTGATGTACCGTAAGATTTTTTTCAAAGCTTTCATGTGAGTGCTCATAGGAGCATGCATATGTAGACAAATTTGCTGGACGGCGTAACAGATGTCGGGGCGTGTAAATGTTAAATATTGAAGGCCCTGTAAGACTCCTGTATTCCGTGGTGTTTTCTAAAGGTGTACCTGAGTTTTGGCTCATCTTTTGTTGAGTATCGACCGGTGTGGATGCGGGATTGCAATATGAAAGACCTACTTTTTTAAGTATTTCTCTAGCATATTTTTCTTGTAACATAAATAGAGAGTTGTCTTGTTTAGTAACCGAGATGCCAAGAAAATAACCAAGAGGTCCAAGGTCTGTCATGGCGAATTCGTTAGCGAGAGATGCCATAAATCGGTTTCGTAAGGCATCAGAGGATGTGATTAAGAGAATGTCGTCCACGTATAATAATACAAAAGCCATGCGGTTGCCTTCTTTGAAAATTAATAAAGAGTGATCACATTGACTGTGTCGAAAACCCAAGGTAGAAACATAGTCCGCGAAGCGTTGGTACCATGCTCGCGGCGCTTGTTTAAGTCCATATAAGGACTTTTTGAGAATACAAACGTGGTTCGGATGTTGTGGATCATGAAAACCCATTGGTTGGTGCATGAAGACGGTTACCATGAAGAAAAGTGTTTTTGACATCTAATTGATGAATAGGCCATGCGTTTGATAAGGCGATGGAGAGAACCGTCCGGATCATTGCCGGTTTGACAACCGGGCTAAATGTCTCACCACAATCAACCCCAATTTGTTGAGAGCGGTAGTCAGATACAAGGCGAGCTTTATATCTTTCAAGTGTTTCGTCTGCCTTCTTTTTATGTCGAAAAATCCACATACTACGGACTATATTAATGCCAGGCCGTCTGGGTACTAATTCCCATGTCCTGTTGTTAATAAGGGCTCGAAATTTGTCAAGCATGGCATTTTTCCAGTCTGGATTGGAAATGGCTTGGGATGGCTATTTTGGAAGAGGAGAGATGGAAGTGGATGTAGAAGTATGTAAGTTAAAATGTTGCTTTGGTTTGACAATACCAGACATTGATCTAGTTTGAATGGTCCGTAGGTTTGTAGGATCGATGGTCGGAGGGTTTAGGCCGGTGGAGGAGTTAGAAATGGGTTGTGCGTTAGTTTGAGGAGGGGTTGGGCTGTTTGAAGGGCTGGAGGTGGAAGTAGGTGTTGGGCTAGAAGGTGAGTTTGGAGTTGGGCCGTTGGGGATGGGGAGGAGGTTGCAACAGAAAGTGGAGAAGTGGTTGTGGGTGAAGTTGGTTGATGTGTATTTGGTTCGAGTGGGTCTAAGGTTGACCAAAAAGAGGGTGAAGGTCATTTGTCAAAAAATCATAAGAAGATTTCGATAGGGAAGGTGTAGAAAAAGGGGAAAATTTTAGAAAGATTTAATCAAGAAATTCATATCATATCAAAAGTCAACCGAAAAAAGTCAACTGTACAGAAAAGGAACCAAAATTAGGACATGTCGGTTGTAGTTTGTTTGTTGTGTCGGTTAGTTATAAAAACGGTTAAATAACCGTCAGTTTGTATGGGTATATAAACCCCTCTTATGTATCAGATTCATTATGTGGGAATAATAATATTAAGTGTGTGTTATCTTCCTTCCCCATCCTCTGTTCTCATCCGAGTCCCCGCACATATGATTGTGCATACTCATGTTCATCATCATCCATAAACCAAGTCTATAATATTCATAACAGGGGCAAAACTCAACATGGTATCAGAGCGTGTGGTTACCGTGGATCAATTGATTGCAGTCCAAGAAGTCATCGCCTTCAAGAAAGAAGAAGACCCGAAAACAGAGTATGAAACGGATCATAGGAAACGATCCTTTTTCGGGCAGAAACGTAAGAAGAATGAAGAATAGAAAGATTAGAAACCAGAATCAGAAGAGAGATCATGTTAATTGCAAGATTGGGTGTGTGAGTCACCATCGTTCCCCGGTATGTTACGCAAGAGGCGAAAATAAGATACATCAGAATTTAATGATCAGAGGGATCATTCATGGAACGACAGAAGAATCAGAACATGATATAACAGAATGATTTTACAAAGACAATCAGAGTTTATGATCAAGAATGAAAGAAGAGTGATGATTATTTATCAAAGGGCCGAACAAGATAGAACCAACGTTCAATTCGGATACCGGTTAATAGTTATCAAAACAGAAAATCCTTCACAACAAGAACAAATCATATTCAAGTGACGAAGACGGCGCTAACCCGCTTCAATCTTGATCAAAAGCATCCGGAGAGTCAAAGTCATAAGTCGAATATGAATCAATCGAAGAAGGAAACAAGGCTGCAATTAAGGATGAACATGAACAGAGTAAACAAAATAAGAATTTCTTGATTAGGGGGAGAATGTTAGAAATATTAAATCAAGAAATTCATATCATATCAAAAGTCAACCAAAAAAAGTCAACTGTACAGAAAAGGGGCCAAAATTAGGACATGCCGGTTATAGTTTGTTTGTTGTGTCGGTTAGTTATAAAAACGGTTAAATAACCGCCAGTTTGTATGGGTATATAAACCCCTCTTATGTATCAGATTCATTATGTGGGAATAATAATATTAAGTGTGTGTTATCTTCCTTCCCCATCCTCTGTTCTCATCCGAGTCCCTGCATATGATTGTGCATACTCATGTTCATCATCACCCATAAACCAAGTCTATAATATTCATAACAGGGGCAAAAATCAACATGGTATCAGAGCGTATGGTTACCGTGGATCAATCGATTGCAGTCCAAGAAGTCATCGCCTTCAAGAAAGAAGAAGACCCGAAAACAGAGTATGAAACGGTTCATAGGAAACGATCCTTTTTCGGGCAGAAACGTAAGAAGAATGAAGAATAGAAAGATTAGAAACCAGAATCAGAAGAGAGATCATGTTGTAACATCGCATGATTTTTACTCTTACATCTATTTAAATTCTATATTTAACGAACTCCAACTTCGCCTTTATTCGCTCCTTTTACGTTACTCATACCAATTTATGACAAGCCGTCATTACAATTTATACTATTTAATTTAAGCTTTATAACAATAAACTCATTTAGTTAATATCTTAATATATATTTATTTATAAAATATAGATATTTCTTTTATAACAAATAGTTACCTCTAGATTTAAAAAAAAAAACGGAAAAAGCATAATATTGATATTATATTGTGTTGACTTTCACTCCAAATAACAACTTACGTTTTTTTTTTTGTGTTATTTTTATTATTATTTTTTCTTTTTCTTTTGAAGATATAACCCCCACCTAACTCACTCTCAACCACCTCTTAACTCTATTAAATACCCAACCTCTTCACCCTAACTATAAATACACCACTCCCTACCCATTCTAACACTTGCTCAATCTCAAATCCTCTCTAGACTAGGTGTTGGAAGCTCACTTCTAAGTGAGTTTTCTCATTTTAAACTCCAACTTTCTTCTTCTTTCATCATTTCTCCTCTTCTTCTAACCCATTGGAGAAACCTCTAGGACCTAACTCTTGTTTGCTATGGCAAATGAATATGAGTAGGCCACCAAAATGAGGACTCAAAGGTGGTTCATTTTTCTACTTATATTATGTAAATACTAAAATATATACTTTTAAAACTCTATTAATCTATTACTTGGAAGGTTTGTGGATACATCCCTACCTTACCAATACTTGACTCTCTTGACCATCCGAATCACCTTTATGGTGGTTTGTGTTTTGGTTAGCCTTAAAGGCACTACTTGACTCTCATGACCATCCGGATTGCCCTAAAGGCAATTTGTGCTTGGTTTGCCTAAAAGGCTTGTTTGACTCTCTTGAATCTATAATCTAAACTCGAACCTAAGACCCTTTATTTCTTTAATTCTAGTTAACCAAGGCTAAGGAACTAACCTCCCAAGACTCGTCTTTGGAACCTTACTAAACGCACCCAAAGGTGAGTTCGTACTTGTCCCCCTTTTATCCTTTATTCTTTGGGGCTCAACATGTATCACTATCAAAACTCAAACGATTTTAAACTCTACAATCTATTATGCTTAGTCTAAAGTCTATCATATTCTAAATTCTATCATGCGCAACCTAAAGTCTATTATATGCTTGTACGCTATGCTATGTAGAATTATTTACTCTAACATACAAATGTTCATATAGTTGACAACCCACCTTGAATGTATAGCGCTATAGGATTGGCTATCCGCCCCCTACATGGGTCATGTTAAGCAAAATTCTTCGTGGCTAGTCGCCATTTGTATGGTTATCTTGCATATGCCTATAAGCAAAACTTTATTATACTATTTATGTATGTCAAAACTAGTATGCTCACCAATGCTTTATGTGTTGACGGATATTTTATACATGTTGCAGGAAATATTTGTTGTAGGACATTTCAAGAAAAATACTTAGGATTGGACATAGAAACTCACTCTAGTTCAAGTTGTCATATTCTTGTTGTTGTGTTTTTCGTTATTTAAACTACTTGTATTTCTATTTTTAGACAATGAATGAAATTATATCTTTAAACTATATTGTCACAAAATCTAGTGTCATGAAGTCTTGAACAATCTACCACTAAGTCTCACCTCGATGATTCCGCCATCGGTTGGGGTGTGACAGATTGGTATCAGAGCCATGACTATAGGGATCTAGGAGAAAGTGCCATGTTTGACCTAGACTATAGTTAAGAACCTTTTTGGCCATGCCTTTTATCATGCTTAAAATACTTGTTCTCCCTATCTTGCTTCTAATCCATTCTCTTGGTCCTTAAAATTACCTTCCTGTTTGTGGATTAATCCACACTCGAAGACGCTCGTATAACACAAACGAGAGGAAATCACCAAAATAGGCGTGAAACCCTCACTTTGGTGATAACTTTCAATCCGCGTAAATTCTTTGTATTTTTGAAACTACACCAAGATAGGAGTGATATCCTCACCTTGGTGGAAATTTCACAATTCTCATTCTAGTGGACACTTACCAATCGAAGGTTAGAATTAATTCTCTTACCACATTGGACAAAGTGTACAAACCACACTCAAAGAAACGACCTCGCTAAGATAGGAGTGAAATCCACAACTTAGCGACTAGTTTCAATCCTTGATTTTTTATTTTTTTTTTCAATCTCGCCAAGATCTCAAATTTACTAATGACAAGAAACATGTAGTAACTGGAAGGGTGAATACTGTTAACCGAAACTTTCGGCGAGAGTATTTCACCTATTAGGCCAAAGCATGTTTTCAAACTCAAAGGTAAATTCGAATCATGTTGGTTAGTCTTAGTTCCGTTCCGGAACACTCCAATTGCTTGTTTAAAACAAGCCTCTCATTTTGTGTTAATATTACTTTCAATGTTGTTTTCATGCTATGTTTTCACTATGTATATTCGATTTATTTTTATTTTTATTTTTTTTGCTCGCAAAGACTCTCAAGACTCGCATCTCAAGCTACTCTCGCAATCCCCAAACAATACTAATAATCGCAACCAACATAAATCAAAACCCCTTCATGTTAACTAAGTGCACTATACTCGCTTATACTTATGTGTTACGCTATATGAACAATGTGAAACTTGCGTCCTATACGTGTAACTTGAACTTGCATACTAAATTTATGAGAACAATTTGAGCTTATGTATTCTGTTTATCTAAAGTTTACATCTATCCTACCTACAAGCTTTTCAATGTTAACCAAAATGCTAGTAAATTTATTAATTCAAAAGACGTATTATTTACAAACACTCATGCAAATTTCTTATGCGTAATCCTCGTAGATGTCTTCCCGTCTCAACAGCATCGATCTCAACCAACTGGCGAGTCTTATTGCCCAAGAATTAGTCAAGATTCTCCCTAACCTAGAGACGCCAACAAACCCAATTCCAAACCCCGGCGATACCATCCAAGACAGCACAAACCATGTATATACTAAATCTCCTACCCATACCCTTACCAAACAAACAAAAAAGGGTGGCCGAAAACGCAAAAACCTCAAACGAAACCACACTTCGACAACTCCTACAACACTAAAACATAACAAAAAGCGATACCATGGAACCTTTCCGAAATGCAACAGTTGCAAATTTCATCATCCCACGTCCTCACCATGCCACATATGCACCAATTGTGGTACATATGGCCATTTAGCCAAAACATGTCATTGCACCGCTAGACCACGATCCAAACAACCTACTAGTACCACCTCATTCACTGAAGACAATGGACGGATATGCTCCGAGTGCAACAACCCAACTCATGAGCGCAATCAATGCCCAAGACTTGCCTTGGTAATCTACGATGCGGGAAGACCCACTCACCACACTAACGAAGACTGATCTTTCTTTAAAAAAAAATGGAATTTCCTTATGTAATGTTTTCAAGATTGTTATTTGAATGTGAAATGTTCTTTTATGAATTATGAAATATCATTGTTATCCTAGCTTACAATCATAATTTATCGGCAAAAAAATTAAACAACGCAAACCCCTTTTTCTCCTCGCACACAATCTTTTCCAAAATTTTTGAACAAAATTCTTCCTGCCATTCCTAAGAGGATGCCTATTCTTCTATAAAATCCTCACCTTCAAACCACTAACAAATACGTGCGCCAAGTCGCTATTACAAACAAGATTCTAAATGGTAAAAGTATTTGAAATAAATTTTCTTTTGTAAACAAGACTTGTGACAAAAAAATCAAATAACCTACTTCTTTATAACCCCAAAACCTTTTCTCTTGAAATCATATCACGAGTCAAAATATTCATCAACGCTAAACTAAAATTTTCAATAAACTATTTTCCTCGCTTAATAAAATGGATTCTTCGTAAATCAAACGACCATCTTCGATAAAACTTTTACACTAAATTTTCCCCACTTCAATTAAATCCATTTTTCTTTAACATCCAATGGACTAAATTCTTCTACCATCAAACTTGACCCTTAGACTTGAAAAGCTAAAATTTCTCGCGTACCCATAAAACTCAATTTGTAATAAACCCAAAATCTATGTTGCCCACAGTCAAAACATTTTACACATTTCCATTAGGAATCCAATTGTCCATTCTTTTGTTTGATTTATACATTTGAATGTAACCACATATGCACAAGTCTACACCGTTATGTCATGAAACAATACATCTATGCCAAAAACACGTACGACTAACAACATCAAAAACTTGCTTAATGCCGTTTCACATTATGTGTTTGCATGTCACGTTGCTTGCTATATTTACAACATCAAAATTGTTTAATGCCTTAGCCTATTGTCTTTTCCTTTGTGTATAATTATTTTGTGTCCACTAGTGACCCACACATAACTAAGACAAATTATGTGGACCATACGACAATTGGACTAATTACGGGTGCACACGTAATTACAAAAATTGGGCGTATGGAAAACATAACAAGTCCAGTGTGTGAAACCTATCATGACTTGAATAACGACACGGATGTGGTATGATAAACGACATGGTGGATACGCCGCTGGTACATCCTATACATAAATGTCCTGTCATACTACCAAAAGTAGAGTTATTCTGCCATGAGAAGTTTTGGCGTCGAGTTTAAATTTTGACCAACACTTAAGTTATTTATCTTTTGCGATACCGTTTATGTTATAGTTTACTAGTCTAATTACGCTTGCATTATTTATCTTCTATGCATATTATAACCTTGGTTTTGAATCACACTTTCTACTATGCAACATCATCCTTGCTATGAATAACCTATACTTGTAATCTCCATCAACTTCGTTTCCTTCCTCTTGCCTTTCCTTGCTTAATCAGCAATCCTATCATTATAAAAAAT
This sequence comes from Ambrosia x helenae, assembly GCA_030844895.1. Taxonomy (NCBI): domain Eukaryota; kingdom Viridiplantae; phylum Streptophyta; class Magnoliopsida; order Asterales; family Asteraceae; genus Ambrosia; species Ambrosia x helenae. The sequence continues at coordinate 45,140,739 of CM061232.1, read as the reverse complement.
CTCGTTCTAAGTCCCGTAAACTCTGGCATTAACCTCTAAAAGCATTTATACACTTAAAACAAGATTCGTCTCTCACTTTGTTATATTTTATTGACTAATTATATACTGGATTTCAATAAAATAAATAACTACTATTTATTTCGCCAAGAAGCCGTTTTCAAATGGTCTAATTTCTCGTTTATTTAATCACTTCTAAAAGTTTTCTTTTTCTAATAAAATTTTCGTCCTTGTGCAAACCAAATATCTTTTACTAAAAACTACTCATTAAAACATCTAGTCACTTATTATGCTCACATATTTACTATTCCACCCAATTACTCAAGGACATCTCTTTTACAAGCCTAAATTTCTACTATTTCATATACGTTATACCGTATAATTACTTATTTTTCCCAAAATTTCTATATGTTATACAATATACTTAACTACCTTCAATTTTCAATATTTCATACCATATAATGCTTTAGTCGGTCATTAACTACATATACGTACTCTCTTCCTTCACTATTTACAAAAATGCTTTAGTCGGTCAAACTCTCAAATTTCTACGTACGACCTTGGATTAAAATTTTAAAAGTACTTCTCTTACGAGCATAATTATCGCACAGTGACTATATACCGTATTCGATTTAAACATAATAAACTAACAAGTTTTTGTTCTTATTAAACCCATATCAAACCACTTACCTATATTTTTTTTAAAGGTTGGCTCTTAATTAAATTTCGAGACGAAATTTCCTAAAGTAGGGGAGACTGTAACATCGCATGATTTTTACTCTTACATCTATTTAAATTCTATATTTAACGAACTCCAACTTCGCCTTTATTCGCTCCTTTTACGTTACTCCTACCAATTTATGACAAGCCGTCATTACAATTTATACTATTTAATTTAAGCTTTATAACAATAAACTCATTTAGTTAATATCTTAATATATATTTATTTATAAAATATAGATATTTCTTTTATAACAAATAGTTACCTCTAGATTTAAAAAAAAAAAAAAAAACTGAAAAAGCATAATATTGATATTATATTGTGTTGACTTTCACTCCAAATAACAACTTACGTTTTTTTTTTTTGTGTTATTTTTATTATTTTTTTTCTTTTTCTTTTGAAGATATAACCCCCACCTAACTCACTCTCAACCACCTCTTAACTCTATTAAATACCCAACCTCTTCACCCTAACTATAAATACATCACTCCCTACCCATTCTAACACTTGCTCAATCTCAAATCCTCTCTAGACTAGGTGTTGGAAGCTCACTTCTAAGTGAGTTTTCTCATTTTAAACTCCAACTTTCTTCTTCTTTCATCATTTCTCCTCTTCTTCTAACCCATTGGAGAAACCTCTAGGACCTAACTCTTGTTTGCTATGGCAAATGAATATGAGTAGGCCACCAAAATGAGGACTCAAAGGTGGTTCATTTTTCTAGTTATATTATGTAAATACTAAAATATATACTTTTAAAACTCTATTAATCTATTACTTGGAAGGTTTGTGGATACATCCTTACCTTACCAATACTTGACTCTCTTGACCATCCGAATCACCTTTATGGTGGTTTGTGTTTTGGTTAGCCTTAAAGGCACTACTTGACTCTCATGACCATCCGGATTGCCCTAAAGGCAATTTGTGCTTGGTTTGCCTAAAAGGCTTGCTTGACTCTCTTGAATCTATAATCTAAACTCGAACCTAAGACCCTTTATTTCTCTAATTCTAGTTAACCAAGGCTAAGGAACTAACCTCCCAAGACTCGTCTTTGGAACCTTACTAAACGCACCCAAAGGTGAGTTCGTACTTGTCCCCCTTTTATCCTTTATTCTTTGGGGCTCAACATGTATCACTATCAAAACTCAAACGATTTTAAACTCTACAATCTATTATGCTTAGTCTAAAGTCTATCATATTCTAAATTCTATCATGCGCAACCTAAAGTCTATTATATGCTTGTATGCTATGCTATGTAGAATTATTTACTCTAACATACAAATGTTCATATAGTTGACAACCCACCTTGCATGTATAGCGCTATAGGATTGGCTATCCGCCCCCTACATGGGTCATGTTAAGCAAAATTCTTCGTGGCTAGTCACCATTTGTATGGTTCTCTTGCATATGCCTATAAGCAAAACTTTATTATACTATGTATGTATGTCAAAACTAGTATGCTCACCAATGCTTTATGTGTTGACGGATATTTTATACATGTTGCAGGAAATATTTGTTGCAGGACATTTCAAGAAAAATACTTAGGATTGGACATAGAAACTCACTCTAGTTCAAGTTGTCATATTCTTGTTGTTGTGTTTTTCGTTATTTAAACTACTTGTATTTCTATTTTTAGACAATGAATGAAATTATATCTTTAAACTATATTGTCACAAAATCTAGTGTCATGAAGTCTTGAACAATCTACCACTAAGTCTCACCTCGATGATTCCGCCATCGGTTGGGGTGTGACACATGTTAATTGCAAGATTGGGTGTGTGAGTCACCATCGTTCCCCGGTATCTTACGCAGGAGGCGAAAAGAAGATACATCCGAACATAATGATCAGAGGGATCATTCATGGAACGACAGAAGAATCAGAACATGATATAACAGAATGATTTTACAAAGGCAATCAGAGTTTAAGATCAAGAATGAAAGAAGAATGATGATTATTTATCAAAGGGCCGAACAAGATTGAACCAACGTTCAATTCGGATACCAGTTAATAGTTATCAAAACAGAAAATCCTTCACAGCAAGAACAGATCATATTCAAGTGACCAAGACGGCGCTAACCCGCTTCAATCTTGATCAAAAGCATCCGGAGAGTCAAAGTCATAAGTCGGATATGAATCAATCGAAGAAGGAAACAAGGCTGCAATTAAGGATGAACATGAACAGAGTAAACAAGATAAAAATTTCTTGATTAGGGGGTGAATGTTAAAATATTAAATCAAGAAATTCATATCATATCAAAAGTCAACCGAAAAAAGTCAACTGTACAGAAAAGGCGCCAAAATTAGGACATGTCGGTTGTAGTTTGTTTGTTGTGTCGGTTAGTTATAAAAACGGTTAAATAATTGTCAGTTTGTATGGGTATATAAACCCCTCTTATGTATCAGATTCATTATATGGGAATAATAATATTAAGTGTGTGTTATCTTCCTTCCCCATCCTCTGTTCTCATCCGAGTCCCTGCACATATGATTGTGCATACTCATGTTCATCATCATCCATAAACAAAGTCTATAATATTCATAACAGGGGCAAAACTCAACAGAAATTTGTTCATCAAAGATGACGTCACGAGAAATATTAATTTGATGTGTTTTAAGGTTGTAGCACTTGTATCCCCGGTGATTGGATTGGTATCCAAGGAAGACACATGGGATTGACATATTCGCTAGTTTGTGAATGGTTGAGGATGGTAGAAGAGGGTAGCAAATGCACCCACAGGTGCGCAAATGGTCATAAGTTGGGTGTCGGTGATAGAGAGAAAAGGTGGGTGTAGAATTATTTAAAACTTTGGTAAGTAAAACATTTAGTAAATAGATAGCATGTTCAAGAGCATGATCCAAAAATTATGAGGGACTGAGGATTGTGAAAGAATGGTACGCATTATATTGTTAATTGACCGGATTTTACGTTCGGATTTACGATTTTGTGAGGATGTATAAGGGCAAGAGAACTGAAAAGTCATCTAATTTTTGGCACAAAAATTTTGAAAAGAGGCATTGTTGTATTCTCGACCATTGTCACATTGGAAACTCTTAATTGATATGTGAAATTGAGTAGAAATAAATTTGTGAAATTCTAAGAATTTAGAAAAGACTTGGGATTTGGATGCCAAGGCATAGGTCCATAAAAAATTAGTTTTATCATCCAGAAATAAAATATAATAATGACACCCGTTAGAAGAGAGAACTTGGGAAGTCCACAAATCACTATGTACAATATCAATGGGTAAATAAATGCAAGAAGTAGAATTATGAAAAGGAAATTTAATATGTTTACCAAAAACACATGGTTCAAAAATGTGAGAAGTTTTAACATTATTTGAAAAAGAAGACAAACAAGGTTTCAAACAACGCAAAATCTATATCTATATCTATATCTATCTATCTTATAAAGCATTTTATAAGGACTTCTTAAAATTTAAGAAGTACAAGTGGAATTTCATAAGGTACACCAAATAATGCACACATTAAAAGATTTTTAAGGGCAAATTTGTCTTTTATGCATTACTTACACCTTTAACCCATCATAAATTTAGGTCCAATTTTTTCATTAAATTTTAAGTGATACAACTCTAAGAAAATTAAATGGTTTATCAATTTATTACTTGAGGAATTATTATGAGACACTAACCCCTCAACTTTTAACCCCTCGTAAATTTAAGGCCAATTTTTTCATTAAATTTTAAGAGATACAACTCCTTTGAATGTTAAATATCAATTAATTACTTGAAGAAATATGAAAAGACACCACACTTGATGACCTGTCGTTAGGGTCATGCAAAAACCTAAATAACCTAGGTAGATAGGGTAAGTCAGGTATCGAATCCACGAAGAGCATGTGGTTAGTATTGCACATTTTGTTTGATTATTTAAACTAAAAAATTAAATCTAACTGAGTTGTAGGTTGTTTTGAGTTTTAAGAAAATGAATTTTATAAGTTGTAAACAATAATATTAAAGAAGTAACCCCCTCCAGGTTTCCGGTTCAATGATTCACCCTACCCTTGGTTAGATGATTGGATACCACATAGACATAGTTTTGTTGAACGGTTTAAGTTAAGTGATAATCAAACACAAGTTTTTAATAATAACTCGTACAATTTAATTACCAACCCACGAATAACAACTACCCTCCCGTTAATCAAACTGCTCACGATGCAAGAAAACCGAATGCGAATGACTAAAAGATAAGCAATTGCACAAACGTGACTTGTTTAAATAACTCAAACCACAAATATCTTTCAAACAATTAATCTTTCAAACAATTAAAAGACAATCCATAAACCAAACCAAACAAAAGTTAGAGTTTCACAAATAAACCGTACACCTGAAGGTGATTACACGATCAGCCGCGCTGCATTAATTGATGATTCTTTTTAATTCCTGCAGCCGTCAAAGAATTTCCTGTTGTGCATATCCCTAGACAGCCAAAAGGCTGATGCCTTCTTCTACCCCGTCTAAGAGCACTCACATCCTATCCATCAAATATATGTGAGTGTGTCCACCAAATTATATGGGGTGAGTGTAAGTGGTTGTGAGTGGAGGAGAGAGAAAATATTTGGTGGAAGCACTGTTTCACCCTAAATATGAAAAGCAACTGTTCACCCATATATATATTTTAATACTTTTGTAAGTAGTTGTGAGTGAGTAGTGAGAAAATGTAATGATAAAAGTATGCAAAAGTATTATTATTTTAATTAGGAGAGAGAAGATTTAGAGGTGAAGTATTGATTTTTAGTGTAACTAGCTTATACCCCGGGAGCGTCCCGGATTGAGAAATCTAAGTAAAGTTAATCAAATTAGAATTATCTAAGTGTATTTTTTTCTTTAAAAAATCTCGTATATAAAAGTTAAATGAATAACCTGAACACTTCGTGTTTTTTTCCTGTACGAACAAAACCACACAAAAAATAGTCGTTTTTTCCTCCGTTTTTATATAGCACTATGGTATCCGTTGAAAAGATAATAAAACGCTCGTTAATTTGGTGTAATTTTTTTCTTTAAAAAATCTCGTATATAAAAGATATTAACGTTTAAAAGTTATGGGATGAAAGATTAGAGATAAAAATCTAATTTTGTTTTTAAATTTTAAATTATTATTTTCATATAAAGTCCTTGCCACATGGCATTCTCAATAAAGAGAATACCCTATTTGAATGTCATGTCATTAAAATGGCTTTGGTTTATTATATGTATAGATAGATAGATAGATAGATTTGATGGATGGGATTTGGTGAATGGGATGTGAATGCTCTAAGTCCTCCCGCCGTCAAAGAATTCCTCTTTTTATATAATTTCCATCGTGCCTTCCTAGTTTCTTCTTTGGCCCATTCTTTCTTCTGTCAACATAATAATAACCCAAAAAATGGTTTTGGGCCTTGAAACTTGAACCGAATTCACATTTTCTTTCTTTCTTTCTTATTGTTTTTATTATTATTATTATTATTATTATTATTATTATTAAGGTAATATTATTATAGTATTTTTAATATTAATTCCGTACTCGCTCTCAAGTGTATGTGACTTGATCATTTTCTTCGTTTTAAGCTCATATCTAACGAGCACCTACAAAACACATATGCACTATTAAATAACTGAGACCGACTAAAAGTACACAATATAAGACTAAGGGGCTGTTTGGTAGCCTCTTAACGAGGCTCTTAACCATTCAGCGCTGAATGATTCAGCATTCAGCGTGTTTGTTTCAGCTTCTGAATGGAATGGTTAAGTCTGAATCATTAAGATTTGAGATATTGCTGAACCACTAAGCACTGAACTATTAAGCACTGAACTGGGCTGAACCTTAATGAGGCTCTCCTACCAATGTGGGACAAGAAAACTAACCATTAAGAGGTCCGACTTAATGATTCAGCGTTTAACCATTCAGACCTCTTAACCATTCAGACCTCTTAATGATTCAGCACTTAATCAACCAAACAACCCCTAAAAAGTAAACAAAACTAACATATTAACAAGGTGTTTTTAAAAACACATCAACACTCTTATAAATTATATAAAATAAAATGAAAACACCAATGCAAATATTGCAACTGTGTTACTGCGTAACACACAATTTGCATTTGGTTTGTAATTTTCACAACAGTCGATTCCGATCAAACAACATGTAAACGTTCCCAAATTATTTGCTACGTGTAGCGCGGGGAATATATTGATTCCATTATCTTTTGGTGCTACGTTTTTTTTTAAGTTATCTTTACCTAAATTATACTTATATTTGTAAATTGGTCACTCCGCCGCATCACGTGGGCTCCCCACTAGTATTAATAGAAGGGTGTCCAAGACGGCGATGCCAAGTATCTTGAGACATGGCAAGAAAAGTAGCAACTTGAGCATTAGAGACTTGAGCTTGTGGATTTGTAGTGAAAGTAAGCGGATATAGGTCGCCAGTGCTATCACATCGGAGGAGGGGCATCCGTGTGTGTAGATCCTTCACATGAAAACCAAATGGATCAAATTCAATGGAAACATTGTTGTCGGTGGTGAAACGGCGGACCGAGATTAAATTTTTAACGAGTTTAGGTGCGTAAAGAATGTAGTTAAGTTTGAATTTAGGAAAAGGGTATGGTAGGGTGTGATTTCCAATCGCATGGACTGGGATATTATTGCCATCACCGACGGTAATGTTTCGAGCAAAAACCTTATTAAAACAAGGCGTAAGATTAGTAGGGTTGTTTGTCATAATACATGTAGCACCGGTATCCATGTATAAAGTGTGGTCCCGTGGATGCAAAGATAGTGCGTTGAAGGCTTGATCCAATTTCGTTGGCGTGTAGCTAGCTTCAGAGGCAGCATATGCTTGTTGTTGCTGAGGGATGTGGGCCTAAGATACCCGGTTGTTGATTTGAAGTGTGGGGTCTTTTCGGTGGCGCAGTGGGGTATGGGCATGGGGCGGCCCAATAGTAGGCGGGGTTGGTGTTGGCCCAAGGTGAGGAGGGGCGACTGTAGTTGGTTGAGGGAGGGGCTGGCCATGGATAAGCAGGCCACTGTTGAGATTGGGATGAGGGCCAAGAAGGGTTGTAATTCCGCCCGCGACCACCGCCTCTAGTACAGCCTCGGCCACGGGTTGTGGTTGTATGGCTGTTTTGGTTGGTTGTAGATGATGGATTATGGAGTGCGGTGTCATTAGAGGCGCAGTTCGCCTTCATGGTTTCTTCCAAGATTAAATGAGAAAGTGCTTCATAAAATGTGGGAAACGGTTTGTTATTTTGGATAATAGAAGTTGCACTACCATAGGCTTCATTTAGGCCAGAAAGTAATTGAATAAGTGAATAACCAAGTTGCGTTCGGTGACGGGTGACCCAACATTGGCCAATTGATCAGAGATTACCTTCACTTCTTGACAATAAGAGGCCATGGATTGGAAGGAGTCAAGCTTTATTTCTTCTTCAACAAGACAGCACGTGTGGCTTGGTTATCGTGAAAAAGGCTTTTCAAGGCGGTCCAAGCATAGCACTCAGTGAAATCCGAACGGATAATGGTGCTTTAAAGGTCATTCAATATGGTGCCATAAATCCATTGGAGGACTATGGCATAAAGTCGATCCACACATCATCGGGTGGTAAAGGCGACTTGTCTTTGTCACTATCGGTTGAGGCAACGGGTTTTGGATCGGGTTGACGGGGAGAGAGATGGTCAAGAACTTGAAAGGCGCGGCAATGTATTTTGAATAATTCCGCCCAAGATGAATATTGGCTTGTTTCCATCTCGAGGGTGATCGGAATGAAGGTCTTAATATTTGAGACGGTAATGGCGGGATGTGTTTTGGGATCCGTGTACGAAAAAAAAAAGGAAAAGGAGGTTGAAGATTGAAGGAGGGCTAGCAGTAAGGAGATATGGGAAAAAAGGAGCAGGATCGTGAAAATTATTGAGAATGGTTTGATACCATGTTAATGATAAGAATAATATTTTCATCTGATCATTTCCTTCACCAATCGGTTCCAATATATACAATACATTGAGCCTCAGTAAAACTCACTTAAAAAAAACCCTAGTTGCTCCGTAAGTATAGGAGGGCGAATAGGCGGCGATCAGGCTTTCTTCTCTGCATGGCGGCACGGGAACGTTACAAAGTTAATCAGTGGTACGATGCTCCGACTAGGAAAGGTAGAAGACACGTTGATAACCAGGCCTCTCAGACTCAGATCCAGGGAACGAAGTTTTTCGTTTCTAATTTGCCAGGTGGGTGTTCGTCTGTTGATCTCATTGGTGTTCTCAAAGGCTTTGGAGAAATAATTGGTACGTATATTGCTCGGAAACTGGATAGGTTGGGTAAAAGGTTTGGGTTCGTTTCGTTTCGTAATGTTAGAGATCCCATAGAGTTGGAAAGACAATTGAAAGACGTCTGGATAGGCAGTTACAAGTTGTTTATAGTCTTAGCAAGATTTGTAGATGGAGAAAGGATATTGAGAAAAGATGAGCAACAATGGCAACCGGTGGATAAGAACGATCAAGGAAATAATGGTGCTAATAATAATCTTGGTAAGGAAGATGGTGAGGGGGAGAAGGAACCATCTAAGGCTGACCAAAGAGTGGGGAGTAGGACGTTTATGGATACCTTGTTGAACAAGGAGGTGTCCTCGGAGGTTCATGAGGTTAAAGTGGATGACAATATTATTGCTTTCAGTGATTTCCTTGAGAATGGGGTGGTTGTTAGAGTAAAGAAGTTTGATGTTTTAACTGAGTTGAAAAAGATTTTGAAAGAACTTTCGGACTTGGATATTGAGGTTAATTATTTAGGTGGCTTTTTTGTGATGTTAGTATTCCGGGGTGGGACTGAACGAACGCTGTTTTTGGCTGGGAAGGAGGTGTGGTCAGGATACTTTGATTGCGTAGAGGCTTGGACGGGACAGGTCATTGATGTTGAACGTATTGCTTGGCTTAAGATCTTTGGATTGCCTTTACATTTATCATGTGAAGCTGTTTTTGATAGTATTGCGCAATCGGTGGGAACCGTCATTCACTGTTCTGGTTTCAATGAAGGAGGTAAAGATTTAACGTATGGGTGTGTTGGGGTGTTGGTTAAATCGGTGGAGAGAATTAATAAAACCGTGAAGTTGAAGTGGAGGGATATGAGTTTTGATGTTTTGTTAGAGGAAGACGTGGGGGAGTGGTGTCCTGACTGTTTATTTGATGAGGAAGAGGATGATAGTGTGAATTTGATGAATGACCCAATGATTGACGAGGAAGTGCATGTGGAGGAGGTGCAAGCGATGTCGCAAACTGAAGAGGAAGTTAATATTGGGATGCAGGATAATGGTGTTATGTCCAGTGGTTTAGAGGATAGTCTTGTAGGAGTGGGTACTGAAGTTGTTAAAACCAAAAAGAAAAGTCGGAAACTATCTAGAAGACGGAATTCGAGTGGAAGTAAAATTGGTTCTCCTACGGGGCATGAACGACCTAGGAAGAGATGCAGAGAAGGGGAAGACGTCTTTGACTTGGATCGGTTTATTAATGTGGTTAACACTCCAGTTCAGGTTTATGAAGAAGTAGAGACGGTAGTTCCAGAGGGGGAATGTAGCAATGGTTTAAACAATGTTGAAGGTACTGAAGGCTTTAACACTGATTTGAATCAGGCGGTTACTTTGGATATAGATGTTGAAGTGGGGGAAACTATAGAATTAGCCAAGGTATTGGGCGCTGATAACATGGAGTTGTATAGGGACTCGCTTGTCAAGGAGGTTAGCGAAGAAGGTTTACAATTGGTGGATCAATGAATGTGTTATCCATTAATATTCGGGGGCTGGGAAATGACAAAAAAAGTGAATGGGTAAGGAGGTTGCGTAGTAGTAACGAGGTGGGGGTTGTGTTGTTGCAGGAGTCTCAATTTGCTTCGCTAGACGGTATTGATCTTGGCCGGTTTTGGGGCCAAGGGGTGTTTGCGAGTGACCATGTTGACGCTACTGGGAGGTCCGGGGGTCTTGTTACGATGTGGGATCCGAAATTGTTTGCGATGTCTTCAGTGGTTAAACATAGGAGATTTTTGTTAGTGCGGGGGATGGTTAAAGGGAGTGTCATGCCTTTGAATGTGTTGAATGTTTACGCTCCTCAAAAAGCTACTGACAAGAGAACGTTGTGGGGTGAATTGGAACAAGTTATTAGTCAAGAAGATGGTTTATGGATTGTTGGGGGGGATTTCAATTGTGTTCGCGAGAGAAGTGAAAGGAGGAATTCTAATTTCAACGTGGCCATGACTAGGGATTTTAACGACTTTATTGACAGATGCATGCTTCAGGAGTATGGGTTACGGGGTCGTAAGTTTACGTTTGTTTCTGGTAACAAATGTAGTAGGATTGATCGAATTTTTGTTTCTTGGAGTTTTCTCAATGAATGGCCGAATGCAGAATACCGGGCTCTTGGGAGGGACGGTTCGGACCACAGTCCGTTGGTATTGAAGGTGACATATAAAAATTTTGGTTCTAAACCATTTAAATTCTTTAATTCGTATTTGTCCAGGGAAGGTTTTGAGAAGATCATTCATGATGCTCTAGCGGATTTCGTGGATAACGGCCCTGCGGATGTTAACTTTATGAATAAGCTTAAACTGGTGAAGAAGGCTATTATTCGCTGGAAGAAAGAATTGGATGTTAAAGAGGTAGAAGAGGAGGAAAGTTTGTGTAAGGAGTTGTTTGATCTGGATAATGCGGTCGAGGAGAGGGATCTGTCCGAGGCTGAATTATGGGTATATGAGGAAGCTAAGGTCCGGATTCGTGAATTAAAAGAGTTAAAGTTGAAAGATGTGCAGCAAAAAGCTAAAGTTCGTTGGGCTAAAGACGGTGACGAGAATTCAAGTTTCTTTCATGGGATGATTAATAAGAGACGGGTGTCGAATAGTATTCCAGGTTTGACGGTCAATGGTAAGTGGGTAAATAAACCATCGTTGATTAAAAAAGAGGTGCTCCATTTTTTCAAGAAGAAGTTTCATGAGGAAGACACTGTGCGGCCGCATTTGAATTGTTTTGAATTGAAGCGTCTTTCGGACAGTAGTGCTTCGGGTCTCATTCGGCCTTTTACAGTTGAGGAGATAAAGGTTGCTGTCTTTGATTGCGGAGGTGACAAGAGTCCGGGTCCGGATGGTTTTACATTTCGGTTTATTAAGAAGTTCTGGGCCGATTTTTCGATGGACTTTGTTAAAATTTTCGATGAATTCTTCCATTCGAGTAGGATCAATCAAGGGGTTGGTTCTTCATTTATCACTTTGATTCCTAAGGTTAGCGATCCTGTTGATCTTAGTGAATATCGGCCTATTAATCTAATAGGGGTGGTGAGCAAGGTAATCTCAAAGGTTTTGGCGAATAGGCTAAGACTTGTCATGGGTGCGATCACGAATGAGACTCAGTCGGCCTTTCTCTCGGGTAGATTTATTCTCGACGGCCCGTTAATGCTTAATGAGATTGTAGCTTGGGCGAAGAAAGTGGGGAAGAAATTATTCTTCTTCAAGATAGACTTTGAGAAGGCGTACGATAACGTGAATTGGGAGTTTTTGATATCGATTATGAGACAGTTTAATTTCCCAGACGTTTGGTGTAATTGGATTAAAGGGGTGTTGGTGTCTGCTCGTTCAGCTGTTTTGGTTAATGGTTCGCCAACGTTCGAGTTCAATTGTGGTAAGGGGCTTCGCCAGGGAGATCCGGTATCCCCTTTTCTGTTTGTTATTGTTATGGAAGCATTCTCTAGCTTGATTAGAAGAGCGTCGCAGATAGGGGCTTTCAACGGGGTTCGGCTTCCCAATGATGGCCCGGTGGTGACTCATTTATTGTATGCAGATGATGCGATAGTTATGGGAGATTGGTCTTTGTTTAATATTAATAGCCTTCGGAGAATTTTAAGAATTTTCCATATGTGCTCAGGGCTTAGGTTCAACATCAACAAGTCGACTATTTTTGGAGTGGGGATGGATAATGAGGAGGTCACGGCTCAAGCTAGTAATTTGGGATGCAGGTCGGGTGTATTACCGTTTAAGTACTTGGGGATCCTAGTGGGGGCGAACATGAATCGAATTGGTAATTGGGATTCGGTGGTGAAGGTTTTCGACTCTCGGTTATCTAAATGGAAGGCAAATATTCTCTCTATGGGTGGTCGTCTTGTGCTCATTAAATCCGTTCTTCAAAGTCTTCCTATGTACTATTTTTCTTTATATAAAGCTCCTGTGGGTGTCATTAAATCGCTGGAATCCCGTATGAAGAGGTTTTTATGGGGAGGTAGTGATGAGGTTCATAAAGTTCATTGGGTGGCTTGGGATGTTGTGTCTAAGCCGTTTAATGAAGGCGGTTTGGGTATTAATCTTCTAGAGCACAGTAATGTTGCTCTTTTATTAAAATGGCTATGGAGATTTCGGACGGAGGGTGAAGCATTATGGCGAAGGGTCGTTCTTGCCATCCATGGCTCCAATAGACGATGGGAAATTTATCCGGCCAATAGACAGCTTTCTAGTACGTGGACTAAGTTGGTGCGAACTGCTTCGAAGACGTTAGTTCAGCAGACTTGTTCCTTGAATTTGATCAGGGGTGTTATAGGGGATGGAAATAGCATTCGGTTTTGGATTGATCCGTGGATTAGTGAAGAGCCGCTCAAAGCCAAGTTCCCAAATATCTTTCGGCTTGAGAGACATAAATGGTGTTATGTTTCAGACCGGATAGGTAATTTGCAGGGGGTTAGAAATATTATATGGAACTGGACGTTGTATCCTAATACGGAGGTCGAAATGGTGGAATTGGTGGAATGCTACAGGTTGATATCGGAGGTCCATTTAGTTGACCAAAGGGATGAGTGGTGTTGGATTGAAAATGGTTCACGTGAATATTCGGTTAAGGAAGCTAGAGCCTGGTTGAAGGGGCCGTCGATTTCGAGCGTGGTGAAGCCATTTAGGTGGTGCAAGTGGCTTCCGTCCAAAGTTAACTTGTTTATGTGGCGGGCTAACATGGATAGAATACCGACGATGACGGCTCTTAGACACAGGAATATGGTTTTCGGAGATGGTTTGTGTGTTCTATGTAAGGACGCGGAAGAAAGTACGGATCACGTGTTTACCGCTTGTAGTGTTGCTTGTGGAGTTTGGAATGGTATAGCGGCTTGGTGTAATCTCCCTCCGATTTATTGGTTTGCGATAGAAGATATTCAGTCTTGGTTGGATCTAGACTTAGTGGCTGAGAGGAAGAAGCTTATTGTGTATGGTGTGCTTGTGATGGCTTGTTGGAGGATATGGAAGGCTCGTAACGATCTCATATTCCGTAATGTTGAAGTGAAGGTTCCTCAAATTGTAGCGGACATTAAAAGTCTTGGTTTTCTTTGGTTCAGGAATAGGTTTAAGGATGGTAATGCTGATTGGAAATCATGGTGTAATTTTAACTTTGATGTGATGTAGTTTGTTTGCGGTTTTCGCTCCTTCTTGGAGCTTCCGCTGTTTAATGAAGTTTAACTTTCAAAAAAAAAAATGAAGACTATAATCTTGGCTAATTACACTAATCATGCTAATTTACAATAATGAGGAATATACATTCCATATATACTAATATATACTAATACATATGATCTTTAAAAGAACAACAAATAAGGTGCAAAACTACCAAAATGAGGTTAATTGGTATACTCTTAATGCATAAATTTTAAGACTTCCATGATGGTTGCAATCTGTTTTTTGCTAATCAGATCAATCTTGGTAAATTAACATGTTTTTGTTAAAATTTGGTTGTAATTAATATAACTAAGTTTAACTGTTTATGTTGATTGTTTTTTTTATTATAAGTTTAATAAATTAAAAAAAAAGTTCATGCATTTGTAAGTGATTTTTTGATAAAATGGTGGCACGGTACAAATTTTTTTTGAAACTAGTGTGTGTCAGGGATGGATTTGTGCAAATGGTGAATCCGCAAGTTAAACTTGCGGATTATGCTTATGTGGACAACGACTTTGCTGCTCGGCGATGACCAGGAGGGAAGATAAGGGTGTTGTTGAGGTGGCATTGAATCCGCAAGTTGAACTTGCGGATTCACTTTCTCTCTCCTGACACGCCACAGAAGCTACATGATCTGCTGTTGTGAAGCTCCAATCACACATGAGGCTGCTGCTTGTTCACAACCAAAGCCCATTGACAAACTAAGTGGCTGCAAATCACCACTACCATCAATTCTTGAACTATAGTTTCTTGATATCCAATTCTTCATGTTGTTTATGTCATCATTGACTTGCTCTTGTTGTACAGCTTGGTATAATGGCCTTAACCCAAAGTAATCTTGGTAGTGATGATTAATATCAAGATTTTGGTTGTAGTACATTGTACTGTTGTTGTTATCAGTGGTCCACATTGTTATCAGAGGCCCTATAGTGATGATCAAGATCAAGATTATGTGGTGTGTCAAGAGAGAGAAAGTGAATCCGCAAGTCGATGCCACCTTAACAACACCTTCTCTTCTCTCCTAGTCATCAACCACATAAGCATAATCCGCAAGTTCAACTTGCAGAATCACCATTTGCACCAAACCCTCCCTGGCACACACTAGTTGCAAAAAAATTCTTGTACTATGCCACCTTTCTATAAAAAAAATCTTTGTAAATAGGATGATTAGTCAGTAGCATGAAGAAAATGATAAAAAAATATGCATGTGTTTAGTTACGGTGTAATGTAACCCTCCAACAGGATAACTACTTCATTTTTTTACACAGTTTGCAGGCTTAAATTTGTAATGTGAATTGCTTTGAACGATAGTTGTTGCGAAATTGATTAATTGAATTTTGAACCGTTACCTGATTAATGTTACGGATTACCAAAACAGAATGCAACGTTTCTTATGGTTTCATTAGTAATTGTTAATTTCGCTTTGGGCCTTCAAATGTGTTAGGTCGTCCCAGAATTTAATGACATTGTAATTTTATTTGTGTATTTTCTAACTATTATGTATTTTTATTATAATATTATATATTATTATGTTCCCTGACCTGAGTCGAAAACCCTAAAACTTCTTGTTGCAAGAAATCTGGCCATCGAAAAAAAGTGAACCCATAGAAAAAAATCTTGGATCTGCCACTGGTACTCAAGTCACATTGTCACAATCTTTATTTAGTTTTCTTTTTCATCAATAGTTATTCTAAATAAAATTTGGAATGCTATAATAATCAAAATGATACAAAAATGCTCCCCATAAAACCATAAACTAAAAAGTAGACAAGTAATTTAGAGCATGTGCAATGCATGCAGACATTGGCAAGTCTGAAAATGCGGACGTCTAGATAGCGTACCACCTTGCGTTGTGGGTGAGGTCTTACCTCAACTCCTTGTGTGGTTCGTGGGTTCAAACCAAGTCCTTGTGTTGGTGTGGACACTCCTCCCTCATATATAAATATTAAATATATAATTTAATATTTTTTATGACGATCTCTATATGTTTGATGTTGCGGGAATTTTTTTAATAATGTTTGAAATCTGATGTGGTTGTAAGAAAGTAAATCAATATGGAGAATATAGCCGTTAGCATTAATCAACATAGCTCTTAGCATTAATCCCTTTTTTTATTATCTCTCCTTTTTTATGTTGAAAACTTGTTATAAAAGGGTTGTTCTCATATTGTAAAAGTAATTCAATTCAATACAGAAGCTTTTCCTCTGATTGACAAGATGGTATCAGAGCAGTTTTAATTCGATCCATACCAAGCTGCTCATCCTTTACCCTTGAATCACAGCCACCATGTCTTCCGAAGGCGGCTCCAATAACAACCTTTCACTACAATTAGCCAACCTTCTTAATGGGATTCGATCCCATAACCAAAATCCAAACACAACCTCTCGGATAGCTTAAAAATCAGCCTAAACTCAATAACCAAAATTACGCCTTATGGGCCCAGTTGATCCGGGTAGCCATCCGTGGTAAGTCAAAAGCTCTCCTTGGTCGTTTGTCAGGAAATCCAACACCACCCAAACCGACAGAAGACGGATTTGAGCAGTGGGAACAAGACGACCTCATTGTTTTTTCATGGTTAATTCAAAATATTGAACTAGCCATTGCAAGCAAACTGCCCGAGTTTCTTATGGCTAAATCACTGTGAGATGCACTCGTAACCACTTACATCAGTGGTAAGGATAAACTCCAAACCTTCGACTTACATGTCAAAGATGTAACGCGGCCAAAATCATCTTCCATAAACAAAATAGATAAATCAAAACTGAAATGTGATCA
Source organism: Ambrosia x helenae (assembly GCA_030844895.1). Classification (NCBI taxonomy): domain Eukaryota; kingdom Viridiplantae; phylum Streptophyta; class Magnoliopsida; order Asterales; family Asteraceae; genus Ambrosia; species Ambrosia x helenae. The sequence goes on along the minus strand of CM061232.1, from coordinate 45,123,820 downwards.
TTGTGGTATGTTTAAACACACCAAGGATTCATGTTTCCAGATAGGTAGATACCCCGAGTGGTGGAATGACGGGCACAAAAAGGGAAGTAGGGAACCAGAAAAACTATAGGTGCTACCAGCAACGCCGGAGAGACCAGTGGCGGCGGCGACGACGATCAGAACCAGTTTTTCAAAGACACCACTTTCGGAGTAAGGGGCTCGACGGATGGAGGTACCGTGTTTTGGGGGAAAATCTCAAACCCATTTCTAAACTTTAGATTTTTTTTATTACAAAATCCTTGGGTTCTTAACTGATAAAGAGGATTTTCAAAAAAAAACAAATTTAACTGATAAAGGGGACATTGGTGCCATTGATGGTGATAAACCCCAAGATGACTTAGATAAGGGGAGACGGGGCGTCACCCGAATTGTTTACGGGTACCAACTACCAGCACGGTAAAACCGCCGCCACCCATGCCGGTAGTGGTCCAGTGGACCGTTTTACTAGTTGTATCTACCGTGCAGGTATCGGTTTTTATTTTATGTTTAACTTTATTTTTTTCTGTTAGAACCGTTTGTTTTTGTATTCTTTCATTTTTAACCGTTTGTTTTATAATTTTTTTACCAAACATTAACCGTTTGTTTTAAAAATCTAATTAAATGAAAAAAAACATAAATAAGAACATTTCATTAAAAACATAAAATTAAAACATAATAATATTAAACATAAAATAAAAATACATAAAACAAAGAAAAATAAACTTAAGGTTGGCGCAACAATCGCCATGCCTCGACATTGTCGAAATCGTTGCCGTATCGAGCCTCATACTCATAGTGAGTGAAGCCGATAGCCAACTCGTCATCGAGGTCCGGATCGTCCCTCATCGTTTGCTCGTAGAGGGTGGTCCACCTTTCACACTTGATATTGAGATCGGCCCACTTGAACTGGAGGTCTTAAAGGGTCTTGGCGTTGGTGCCAACGTGTTGGATGAAGTCGCTAAACACGCGAGCCCAAAACCCTCTGGGGGTAGGCCGACCCTTCGTCCCTCGGGAGTTGTTGAATCTCCGGGTCGTTTGTGGCGTCCTTATGGCACACCACTAGTGCCATCTCTTCTTCTTCGGTCCACGGATTCATCTTGGTGGGTGGGTGGGTGGGTGGGTGTTTGTTTTTTTTTACCGTTTGTTTATGTGGTTTTTAACCCCACGATTTCTTTTATTTATATACAAAATTTTAAACGAACGGTGCACTATTAAAATTAAAGTTTACTGACCGTTAGTTGAACTCAATTCAATTCAATCGACGGTTTCCAAGAATTACAAATTAATTTTGTTGACCGTTTGGTGGGACGGTTGTAATAGTATGAATTAAATGTTAAAACCGGTTTAAAAGTTGAAACCGTGTGAAATTTAAAAAAAAGAGTTTGGGTATTTAAATGAAAATAAATAAAAGAATCAGTGGAGTGTTGTCTCCAAAAAAGTGTTTCAGTGAAGTAAATCAGTGAAATAATATGACAAATTAGAATTGATTAAAATCAATGAAAGAAAAAACAACTTCATTAAGTGCCCCTCCCACCCTAATATTAAACAAAAAAGAATGGGCCAACACATACATGTGAATGCATTCGTGGGTCAATATTTTAAAGGGAGACAAGATGATTGTGAGTGGGACTCATCTTTAAACACTAGAACTAAAACACGTTTTTTTTCAAAAAAACGTACAAAGAATAAAACAAAAGGAAAACACAATTTTTTTTTTAAAGAAAACCCTTTTTAAATCCCAAGCTAATATTGCCCAAAATTGTACAAAAAAACAAATGAATCATGTATATTTGACTGTGGTGCTACTGACACCATGACGTATGATTTATCTGATTTAATTTCAAAGAATGAACCTCGAATTGACAAGATCAAAACTGCCAATGGGGGGTTGTCCCTGTTAAAGGGGGAGGACCTGTTGCGATATCCCCAATCTTAAAATTATCAAATTGCCTTTATGCCCCTTCCTTGTCTCATAAATTGTTATCCATTAGCCACGCAACAAAAGAGTTAAATTGCACCGTCTTGATGCATCCAACCTTTTGTATACTTCAGGATATTAGGACGAGGATGATCATTGGGCGTGGTACTTGATCGCGTGTCGAAGTGCTAATAAAAAAAAAAATTTAAAAACAACTCCTTAGCTACAAGGACTGCAGTATAGGGAGTAGGGTTGTCGAACCACGAGGAGTATGTGGTTAGTGTTAATAGCAATTTTTTATTGTAATAATAGAAAAACTAATAAAATTATGAAGATTAAACTAAGGTGATGTTTTGCTTGCAAGAAAAGATTGATTAAAGTTTGACTAAAAACAATAATATAAAGAAAACGGTCACTCCGGGTTTCTGATTCGGTAAAATCAACTGAATTATGTTAATACCCTATCTAGGAAATCACATAGACATGACTTTGTTTAAGTTGTTCGACCCAATTCAGCTATCATAACATTGATTGCAAAGTTAAATTAATCCTAGTGCAAGAAAACCAAGATACGATAACATAATGCAATAATACTAATCAACCAAACTGTCTAGATCAGTCAAACATACAATTAGACGCAAAGACCGTTAAGGTGTTCACAAAATCTAATCCAAGTAATGAGTATCAAACATAAAACAATTGATAGAATAACCAAATCGTTCACCCGGAGAAACCGCAAGATGATTAGCCTTGCATCTTCATGATTTCGGCTTCAAAACTTGTTCTGGATTGCTCTGGCATCAACCGGAATGAATGGAACTGCAAAAAGTCTTCAAAATCCTCCCTTAGAAGTTGTGGAAGTCGAAGATTACCTCCCCAAACGGCTGATTAGGTTTTTATTGCGAAAATGGGTTTTTTATGGGCTGAAGAGTTATTCCCGACCCCATGAATAACTTCCTGACTTATTCGCGTGGCATGAATAAGTCATAACTTCGCGAGGGTAACAAGGGTAAATAGCTGGATTCATTAAGGGCAGTATAGTCATTCTGCAACCCAATTCAGTTATTCGCGGGGCATGAATAACTCCTGAGGTTATTCATGGGGCATGAATAAGTGATCTGACAGATTTTATTTTTCTTTTTATTCCTTATTCATCCGTGCACTCGTTTCACCTCCAATTAGACTCTTTTTCTCTCGTTTTAGCCCACGAACACCTGCTTAACACCAAGACACAAATAAGTATCTAAGACACGATATTTACGAACGTTAAATGATTAAAAACTATACAAAACTGCTATATAAATGTGATGCATTTGGCAACACATCACACCCCCACACTTACCTTTTGCTTGCCCTCAAGCAAATCTGCTCAGAACCTTACCACGAACAAGTAACAAATACCTCAAACGCCCCCGCCATGCACTAGTTAGGGTCCAAAGTCATACCCCATTCATAGATCATCATTAGATGTGTTAATTCAACAGGCAACCATGATGCACAATTTTTAAAACAGAACTCTCCCGACTAATTCTAACATGCTTTCGGTTTTTATTCTCATGCAACACACCCCTCACAATTTTTCACTCTACTCGGTTTAATATCTGGACTAGCATGTAATGCGCTAGTATTATTCACTCAAAAACCAAGTATGTAACTCTGTTATCATAGGCTTGTATAACAATCACACCTCAACTATAGACAATGCACATATCTAAAGGACTTACGGGTTTTGGGCTTCGGGTAAAGGTAGGATAGATTTGGCTAACAATTGGTTTAAAAAACAAGGGTTTCAACACGCTTGAATGACCATCCTTATTCACTAAGCACCATAATACAATAATCACACAACTTTGGGCATATTTGACCCATACACATACTTCTATTTTTTTTTATTTTTTTTTCTTTTTTTTTTCACAACTTAAACATAACTCAATCACTTGAACAAAACATAAACACAATGGATGTCATCAATTTATTTCACAAAGGTAAACAGGTCAATTTGGGTAACTTTATAGGTTTAACGAACGAAAGGGTATAGGCTCAACATGGGCTACTAAGGGTGATTTTAGGTAAACGGGTCAACACATAACAAATAAATGGGTATCAAAAGAAAAAGGGAAAACCTAAATTGCCTTTATCATCTATGTGCATATCTAGTCTACAACCTCGGCATGTATCAAATCACACAAGTTCTGCAATAGAGAAACATCTGGCCTACACTCAACAAATGAAAATATATATATGTATCAATCTATCATCTAGTAGGCTCAAGATCTCACCAAAGTGTGGAATTGGGTTACCGATGTGTGCATGCATTTATTACCGACAGCTCGTTACACCTAATCGGGCAAATTCTAAACATTTTCTCTAAAACACCTGTTGAAAACGGTTCATATGTCTGTTCTAAAGAATTGGACCATGATTAAGGACCCACACACCACAAGCAGAGACAGAATGAAAGCATTGAAACAGTCGCTTTCATGCCTGATCAGACTGCTTTTAGGACATTTTTTTTTAATTTTTTTAATTTATTTTTTTTATGACTCAAAACTAACTCAAAAACACACTCTAAAGACGTATAGCACCCCCCACACTTGAGCGACACATTGTCCTCAATGTGCTAAGGGAATAGTAACACAAAAACAAAAGTAAAATATGAAAAGAGAAAAATAAATAAATAAAACAGAAAATCGGAACAGACTCCCCTGATAAATGCGACGATGTTGTTGAAAGTCGTGCTCCCCTTGCCCTCCAACTTGTCCGTATAGCATTCCGTTCGCGGACAAAAGCGGCAATTATTCAATATTCTAACAACCAAAACACACATATAACATCAACGTATCATATAATATAATATAATATAAACCACCCAACCGGTCTCCCCTTACAATTTCCCTTAATGTGTTAGTTTAGATACAGGCATATGATAATCAAAACAAAATAAAGGGAAAAGTACACCAAAAACACACAATAAACCGGTTGGCACTGCTGCGAGCTATCACTCCTGCTGCCCAGGCTCCTCAGACTGACTGCCTCCCTCCTGCTCAGCTCCTGCAGATGTACCTACTAGATCACCTATACCCCTGAAACGCTCGGGTATCTTCAAACCCATGCCTTGCATCATGAACCTCATCATATCCGTAAACATATCAACCTTTGCCTCTAACTCATCTCTCCTCTGAACATCAGGCTCTACTGTGACCAACTCAGATGGTGATGGTAAACACAAAGGACTAGGGCAGTCCATAGATGACTGAACCTACCGTCTAGCTATAGTCCTCTGTACAGTCTCTGCTGCTAGTGTCCCGACATGCGGTAGTACTAACTCCCACTCTGGTGGATCATCATACGTAATCATCTTAGCCATCCTCATATCCTACATCTCATAACATACTGTCTCTGGCCCCTTAGTCAGATGCTCCCTAGGATACCTGTCAAATACCCCTAAACTCTCTGCAATCCGAGTCACATAAGGTCCCAAACCTAATCTACTCTTAGCTCCATCACGCGCACCCCTAGCAAACGAGGATAACAAAATAGTAGCCAGATTGGCCTCCCGTCGGCCGACAATACAATACAAACAGAAAGCATCGAGTACACTCACCTTGTCCTCGCTCCCCTTACGGGCGACAAGAGTGCACGCTAAGATCCTATGAATGAACCTGATAACTGGATCTCTAATCCTCGACTCCGTCACATTGTTACCAAACTTACCCACAGCGATAGTCCTCCAAAATTCCTTCAAATCCCTAGTAAGAATCGAACTCGGCCTTTTCTTCTTATAACTACCCCTAAGTAACCGGCTAAATCTAGATGCCTTCACCTCTTGGTCAGTATAAATCCCAGCCACTACTGCAAACCTAGGCACACTAAACTCATACAACCGTCTGCCTAATGAGAACGACACTGCATGTTGCTCAAGAAATCTGTCAGCATTGTACCTAAAAGTGGAATAAAACTCAACGGTAAGCTCCCTATACTGCGGTCGATCACACTCTAAGATAGCCATCCACTTAGGTCCTAACATCTCCTCCATCCTCTCATGTTGATCTAACACACCCATTAACTCCCAATTTATCGTCCTGTGCTGTAACTCAGGGATCAACATATATTTTTGACAGTTCTCCCATTCCCTAGAACCTATATCAAACTGCAATAGTGTGTGATCCTCTAAAACCCTGTCCTCAACAGGCTCTACTGGGTCCCCATGCTGTGGCCTAACCTCAGGCAATACATACCGAATACTCCTAGACCCCTGTGACCCGTGGTGCCGGCTCACCCCGTGGCCTCTGTTTAGGTCCTCTTTTTCGCTTGGCTCCCACGACCGCACTAGACGATCCCTCACCTGACATCCTGCGAAACAATTTAAAAACATACAAATCAGTCAGGTATCATAAATAAGCAACTATTTTTGGTATTTTAATTTTTCATTTTTTTTAACTGAAAAACATTGCGACCGTATAGCATTTCGGTCGCGGTCGCACCTAAAACAGAGAACAGACAAATAAATAAATAAAATAAAATAAAATAAATTTAATTAAACAAATCTAAAATAACTTGAAATTTTGGGATACCCATTATGTATATAATATTTAAAACATCCCCGCCCGAATGGAGATTGAGTACGGGCGAGGCGTTTTAAATCTGCAATTAATTTCAAGACAACTCATCCCAACGACTCCTTAAAAACTCTAACACGACTACCACACAAGAAATTAACGTAAGCCTTTTCAACCCTCACTTCACTTGATCATCCAGACTCGCCTACTAACCATCTTTGCATATGCACCAATTAATTACTTATGACTTTACGCCTAACATCTCATCCTTGCGACTTCAACAAAATGATCTTATTAGGTCCACAACTTCAAACGACCCCCCCACACTTAATCCCATTTGTCCTCGAATGGCCTAGACAACACATCGCCTAAGTGTTATACGAATCCAATGCTTAGGACATAATATATTCCACAAACAACCCACAATCATGAGCTACCATGTCGCCACTATTAAAACCAAGTTACTACTTATAACAACAGTTTCGCCACTTCACTTGTAATCATATTCTATATCTAAGCGACGACCAAAATCTTTATCAGCATTAAAACAACCTTCAAACCAAGAAAGCGCCTAAGTCAGAAGTGCTTAACAATTCTATTTCAACCCACTTTAGCACAATAAGCCATCACAAGTCAAAAATCCTTTCAAAGGCCGCTAGAAACCGAAACTTGACTCTGACTATACCTACAGGCGTCATGACCGAACAACGTGACTCAACGAGACAGCCAATCAAACACATAAAATAGAACATAAAGAATGCAAAAAGAAATGGAAAAAAATAGAAGGAAAGGTACCTGATTGTCGACACAAACAGCAATACAAATACAAGACAAAAATCGGAACCAAAACGACTCGATTATGAAACAAATCGGGTGGCTGATCAGTTGGGTAATGAGTTGGGGTTGGGGCGGGTTGGGGTTGCGTCGCAGCAGTGAAGGGGTCGGGTTAGGGTTGGGGTTTTCAGTTTGGATTCGGGTTAGGGTTAGGGTTGGGTTGTGGTCGGGTTCTGTCACAGGAGCAGTTAAGGGGTTGGAGGGTGGTGGGCAGCGGCGGTTTGGGTCGGGGAAGGAGGTGGAGGTTTGGTTTGAGATGGTGGTGGAAGAAGGCGGCAGCGGGTTAGGGTTAGGTGAGTGGTGGTTAATCGGGTAGTGACAGGTTGCAGGAGGGTTAAGTGGTGGTCGGGTTGGGTATTCGGGTTTGGTCTAGCTGTGATACAGAGGAAGGCGGCGGGTTAAAGTGGTTGCAGGTTGGAGTTGGCAGGTGGAAGAAGAAGGCGGTAGAAGTGGTGGTCCGGTGGTTGATGGAGGCGGAAGGGTGGTGGTATGGTGATGGATGAGTGAATGGTGTGATGTTAGGGTTAGGAATTGGGGAAGAAAAGGATACAGACTTTAAGGATTTTTTTTTTTTTTTTGATAAGTTATTAGCGCCCCATGAATTTCTCAAAGACTTATTAGAGGGGCGCGAATTCCTTTGGTAACAGAAAGTTTTGGCGTTTTGTACTTAGAAAAATTTTTAACTTCTCAATTCTAACACTCCCAAACCCCTTAAAACCTATTCCAATGCCCCATTAACATGTAAACTTACCTGGACTCCTGTTAATGATGATTCCTCGTGTCGAAATAGATACGTTTACCTGAAAAACTCAAACACACAAAAAACGCAAAACCGAAAACAACGAAAATACACAAAAAAAAAAAATTATACAAACTCTACAATTACACATACCGAATGAGTTATCACTTAGCTTCATCATCCGGTTCACTCGTCAAAAAGCAAACCGGCTCTTCTGTTGTTCCGTGGATGTTAGACGAATCCAGGTACGGTTTAAGTCGATGTCCATTCACTACTTGACGTAAATGATCATCAAAGTCTTCAATCTCGACATCACCGTATTCACCAACTCTCGTAATTAAGTATGGCCCCGTCCACTTGCTTTTCAACTTCCCTGGAAATAATTTAAGACGGGAATTGTACAACCATACCTTTTGGCCTACCTCGAACTTCTTCAAACGAAGCTTGGCATCGTGCACCTTCTTCATCTTGTCCTTGTATGATGATGCACTCTCATATGCTTCATCTCTCAGCTCCTCAAGCTCACACAGATTCAACTTCCTTTCTTTACCTGCAACATCATAATCAGTATTAACTTCTTTAACAGCCCATAATGCCCTATGTGCTATTTCCACCGGTAAATGGCAACCCTTCCCATAAACCAATCGGTATGGTGTGGTGCCAATTGGTGTCTTATAAGCTGTACGGTAAGCCCATAATGCATCATCTAGCTTGGTGGACCAGTCCTTACGATCTGGTCTTACCGTCTTTTGTAAAATCTCTTTAATTTGACGATTTGACACCTCAACTTGCCCACTTGTCTGTGGGTGATACGGGGTTGCAATTCTGTGATCCACACCATACCGTTTAAGCAATTTACCAAATTTAAAATTCTTGAAATGCGACCCCCCATCACTGATGATCACACGGGGAAGTCCAAATCGTGTAAAGATGTTTGATACTACAAAATTGCAAACAACGGTATGGTCGTTTGTCCTGGTGGCTATTGCTTCTATCCATTTAGATACATAATCGACAGCCACCAAGATATACTGATAACCCCTGGAATTTGGGAACGGGCCCATGAAGTCAATCCCCACACATCAAAAATATCAACCACGAGGATAGGCTGCATGGGCATCTCATTCCGTTTAGTTATGTTACCCATCTTCTGACACTTGGTGCAGTTCTTAGCGAACTCAAAAGCATCTTTAAAAATGCTTGGCCAATATAACCCCGATGATAGCACTTTGTGTCCTGTTTTCTGCCCGCTGAAGTGTCCTCCACAGGCAGATGCATGCACAAGTCCCAATACGCATTGAACTTCTGATTCTGGGATACATCTTTGAATTATCTGGTCAGCTCCTATCTTAAACAAGTCTGGTTCATCCCAAATGTACTGCTTCGCTTGAGCCTTCAAGTGAGTTCTCTTTTTCTTTGCCCAATGCTCTGGGATGATACCTGCAGCCAAATAATTAACAATGTTAGCATACCATGGTGAAGTAGATACTTCGAATAGCTGCTCATCTGGAAAGCTCTCATTGATCTCATTAGTGACTTCAGCATCCATATGGGGCAATCTAGACAAGTGGTCTGCCACCACATTTTCACTTCCCTTTTTGTCTCTGATTTCCAGATCAAACTCTTGAAGCAGGAGAACCTAACGGATCAATCTGGGTTTCGCATCCTTTTTCTCCATCAAATAACGCACCGCGCTGTGATCTGAATACACAATCACCTTGCTTCCCCAAATGTAAGACCTGAACTTATCAAGAGCAAACACAACTGCAAGTAATTCTTTTTCAGTAGTAGTATAATTCAGTTGTGCTACGTCCAACGTCTTACTTGCATAATAAATTACCACTGGTTTTTTATCTACCCTTTGACCCGAAACAGCCCCAACTGCATAGTCACTCGCGTCACACATGATTTCAAAAGGCTGTGACCAATCGGGTGCTTGCAGAATTGGGGCTTCAACCAGTTTTTCTTTCAAAGTGTTGAAAGCTTTTACACACTCTTCATCAAATACAAAAGGTTCATCTTTTAAAAGTAACTTGCAAAGCGGTTTTGTGATTGTGCTAAAACCTTTTATGAACCTTCTATAAAAACCAGCATGTCCTAGAAACGACCTAACCCCTTTAACATTTGTGGGAGGAGGTAAAGTTGAAATAGCTTTAATTTTTGCATGATCAACCTCAATCCCACGTTTTGAAATTACATGCCCTAACACCACCCCTTCTTGAACCATAAAATGGCTCTTTTCCCAGCTTAAAACTAAGTTTGTTTCAATACATCGTTTTAAAACCTTAGTTAATTGTTCTAAGCATGATTCAAAGGAGGTTCCAAAAATTGAGAAGTCATCCATAAAAATTTCAAGTGAGTCCCCAACCATATCTGAAAAGATACTCATCATGCACCTCTGAAAGGTGGCTGGGGCATTACACAACCCAAATGGCATTCGCCTGAATGCAAAGGTACCATAAGGGCAGGTAAATGTGGTCTTTTGTTGGTCTTCAGGGTGGATGGCAATTTGATTATACCCTGAATACCCATCAAGAAAACAATAAAATTTCTGACCTGATAACTTCTCGATGATCTGATCAATGAACGGTAAAGGGAAGTGGTCCTTCGAGGTAGCTGCATTCAACTTCCTGTAATCAATGCATATTCTGTCACACCCTCAAAATCCACTTGCGGAGTTTTACCGCGAGGCGCATGACAAACCAGGATCCAAACCAACGATCACAATAAACAAGTCTAAATGTAATTAATGTAATACCAAAACATAGTTTTAAAACCCCGTTTACAGCGGAAGCTTATTCAAAATAAAGTTCAACATAAATAACCAAAGTTCAATGTTTATGAAATCATGCAACTCTATCTAGACGCCGTGCAGACGCGTGCGCCCTAGTTCCATTGTGCTACCTTAGCGACCTGAGAAAACATGTAAAAGTTTACGTCAGCACAAAAATGCTGGTGAGTTTACAGGTTTGCAGTTCAAGTACCAAGTCCACCTGTCCATACTATAACAAATAGAAAACCAGTATACGCTAGCTAGGCGTACGTTTTGCTACTACCACGATTGGAAAACCATTACTAACACGAATACCAGTTGTTGTGCCCGAATAGTTCCAAATGTTCCTGTTGTTCCTGTTTGAGACAATATGCACTCGCCCGGCCCTCCAAGCCGACGAGCGGGGTTGGTCACTCCAAATAGCGCTATTCACATTTCCCCGTTGTGCAAACCCGCACATTCATGGTTCCCCCCGGGACTTCCAAAGATCGTGTAGTACACAATAGAAACCCATAGTATGACAGTAGTTACCAAATAATCGTTTTAACACATGTTTTCTCCCCCGAAAGTATAAAACCAGTTTAAAAGAGGGGCCGTAAACTCACCTTAAGTTGCTTTACTCCTAATCCCGAGTAAACTCAGCTGCTATGTTAGTCCCGTACAGTGGCGACCTAACATACGACAGTTACAAGTACTTAGACTAATAACCCGCAGGTTAATTAGTCCCTAGATGTCCAGACCATAACCAAGTTCGTTTTAAAAATACCGTGACTGTTTAACTGACCCAATTGACAAGACTCGACATCCCATTGGTGACCCGAGACTCCCCGTGTTATGTTTACGCTCCAAAACATACAATAACGCAAGTACACTTAACACATGTTAACGTTCAACAATTTATAGCACATAGTTCACGTATCACCGAAATACATCCAAATATATGTTACCAAGTTATTAGACATGTTACGAGGTTCCTAGCATGTTACTATATGTCAAATCGGGTCTCGGAATGCTAATTTACACTTACAGCAGCAGTACACGCGATTAGGGAGGCTAATCGCGTGAAATGTCACGTGATTAGGGCTAATCGCCCCTTACTTCACGCGATTGGGGCTACTCGCCCCATGTGTCACACGATTGGGGCTACTCGCCCCTATAGTCAGGCGAGTGGGGCTAATCGCCCCTATAGTCATGCGATTGGGGGCTACTCGCCCCTAATACACGCGATTAGCAAGGCTACTCGCCTGTAACCTTGCTGTTCCGGTTTTTCGCGCGTTTAACACTCCAAATCAGATCCAGAGCGTGTGTAACTACCCAATATCATCCCAAACACTATCCTAATCATGTTTAACCCAAAACCCTTCGTTCATCCTCGTAAAATCAGTCCTGCATGCAACCAAAGCAATCCAAACACATACACATAGCATGCAACCATCATACTAACATGCATAACAATGGTCCTAATAATCAATTACTGAGAATCCTATCATCATAATATCAATATCAACTCTGATCTATCATAATTTTATATCAAATCATCATCATGCATCATGAAAACCCTAACTTTCTAATCATACATACCCATAACGCATGTTTAATAGTTATAATCCGATTAATGACTCTTATTGACGATTTTCAGAAATCTTTTTCGTTTATGAACAGGTCTGGACCATTAGGGATTGATTAAAAAAACATTTACAAAGTATTATGGATGAGAATCAAACCTTGGAATTGTAAAAGATTGATGGTTAGACCTTGAAACCTTGTGTTTTTGATCAAAATCGCCTCCCAGAGGTTGTTTCAGTGTTTGGGGCGGTTATGGGACGACTAGGGTTAATATTAGTGAGTTTAGGAGGTTAAGTGTTGTATTTATAGGCGTTTCTAGTCGTCCAGCACGTTATAGGCGAGTATGCAGCAGCTACATGCGATTAGGGCTGCTAATCGCATGGAATTGGGCCTAATCGCCCTAAGAACACACGAGTAGCCTCCTACTCGCGTCTACTGTGCCCTACTCGCCTCCCCTATGGGCGATTAGGCCTCCTAATCGCCTGTAGGGGTTCCCTTTGTGTGTTTTGCGCGTTAAACCCCGTTTTAACATATGTTAATGCATATTCATGTACCGACAAGTCACATAATGATTGTAAACACATAACACAAGTAAATACACATATTTACACTCGTTCACCAATTCCCGGGACTCGAGACTCGTACGTTCCGTATGCCCTGACGATCCTACAAATCGTCACCGTTTGTACACTTGGTTAAGGACCGACATCTAATGAACCTCTAGACCAACATCCAATGATCTTCTAGACTAACTAATAGTTCCCGAACCATAACCCGACTTAACTAACCCAGTTAAGTACAATATACGCGTGACTCGCTAAGGTAGACTTTCATCTAGACAACGTTGTTAACCCGAATTTGCCAGGTGTCACATCATCCCCACGTTAAAAGAATTTTCGTCCCGAAAATTGCGTAAGTAACAAAAGAAACAACGAAGGGAATAAACAAACAGATAGGAATCAAATAGAGAGTGTAAATCAAGAGAGAGATTTACCCGAGGTGTCACATCATCCCCACGTTAAAAGGAATCTCGACCCGAGATTCATTCAGCTGCCGAAGAGACATGCCTCGACTCGAACGCTTCCTTAGGGAAGAGATGAGGATACTTAGACTTCATCTGATCCTCCCGTTCCCATGTATATTCCGGTCCCCGGTTCGAGTTCCACCGAACCTTAACGATACGAATCTTGCTGTGACGTAGGCTACGAATCTTGTAATCAAGGATCTCCACAGGTTCTTCCACAATCCGAAGACGATCATCAACCTTGATCTCTTCTAGTGGGACGATGAGAGACTCGTCAGCCAGACACTTCTTCAAGTTTGACACGTGAAAGACGTTATGTACGTTACCGAGCTCCGTCGGTAGATCAAGTCGATATGCCACCGGCCCAATCCGTTCCAGGATCGTAAATGGTCCGACATACCGTGGGTTGAGTTTGCCACGCTTCCCAAAGCGTATGACGCCCTTCCACGGAGAAACTTTCAGAAGTACCTTGTCGTTAACTTGGAATTCCAGTGGTTTGCGACGCTGATCGGCATAACTCTTCTGCCGGTCCCGTGCCGCCGCCAACCGATTACGAATCTGTACGATCTTTTCCGAAGTTTCGTACACTAGTTCAGGCCCAGTGAGTTGACTCTCACCCACTTCAGCCCAACAAAGAGGAGAGCGGCATTTCCGTCCGTACAGTGCCTCGAACGGAGCAGCCTTGATGCTCGTGTGATAACTGTTGTTGTACGAGAATTCTACCAACGGCAGATGAGCTTCCCAACCCTTGCCAAAATCGATCACACATGCCCGCAGCATGTCTTCTAAAGTTTGAATCGTACGCTCACTCTGACCGTCAGTCTGTGGATGGTAAGCCGTACTCATGTCTAGTTGGGTTCCCAAAGCCTTGTGCAAAGACTTCCAGAAGTGAGAAGTAAAGCGAGAATCGCGATCCGAGATTATAGAAACTGGCACCCCGTGCTTAGAAACAACTTCTTTCAAGTAAAGGCGAGCCAAACGATCCATGGTGTCGGTCTCCTTAATAGCAAGAAAATGGGCTGATTTCGTCAACCGATCGACAATCACCCATATCTTGTCGTTCCCGCTTGGTGATTTAGGAAGTTGTGTGACAAAATCCATAGTAATCCGTTCCCATTTCCATTCCGGAATTTCAGGTTGTTGCAGGAGACCCGACGGTTTCTGGTATTCCACTTTGACCTTAGCACAGGTCAAGCATTTGCTCACATATGAGGCTATGTCCGACCTCATGTTTGGCCACCAGTAAAGCACCTTCAGATCTTGGTACATTTTATCCGAACCAGGATGAATAGAATACCGGGACTTATGAGCCTCATCAAGAACAAGCTCCCGTAGTCCCCCGAATAAAGGAACCCATATGCGTTCTGCGAAATAGTGCAGGCCATCAGGCCTTCGCTCTAGGTGCTTGTCGGCACCGTGCATAGTTTCAGCTTTAAGGTTTTCCTCCTTCAAAGCTTCCAATTGGGCAGAACGGAGTTGATCAGGTAACGACGAATGGATAGTGAGCTGCAACGCCCGAACGCGACGAGGTTTAGAAGATTCCTTCCTGCTCAAGGCGTCTGCTACAACATTCGCCTTGCCAGGATGGTACTTGATAGCACAATCATAATCGTTCAAAAGTTCGATCCAACGGCGCTGCCGTATGTTCAAGTGTTGTTGGTCGAAAATGTGTTGGAGACTCTTGTGATCGGTGTAGATGGTGCATTTGGTACCGTACAAGTAATGTCTCCAAATTTTCAACGCGAATACCACGGCACCCAACTCCAAGTCATGAGTTGTGTAGTTCTTCTCGTGCACTTTGAGTTGACGAGAAGCGTACGCAATCACTTTCTCGCGTTGCATCAACACGCAACCGAGTCCATGAATGGAAGCATCACAGTAAACGACAAAATCATCAGGACCCTCAGGTAAAGACAGAATAGGAGCAGAACACAGTTTAGACTTTAGTTCCTCAAACGCGGACTCTTGTGATTCACCCCAGTCGAACTTCTTATCCTTCTGAGTGAGAGTGGTGAGGGGTTGAGCAATCTTCGAGAACCCCTGAATGAAACGACGATAATAGCCCGCAAGGCCCAGAAATTGCCGCACCTCAGTTGGCGTCTTTGGTGCTCCCCAGTCCTTGATCGCTTCGATTTTAGCGGGATCGACATGAATTCCTAATTCATTAACCACATGTCCTAGGAATTGAACTTCGCGTAACCAAAAGTCACACTTTGAAAACTTGGCGTAAAGTTGTTCCCGTCGCAAGAGTTCCAAAACTAACCGCAGATGTTCGCCGTGTTCGGTCTCGTTCTTGGAGTAGATCAGAATGTCATCAATAAACACAATGACAAACTTGTCCAGATACGGTTTACAGACGCGGTTCATCAAGTCCATGAAAACCGCCGGTGCGTTCGTGAGACCGAAAGGCATGACCAAGAATTCGAAATGGCCATAACGTGTTCGAAAAGCAGTCTTTGCAACGTCAGCCTCCCTGACGCGCAGTTGGTGATAACCGGACCTCAAATCGATCTTGGAATAATAACTAGAACCCTGAAGCTGGTCAAACAGATCATCAATACGTGGAAGAGGATAACGGTTCTTGATGGTCAACTTATTCAGTTCTCTGTAGTCTACGCATAATCGGAAACTCCCATCCTTCTTCTTAACAAATAAAATTGGGGCTCCCCAAGGGGAAGAACTTGGTCGGATGAAACCCTTGTCCAAGAGTTCCTGTAACTGGCTAGACAATTCCTGCATCTCGGGAGGTGCAAGACGGTAGGGGGCCCGAGCAATAGGAGCAGCCCCTGGTACGAGATCAATACCGAACTCGACTTGACGATGAGGAGGAAGACCAGATAAATCATCGGGAAAAACATCAAGAAACTCGCGTACCACCGGAATGTCGTCAATCTTCTTCTCATCACTAGAGGAAACAGATAAAAGCGCCAATACGGCTGGATAACCCTTTCGAAGACACTTAAGGGCTTTCATGCTAGAGATGATGTTTAGCGAAACACCACCCTTGATACCGTACACAGAAAGAAATTCTCCATCAGGGAGAGGAATCCGAATAACCTTATCGTAACAGACAATCTCCGCGCGATACAAAGATAACCAATCCATTCCTACCACAACGTCAAAACTACCCAATGGTACCGGCATAAGGTCGATGGGAAACGTTATACCCGACAATTCTAATTGACACTCCCGAAGAACACTAGTAGCCTCAATCGTTTTACCGTCAGCCAACTCAATAATATACTTGGTCTCTAATGGTACAGGTACTACATCTAGCAGTCGACTAACATCCATGGATACAAAACTCTTGTCGGCACCAGAATCAAATAACACGCTAACAGTATGATTGTTGAGAAGAAACGCACCGGTGACTGTATCAGGGTCTTGCCTTGCCTCAGCAGCTCCAATGACGAAGGCACGTGCATTTCTGCCGCCGCCCCCGTTGTTACCATTCCCATTGTTTCCACCCTGTTTCAGTTTTGGACAATCCTTCTTGTAGTGCCCAGTGTCACCACAGTTGTAGCATCCCTGTTTCCCTGTAGTCCCCTGAGTAGTCGGAGCTGAACTGTTAGTCGGAGCCTGAGTCGATGGAAGTGTAACCCGACAATCCTTAGCATAGTGGCCAGTTCGCTGGCAGCGGTGACAACGGTTACTGTCGCAGTTCCCTTGGTGATGGCGTCCACACTTGTTGCATTTGGGCAGTTTTCCTGCATAACCACCCTGCTTATTACCCGAAGACGATGAACCCCCATTATCAAACTTTTTACCCTGCTGTGCAGACCCAGACCCTTTCCCGTCGTTTTCCCACTTGCGCTTATTGTTCTCTGGAGTCTTAGCAGTCGAACCTTTCGCCGGCAAAATCCCCTCATTCACCTTTAAATTAGTCATCCTATGTGCAGATCGAACTACCTCCGCATAAGTAGGATGATTCCCAGCAGCCACTAACCCTGCAATTTCCGGCACCAACCCTGAGACATAATGTTCAATCTTACGATACTCCGGCACGTGCAGATCGGGACACAGCACCGCCAGCTCATTTCTCCTCACAGTATACTTCTCGATTTCCGATCCAGTCATCTTGAGGTTCCATACCTCATGCTCCAGCTTCTGTACCTCTTCTCTCGGGCAATACTCCCGCTTCAGCAACTGCACAAAATTCTCCCATGGCATAGCATATGCCTCCCCAATCCCCATGTTCTGGGTGATACCATTCCACCAAGTCAATGCCACGTCCTGAAACAATGCGGCCGAATACTTCACCCGATCTTCTGGGAGACAGTTACACATCAGGAATACCGACTCCACTTTCTCCAACCACCTAAGCAAACTGACCGCACCCTCGGTGCCAGAGAATTCCTGGGGCTTGCAGTCCCGGAACATCTTATAGGTACACATGGGTGGGGGTGGGTCAACAGGACCACCACCACCGTTGTGCCCTAACTGAAAGGCAGCCTGGAGCAAGTTGTTCAGATCAGCCTGTGACAGGTTAATACCTCCACCACGACCACCAGCACCACCACGACCACCACCGCGTCCACCTCCTCGTCCTCCACGCACTCCAGACATGATTCTGGCAGAAAGAACGAGAAAATTTAGTTTCGCAGTTAAAGATAACCACAAATGTTCACAAGATTAAAGCCAGATCCAATCCAGGACTATCCCTTCAAACTCAGAGCTCACTAGTGCTTCCATGCATTTCGTTTTATGATTTTGTGTGCACCCAAAATGATAAAACGCTCTACATGGTCCTCTAAGTGTTCTCCTAGTTCAAAGTTCAAATCACCGAACATAGACTCTTAGCTACACACCGTAATACTACGGTAGTTCATGACAAGTGTTTCTATTGGAATGCGAAAGGGAGATGTCCGAGCCTTGGACAATTCTCAAGAGCACACGAGTTACTCCAATAGACTACACTGCCTAGATAACAAGTAACCCAACCTAAGATAGAACGGATGATGTAACGTAGAAAGACCAACGATTTAGAGACACCCCGACAAGACCATACGTAAACCACTATAACGTTTAGTACCATGTGATCGTCTAGTGTGTGCGACTCGGCTATAGACTAGACTCTACATGCAGTCCTAGTTCACTATAACCATTGTCTCTGATACCAATCTGTCACACCCTCAAAATCCACTTGCGGAGTTTTACCGCGAGGCGCATGACAAACCAGGATCCAAACCAACGATCACAATAAACAAGTCTAAATGTAATTAATGTAATACCAAAACATAGTTTTAAAACCCCGTTTACAGCGGAAGCTTATTCAAAATAAAGTTCAACATAAATAACCAAAGTTCAATGTTTATGAAATCATGCAACTCTATCTAGACGCCGTGCAGACGCGTGCGCCCTAGTTCCATTGTGCTACCTTAGCGACCTGAGAAAACATGTAAAAGTTTACGTCAGCACAAAAATGCTGGTGAGTTTACAGGTTTGCAGTTCAAGTACCAAGTCCACCTGTCCATACTATAACAAATAGAAAACCAGTATACGCTAGCTAGGCGTACGTTTTGCTACTACCACGATTGGAAAACCATTACTAACACGAATACCAGTTGTTGTGCCCGAATAGTTCCAAATGTTCCTGTTGTTCCTGTTTGAGACAATATGCACTCGCCCGGCCCTCCAAGCCGACGAGCGGGGTTGGTCACTCCCAATAGCGCTATTCACATTTCCCCGTTGTGCAAACCCGCACATTCATGGTTCCCCCCGGGACTTCCAAAGATCGTGTAGTACACAATAGAAACCCATAGTATGACAGTAGTTACCAAATAATCGTTTTAACACATGTTTTCTCCCCGAAAGTATAAAACCAGTTTAAAAGAGGGGCCGTAAACTCACCTTAAGTTGCTTTACTCCTAATCCCGAGTAAACTCAGCTGCTATGTTAGTCCCGTACAGTGGCGACCTAACATACGACAGTTTACAAGTACTTAGACTAATAACCCGCAGGTTAATTAGTCCCTAGATGTCCAGACCATAACCAAGTTCGTTTTAAAAATACCGTGACTGTTTAACTGACCCAATTGACAAGACTCGACATCCCATTGGTGACCCGAGACTCCCCGTGTTATGTTTACGCTCCAAAACATACAATAACGCAAGTACACTTAACACATGTTAACGTTCAACAATTTATAGCACATAGTTCACGTATCACCGAAATACATCCAAATATATGTTACCAAGTTATTAGACATGTTACGAGGTTCCTAGCATGTTACTATATGTCAAATCGGGTCTCGGAATGCTAATTTACACTTACAGCAGCAGTACACGCGATTAGGGAGGCTAATCGCGTGAAATGTCACGTGATTAGGGCTAATCGCCCCTTACTTCACGCGATTGGGGCTACTCGCCCCATGTGTCACACGATTGGGGCTACTCGCCCCTATAGTCAGGCGAGTGGGGCTAATCGCCCCTATAGTCATGCGATTGGGGGCTACTCGCCCCTAATACACGCGATTAGCAAGGCTACTCGCCTGTAACCTTGCTGTTCCGGTTTTTCGCGCGTTTAACACTCCAAATCAGATCCAGAGCGTGTGTAACTACCCAATATCATCCCAAACACTATCCTAATCATGTTTAACCCAAAACCCTTCGTTCATCCTCGTAAAATCAGTCCTGCATGCAACCAAAGCAATCCAAACACATACACATAGCATGCAACCATCATACTAACATGCATAACAATGGTCCTAATAATCAATTACTGAGAATCCTATCATCATAATATCAATATCAACTCTGATCTATCATAATTTTATATCAAATCATCATCATGCATCATGAAAACCCTAACTTTCTAATCATACATACCCATAACGCATGTTTAATAGTTATAATCCGATTAATGACTCTTATTGACGATTTTCAGAAATCTTTTTCGTTTATGAACAGGTCTGGACCATTAGGGATTGATTAAAAAAACATTTACAAAGTATTATGGATGAGAATCAAACCTTGGAATTGTAAAAGATTGATGGTTAGACCTTGAAACCTTGTGTTTTTGATCAAAATCGCCTCCCAGAGGTTGTTTCAGTGTTTGGGGCGGTTATGGGACGACTAGGGTTAATATTAGTGAGTTTAGGAGGTTAAGTGTTGTATTTATAGGCGTTTCTAGTCGTCCAGCACGTTATAGGCGAGTATGCAGCAGCTACATGCGATTAGGGCTGCTAATCGCATGGAATTGGGCCTAATCGCCCCTAAGAACACACGAGTAGCCTCCTACTCGCGTCTACTGTGCCCTACTCGCCTCCCCTATGGGCGATTAGGCCTCCTAATCGCCTGTAGGGGTTCCCTTTGTGTGTTTTGCGCGTTAAACCCCGTTTTAACATATGTTAATGCATATTCATGTACCGACAAGTCACATAATGATTGTAAACACATAACACAAGTAAATACACATATTTACACTCGTTCACCAATTCCCGGGACTCGAGACTCGTACGTTCCGTATGCCCTGACGATCCTACAAATCGTCACCGTTTGTACACTTGGTTAAGGACCGACATCTAATGAACCTCTAGACCAACATCCAATGATCTTCTAGACTAACTAATAGTTCCCGAACCATAACCCGACTTAACTAACCCAGTTAAGTACAATATACGCGTGACTCGCTAAGGTAGACTTTCATCTAGACAACGTTGTTAACCCGAATTTGCCAGGTGTCACATATTCTCCACCCAGTAACAGGTCGGGTGGCAATTTCTTCCCCTTTTTCGTTCCTGACTATCTGAATCCCTGCTTTCTTGGGAACGGTCTGTGTTGGGCTTACCCAAGTGCTGTCAGAGATGGGATAAATGATACCCGCATCCAGCCACTTTAGAACTTCTTTCTTCACCACTTCTCTCATGTTCGGGTTAAGCCTTCTCTGTGCATCTCTTGCCGGTTTTGCTCCCTCCTCTGTTATGATTTTATGCATCACTATTGAGGGGCTTATTCCTTTCAGGTCTGCAATAGTCCACCCAATTGCAGCCCGGTGTGCAACCAAAACTTCCATCAAAGCTTTCTCCTGTTCTCAGTCAAACCTGCAGAAATAATAACAGGAAGAGTATCATTAGCACCAACAAAAGCATATTTTAGATGTTTAGGTAGCTCTTTAAGTTCTAATTGTGGTGGTGTCTCTAATGACGGCTTCAGCTTCGTGTCAATGTGATCTGGCAAACTCTCCACATGATAAGACCAAGGTGGTCTTCCTTCTCTCACTACCATCGCCTCCACCTTTGCATCCTCTTCCTCAAGTTCCTTGACTGTCTCAGAATATAACCTGCCAAACAAAGCACATTCTACCATGGACTCGTCCCCCTCATCATTAGGAATGTAAGGAGGAACGCGCCCGTCAATGATGTCTGCCATAAAGCATTCATCACTAACATTGGGGTTAGAAACATTACCAAAAACACTTAACCGCATCTTGCGGTTACCAAAAGTCATATCCACAGTACCTGTCCTGCAATTAATCTGAGAGTCAGAAGTAGCTAAAAATGGTCTGCCAAGAATCACAGTCGGTTGCTTGGTTTTATCAATAGAAACATAATCAAGGACCAAGAAATCGACCGGATAATAAAACTCATTAACTTTCACAATCACATCTGACAATACTCCCCGGGGTAGCTTAGGAGTCAAATCAGCCAATACCACAGTAGTATCAGCTTTCTTAAGTGGCCCGAACTCATATTGGTCATACAAGCTCCCCGGTAGTATACTCATACTCGCTCCAAGATCCAAAAGGGCTCGTGTCATTTGAAAATCACCAACTTGAATTGAAATAATTGGTGCCCCTGGATCCTGTAACTTTTTAGGCAGAGTACCTGAAATTATTGCACTCACATCTGCTGGCATGTCAAGTTTCTTTGGAATTTTATGATTTCTTTTCTGGGTGCACATATCTTTCAGGTACTTTGCATATGCAGGAATTTGTTTAATTGCATCTAAAAGAGGAAGATTGATTTTAACTTGTTTGAAAACTTCCCACATTTCATCCGATTGTGGGCCTCTTTTATTGACTGTCTTTTTCTTACCAGGATCAATGAGAGCTGCAGGAAAAGGGATGGTATTACCCTCCACACCCTTTTCTACAACCTGGTTGGAATTATTGATCAAAACACTTTTATTTTTAGTTTTTTCTTTTTCTAAAACAGTTTTAGGAGTTTTGTTCAATTCAACAAATTCCTGTTCATCTTCACTATCATCACTACCCAAATCCTCCACCACACCCTCAATAAACTGTGGTGGAGTTCCCACTTTATTATCATAAACCTTACCATTGCGCAGAATACTTACCTGGTTAATTTGCACATTCCTCGAATTCCTTGAGCTTGATTGCTGATGTTGAGGATTAATGGTGGTATCACTTGGTAGCTTCCCTGGATCTCTCTTAGACATATCTGCAGCCAATTGCCCTACCTGCTTGGACAATGCTTCCACAGTCTTATCCCTCACTTCATTGTCTTTTCGCATTCCCTTGACCTCTTCTTGAACTGTCCTGACATCATTCTGTACAGCTTTAATGGCATCCAAGATTGCACTCAGTTGATCATTACCTCCTCCTGATGTGCCTTGTTGATTTCCTCTCTGCTGCTGACCACTCTGATTATAGGTATTCTTTGAGTAACCCCCTTGATTATATCCATACTGCCTGTTCTGAGACTGTTGTTGATTTCCTCCCTGCACATTAGAACCAGAAAAGTTAGGATTTAATTGATTATTAGGATTACCATACCTGAAGTTTGGGTGGTTTTGAGCCCAGGATGATAGGTGTTGGAATTCATGTCATATTGCTTCTGTTCTCCATAAACTTGATTCACCTCTTCTGTATTCTCCAAAGGCCCCTGGCAGTCTTGGGCTAGATGTCCCAACTCTCCACAATCAGTACATACCGAAAAAAGCATTAGCCGCCTTTGCCTCGCTACTCTTCCCCAAATTAAGTTGAGCTACCTGTTTTGCCAAGAGTAGATTTTGCTGCTTCAATTTCTCAATTCTTTCTTCAGCCTCATAGTCTACTTCCTTGACAGATGATGGTCTCAACTTCCTACATGATTGTGCCTGTCTCTTTGAAGTGGCACTCATCCTTTCCAAGTGTCCCCAATCCACAGCTTCAGGGTTAGTAAAGAATGTGCCATTGCTAATGGCAGTCAAACCCCTAACATCCTCTGGTGTCAATCCATCATAAAAAGCTTTTATTAATTCCCATGTCTGAATCCCATGATGAGGACATTTTCTCAATAACTCTTTGAATCTAGTAAAAGCCTCATGGAATGCTTCCCCCGAATTCTGCTGAAATCCTCTTATTGCATCCCGAGCCTCAGATGTTCTGCTCATGGTGTAATACTCTTCCAAGAAAATTTGTTGCATATCCTGCCAAGTGTATATACTACCTGGGGGTAGTGTAGCAAACCATTGCCTTGGTAGTCCTTCAAGGTGAACTGAAACATCATCAACATTACCTGATCCTTAGTAAACCCTGATCCTCCAATCATATTGCACACAGACTCAAATGCCGATATATGTAAGTAAGGCTCTTCAGATCTTTTTCCAAAGAACTCAGGTAGATGACCCAAATATTGGGGTCTCACCTCAAATGCTCTCCCGTTCCTGCTCACCGGTGTCACTACAGCTGAAGAATTGGGTACAATGACCGGCCTAAAATGACTATCAACCCCCTGAACCGGTGCCCTCTGACGTATCTGTGGGACACCATCTACTAATGGTAACTCATCTCCCATCCCCATATTCCCAACATTAAATTGAGGAACCCCTTGTGGCGCTTGATTATTTCTGTATCCCTGAACATGGTTCCCCTGATTAACCCGCTGTGGTAGCTGCTGCTCATACTCCATGTCATGCCCATAATTACCATATCTCCCATCATACGGTTCCTGTTCGTCCTCTTGATCCCATTCAGAGTCCCAAGTATGCACACTTCCCTCATCATATCTCTGTTGGTTCTATTGTCGGTTGGGTGGGATAACTGCTTGTTGTGGACGAGGTTGGTTTCTTGGATTTTGTTGGTTTTGTTGTGGACGTGGGTTAGCAGCTTGAAAATACTCACCAGGTTGGAATTGTTGTTGTGGTGGTGGTCATTTTGGTTTGGTAGAGCAGGTGGAATAAGATCATTCGGTTGGTTGGGTATTTGGTCATTTTGGTTATCCTGATCAGCCATCTCACTAGCTGCTTCTTCAATTCTCTGAGCGACTGTTGAAGAACTTGATTGCTTCTTTACTGCTGAACGAAAAACAACACGGTTTTGACGTGCTGTCTTCTCAATCTCTGGATCAAATAACAATGGAGACGACTTTTTGGAAAACCTAGTATGCATGCAACACAGAAGTCACCTGCACACACAAAAACAAGAAAACAAATAGAGTAGTACTGAACGAAGAAGAGAAATAAAATACGGAAACAAATAACTAAAAAGACAATTTTTTTTTTAAGAAAATAAATAAACAAACTAAACTAAACACTAAGCGCACGAACTCCCCGGCAACGGCACCATTTTGATCGCGTGTCGAAGTGCTAATCAAAAAAAATATTTTAAAAACAACTCCTTAGCTACAAGGACTGCAGTATAGGGAGTAGGGTTGTCGAACCACGAGGAGTATGTGGTTAGTGTTAATAGCAATTTTTTATTGTAATAATAAAAAAACTAATAAAATTATGAAGATTAAACTAAGGTGCTGCTTTGCTTGCAAGAAAAGATTGATTAAAGTTTGACTAAAAACAATAATATAAAGAAAACGGTCACTCCGGGTTTCTGATTCGGTAAAATCAACTGAATTATGTTAATACCCTATCTAGGAAATCACATAGACATGACTTTGTTTAAGTTGTTCGACCCAATTCAGCTATCATAACATTGATTGCAAAGTTAAATTAATCCTAGTGCAAGAAAACCAAGATACGATAACATAATGCAATAATACTAATCAACCAAACTGTCTAGATCAGTCAAACATACAATTAGACGCAAAGACCATTAAGGTGTTCACAAAATCTAATCCAAGTAATGAGTATCAAACATAAAACAATTGATAGAATAACCAAATCGTTCACCTGGAGAAACCGCAAGATGATTAGCCTTGCATCTTCATGATTTCGGCTTCAAAACTTGTTCTGGATTGCTCTGGCATCAACCGGAATGAATGGAACTGCAAAAAGTCTTCAAAATCCTCCCTTAGAAGTTGTGGAAGTCGAAGATTACCTCCCCAAACGGCTGATTAGGTTTTTATTGCGAAAATGGGCTTTTTATGGGCTGAAGAGTTATTCGCGACCCCATGAATAACTTCCTGACTTATTCGCGTGGCATGAATAAGTCATAACTTCGCGAGGGTAACAAGGGTAAATAGCTGGATTCATTAAGGGCAGTATAGTCATTCTACAACCCAATTCAGTTATTCGCGGGGCATGAATAACTCCTGAGGTTATTCATGGGGCATGAATAAGTGATCTGACAGATTTTATTTTCTTTTTATTCCTTATTCATCCGTGCACTCGTTTCACCTCCAATTAGACTCTTTTTCTCTCGTTTTAGCCCACGAACACCTGCTTAACACCAAGACACAAATAAGTATCTAAGACACGATATTTACGAACGTTAAATGATTAAAAACTATACAAAACTACTATATAAATGTGATGCATTTGGCAACACATCAGTACTGAAAGGTCAGGATTGTACTATGTTGACGAAGTCACTCAACATGGGAACGTAATGCTTGCTCACGGAACTACAGATAGGGAAGCCTGGATTTGGCATAGAAGACTAGGACATCCCTCTAGTGGCTACCTTCACCTTTCATTTCCAAAACTTTTTTCCTTCTAATAAAACTTTGGATTGCGAAACTTGTGCTCTTGCTAAGAGTCATAGACATATTTATATTTGAACTATACACTGGTTGAATCACCATTTTCTCTTATTCACTCGGATGTATGGGCCATGCAGAAGTTAACGGAGGACAAAAGTTTTGGTTTTTTGTCCTATTTATTGACGATTGTACTCGTATGACATGGACCTATTTTCTAAAACATAAATCAGAAGTCTTTGAAAAAATTTACTATTTTTTATAATATGATACAAACTCAGTTTAAAACCAATATTCAAATCCTTCGCTCTGATAACGGAGGCGAGTTTGTAAATGAATCTATGAAACAATTTTGTTAAAATAAAGGGATAATTCAACAAAAAAAACGTGTCCTACACTCATGAACAAAATGGTAGAGTTGAGCGGAAAATCGTATTCTCTTAAAAATAACTCGTGCCTTCTTGATTGAGTCCTAGGTTCCTACCTCTTTTTGGCCAGAAGCCGCTGCTACTACCACGTATTTAATAAATCGGCTTCCCACCAAAGCTCTAAATTTAAAAACTCCTACCTAAACCCTGTGCGAATTCACTAAAATCCCTCCACCCCTTACACTTCAACCACAAGTATTTGGATGTACTGTCTATGCGCAGAAAAATGTGTCTTCGTAGGATATGGGATTGACCAAAACGTCGCCATATCTACACCACTCTCAATTGTGATTTTCTTGAAACCAAATTTTTCTATATCTCCCAATTCAGTGGTCAGGGGGGAAACAAGTTAACCCACTAAATTGGCTAAAGTGGGCTCTTTTTCTGAAAATGCCAATACCACCAATAACTCAAACGAAGAGAATCACGAAACCCAAAGTGACTCATTTACTTCCTCAGAATCTGAACCTATCATCAATGGAAACCTGTCTAAAGAAGCTAAAGCCTTCACCACTGTCCTCGTTGAAGAACAACTCCAAGATTCGTTGAACAAGCCTTAAAGTCTAAAGAATGGAGAAATGCCATGGAAACCGAAATGGAGGCCCTTGAAAAAACGAGACGTGGGAAAATGCACCCTTCCTATAGGAAAGAAACCGGTAGGCTGTCGGTGGGTGTTCACTATCAAATACAAACCAAACGGAACCATAAAAAGATACAAATCCCGGTTAGTTGCTAAAGGATATACCCAAACATATGGCATTGATTATTCAGAAACATTCTCTCCAGTTGCCAAGATTGATACAATTCGAGTCCTTTTCTCTATTGCGACAAATGAAGGATGGCCCCTTCATCAATTTGATTTCAAGAATTCTTTCTCCATGGAGAATTAAAAGAAGAAGTATATACGGAGGCACCACCAGGATTTACAGGAAACTTCAGAAGACAAAAAGTGTGCCGATTAAAGAAAACTCTATATGGTCTCAAACAGTCTCCTCAAGCCTGGTTTGGCAAGTTCACCCTAGCAATGAAAGGATATGGATTCAAACAAAGCAACTATGATCATACTCTATTTATGAAACGAAAAGGTAAACGTGTAACTTGTTTAATTATCTATGTTGACGACATAATCATTACACGGAACGATGAAGAAGAAATGAAAGAACTAAAGACAAACTTATTCAACGAATTCGACATGAAAGACTTAGGAGAACTCAAGTACTTTCTCGGAATTGAAGTTCTGAGATTTAAACAAGGGATCTTCATATGTCAAAAGAAGTATGTTCTTGATCTTCTTACTGAAACTGGGATGATCGATTGCAAGCAAGCTAGCTGATACACCAATGATGGCCAATCAAAAACTATATATGGAAGAAGGGGCAAAATTAGCAGATAAAGAGAAGTATCAACGTCTAGTTGGAAAATTCATATACCTCGCTCACACCCGTCCTGACATAGCATATGCAGTTGGAGTGGTTAGCCCGTTCTTGCACCAACCGCAAGAAAGTCACATGGATGTTGTATGGAGGATCATAAGATACATTAAAAAAACTGCTAGTCATGGGATCCTCTTTCGATTAAATAAAGATCTAGGAATCCAGGCTTATACAGACGCCAATTGGGCAGGAGATAAACAGGGCCAGAGATCGACGCCAGGATACTTCACCTTAGTCGGCGGGAACGTGGTCACCTGGGGAAGTAAGAAGCAAAAGGTTGTTGCCTTATCAAGTGTCAAAGCTGAGTTTCGCGGTATTGCAAGAGGTTTAGCAGAAGTTCTATGGATACGAAAACTTCTAACCGAGATTGGGTTCTCTCAAAACAAGGCAAGTAAGATTGTATGTGACAACAAAGCAGCAATACAAATTTCTGAGAACCCTGTTCAACATGACCGTACGAAGCACGTGGAAGTTGATAGACACTTCATCAAAGAAAAAATAGAAAACGGAATTATAGAATTACAATTCGTCCGACCAGAAGACCAATTAGCAGACATCTTAACAAAGTCTGTCAATGGGACACTATACAAGAAATGCCTTCACAAGTTAAGCATCGGAGATCCCGTTACTCAACTTGAGAGGGAGTGTTAGAAAGTAAATCAATATGCAGAATATAGCCGTTAGCATTAATCCCTTTTTTATTATCTCTCCTTTTTTTAAGTTGAAAACTTGTTATAAAAGGGTTGTTCTCATATTGTAAAAGTAATTCAATTCAATACAGAAACTTTTTCTCTGATTAACAAGAGTATGTTGCGGATGAGGTGGAGGCTTGTAGCACCCATCGTTGCTGTGAATGCTCTTATATATTAGACCATATGTAATGGGCATTATAGGGGCATGAATAAGTATGATTATGTCCCCAACACCATCCCCTTTGGCATTATATCGGCATTAAGAGGGTGGGGCATTGTCCTTCACGGGTAGCTTAGTTGGTGAATGGACCGGAGATCCCTCTTGGGGGTCCCGGGTTCGATTCCCACGAGGGACATAATGAGAAATGATGGATGACTCCTGGCCTGTGGTCACGAGTTCGAGTCCTGATCTCGCCCGGGTTTTACCAATCCTTCACCATCGTACCTATGGGCGGGTGAGGGGTTGGGTTTTCCCCAGTTTCGGGAACTGTATGGGCGGGCCTGACTACGCCAGCCGCCCGAGGTACGTATGGGCCCTCATTGGGTTGGTCGTGGGGGTCTGTCCATAGTGTGGGGACTCCCCTAGGTAGGCAGGCAGAAATGTTTGTTGGTCGTTCAAAAAAAAAAAAAAAAAAAAAAAAGAGGGTGGAGCATTTATAGTATAATGCCCAAATAGGATAAAAAATATGGAAAGTAATGACTAAAAAAGGCATTATGTGGCTTTAACCATTACACATTTTTTTAAGGGGCCTTTGATAATAATGTGGCGAAAAATGCCCCCTCAGGAGAATGAACCATTACTTATTGTCTTATTCGAATAAATTTAATACTTAAAGATTCATTTTCATAACTCTATATATATTTATACTAGCTGATTACCCCGGAAGGGTTCCGGGGTTGAAAAATCTAATTTTATATGATAACCTATTGCAAATGGCTCAAGTTAACTAACCACAAAATCTCTCAATCATTGCATGTTCATAGTATTCTAATCAGTAATAACTCATATTCCCTAATCTAAAACCTAATCAGTAATCATGTAAAGAATCACTTATGTAAGCTGCGACTATTCAAAAACTCATCACATCTCTCTAATTTCTCACATTCTAATGACTCTTATAATTCCTAACCTAATCAACTAAACAAACACTTAAGTTGGAAGTTGTAACCATTGCATCTCATTATGCCACGTTGCATAATCAAGATATGGTTGAGACCACCATTGAACACCACATCAGCAACTATCAATTCTTCCCGGGAGCGTCCCAGAGTTGAAAAATATAACCATTCTAATAATACTAATACTAATAGTAATAATTATTACTCTTGTAATTAAATAAATAAAAAAATAACCTTGCTATAAGGTGATACCATGTGTTGCAGTGTTGCGCGATTTTTTCTCCTAGCTTCTCTTGATGAAGTATACCTAGTAAAATTCCAATGATAACATGGCGATTGGGCTGATTTTCAACATCGTAGATAAGAACCTAGTTTAAAAGAAAAAACATGATTAATGAATAACATGAATACTTTGTGTGTTTTTTTCCTGTATGAACGAAACCCCACAAAAAATAGTCGATTTTTTCTCTATTTTTTATATAGCACTATGGTACTCGTTGGAAAGATAATAAAACGCTCGTTAATTTGGTGTAATTTTTTTCTTTAAAAAATCCCGTATATAAAAGATATAAACGTTTAAAAATTATAGGAGAAAACATGAAAGATAAAATTTTAAATTTATTTTTAAATTCTTTTTTTCCTAAAATAACTCAATTTAATTAAAAAAGAAAATAATTCAAAAACATTAAAATCTTTCGATTATGATGCCACGTGGCAGTTTCATGAAGAAGTTGAAGGCACCATTGCACGCCACGTCAGCAATGTTCAATTCTTTTATATATATACTAGCTTATACCCCGGGAGCGTCCCGGGTTGAGAAATCTAAGTAAAGTGAATAAAGTTATAAGTATCTAAACTACAAAAATGACATCTATGTATCAACTTACATTAGATATTTTAAAAAAATACCAAAAGATCATTTCACCTTACAACATCAACACCTAAAACAGAATATTAAGATCCCAAGCACTTCAAGGGGACATAGATTGTTTAGCACCAATACATTCAGTCAAAGGTCTTTAACTGCATACAATAAGATTTGAGCTATTTCAGAATATGGTAGAAAAAGAAAACATAGCAATTACCTGTTGGAGAACGTCCCGGGTTGAAATATCTAATATGACATAATAAAATATCTAATATGACAACATAATTAATGACTTGCCAATATATGATTAATGAATATTATTATTATTATTATTTTAAACAAATCTCTGTCATAAGTTATCATATTCTAATATAAAAAAAGGGTAATTGGGTCGGGTATCTCCTAATCCCAGGCCCGACCCAAACCCAAAATTTTTTTTTAAATTAATTGCAAACCTAACACAATACCTGTCGGGTTACAAAAAATAGTCGGTTTTTTTCTCCGTTTTTTATATAGCATTATGGTACTCGTTGGAAAGATAATAAAACGCTCGTTAATTTGGTGTAATTTTTTTATTTAAAAAATCTCGTGTATAAAAGATATTAACGTTTAAAAGTTATGGGAGAAAACATTAGAGATAAAAATCAAATTTTGTTTTTAAATTTTAAATTATTATTTTCTTAAAATAAAGGTCTTGCCACATGGGATGACACATGGCACACTCAATAAAGAGAATACTCTCTTTGAATGCCATGTCATTAAAATGGCTTTGGTTTATTATATGTATAGATATTTGGAGCATTTGTTATTTGAAAAAGTTCTTCATTGGCAGGCTCTGTCATCCTATCCTGTCTTTGCTAGGAGCATCCCTCCCTGTAAGTAAATATGATCTTTATCGTTGATTCCTATGAACAAGCTGCTTAATGTTCATGTTTAATTTGACACTTATTTGTATTTCTTTCATTTCTTGTTAAAAAAACCGCAATTTCCCATATTGGTATCTTTATTTTTGGCTTATCTTGACTTTTCATGTTCTTCTTATGTTGATTTTGTGTTGTGAATTCCTCATCGTACTTATGGCTTCAATGCATGGAGGTGGTTAGAGTCTTAGAGATAGTGATCAACTCGTGTTTAGTAGTTTATTTTCAAAAAAAATTATATATATTAATTAATTACTAGATAATTGTCTAGTATCCTATATGGTTATGTTAGGACGTGTATACATAATTCTTGTGTAAATTAATTAATAAGTATCCTAGTTATAGTCTAACACGTTAGGTTAGCTCTATATACCATGTTAATCCGTAGGGATTTGTATAAAATTTTGAGTTAGTTTCTTCATCAATAAAACTTGTTGCGTGTTAGCCATGATTTTATGCTCGTTTGAGATAGATTGGGACTTGATTTTGAACATTAAAATTTCAAACTTTACCACTCTTTTTGTTTTTTGTTTTGTCTTTTTTTTTTTTTTTTTTTTTTTTTTTTGTCTTTTAGTTTATGTTTTGCTCTGACCAAAGGACAAATGTTATAGATTAGTGCTGATTTCAATTATTTGTCAGTATCCTTAAACTTTGTTGTCAAGTTGAATATTAACATTAGCTTGTTTGACTCTTAAAAATAAAAAAAAATGGAGCCCAATTTTGTATAAGTTTTGACTCTTTTTTAATTATCAAGCATTACTATTTTGATCTAATTAATATTCCTCCATTAGGAAGATCATACTCCTTATTCACAATGGGACTCAACAACATGTGGAAACTTTTGGTTTTGTTGATCATGGTGATGTGTTGCTGGGCTTCCATTACTAAAGCTGAGTACTTCAAATACAAAGATCCGAAACAACGACTCGGTGTTCGGATCAAAGACTTAATGAAAAGGATGACATTAGAAGAAAAGATTGGGCAGATGACCCAAGCTGATAGATCAGTTTCATCCAAAGAGGTCATCAAGAAGTACTTTCTTGGTACAAAAATCATTGAATATTCATTGGTTATAGCCATGCAATCATTCTGTTTTTTTTTTTTTTTTTTTTTTTTTTGATGTTTTTTGAGTTTGTGTCAAATTTCAGGAAGTATTTTGACTATACCATCACAAGGGAGTCTTCCAGCAGAAGGAGCATCTCCAAAAACATGGGTTGACATTGTTAATGATCTCCAAAGTGGTTCGTTATCGACCCGTTTAGGGATACCAATCATTTATGGGATTGATGCTGTCCATGGCCATAATAATGTTTACAAAGCTACAATCTTTCCTCACAATGTTGGTCTTGGAGTTACCAGGCAAGTCATTCAAGAACCGAATAATGTACAGCTTTTTATACTTCATTATGTTTAAGTCACTCTAGATATGTAACTGAACAGGGATCCTGTTTTGCTTAAGAAGATTGGAGCCGCAACTGCGCTTGAAGTTAGAGCCACTGGCATACCATATGTTTTTGCACCTTGTATTGCTGTAAGTAGATTAAAAAAAGTTGCTGCACAGTTTTACGGCTAATATAAAAAAAAGGTGCAAGTGTTTTAAATAATTTTAGTTCTTGCTAACCAGGTATGCAGAGATCCGAGGTGGGGTCGATGCTACGAGAGTTATAGTGAAGATCCCAAAATTGTTAAGTTACTGACCGAGATTATACCAGGTTTACAAGGAGAGATCCCTGCTGGTTCAAGAAAGGGTGTTCCTTACGTCGGCGGACAGTAAGCTCATTGACTTTTTTAGTCAAATTTCTTGCAATCTTGCCTACCTATAAGGTTGTAAAAATCCCGAATAATCACCGATTAATCGTTAGTCCTCACTTTACTGATTAATTTTGGGCTAATCACTCGATTAATCAGTGTCACGATTAATTGCCGATTA
Source organism: Ambrosia x helenae (assembly GCA_030844895.1). NCBI lineage: Eukaryota > Viridiplantae > Streptophyta > Magnoliopsida > Asterales > Asteraceae > Ambrosia > Ambrosia x helenae. Next base: position 45,090,185 of record CM061232.1, on the reverse strand, counting down.
GTCGGACCAAATTGTTCCTAGTCAGACCTAAAAAAAAACTCAAAATTAGGTAAAAAAATGAATTTGAAGGGGTCAAAACTGGAGCAAATCGATGAAATAAAACAAGTTCTTACCTCAAAAGTGGATGATAATCCATGATTTAGAAGCAAAATCGATGAAACTCCATGAACCCTAGTTGCGTCTGATGGTTCATTACGATGAAAGAAGAAACGGGGAGGAAAAAACGAGATATGGTGAACGATGGAGGTGATTAGGGTTATTTAAGTTTAGGTATTTTAATATTTAACCTCCTCCATATTCACTAGTTTATATTTGGCCCCTAAACTTCTAAATTTATACATATAAGGTATAAAATTAGCATTATATATATGTATAAATTTGGAAAAAATATATATAAAAATCCAATCCGATTAATCCCTAGTCGGTACCTCACCGGCCGACTAGCGCCTAGCGAGTTCTACAACACTGCCTACACATATATGAATGTACAGATAATATAGTGTTATGGTCCAAGTAAGAGAGTTCATCCTAAAAGACTACTGTGGTGGGTGAGGGAGCCTATTTGGTCTATAAACTCCACATTTGTTGTCTATACAACTAATGCGGGAAAAGTCCCATACTTTGCAATGATTTCAGTTCGTAACATGGAGTCTTTATTCTTTAAGATCTACCTAAATTCTAGTGTTTTGATTTACCTACTGCACGTTTTAAGCCTTCAAAATTTTTAATGTGTAAACTACTTACGGCCCACAAGTGCAGAGGCATCATTTGGACCAAGATTATGATGAAGGAATGATTCAAAATGTGTCCAGATTAGTCAATAATGAGTGTTTGAAATTAATGAGACTTTAGTTGCTATGGGCCATGTCTTCCACTTGCTGCTATAATCTTGAAAAGTTAGAATTGCTTTTAAGATTCAGTTTTTGATCTTGATGTCATGCTTATGTCCTAATATCTATGAATAGTTTTTTTTTTCGCATACGCTTTTGTCTATGGTTTTAAACGTCTGAAGTCGTGGATGGGTAAGGTAACGGGTCAAAATGAATTGTGTTGACGCACAAGCACACTTCGTTGCCCATCGTTTTTTAAAAGCTAATGCTTTTAATTATGACTACAAAAACAATATCATTACAGTTTTAATCTAAAGCTTTGAATATGAAATATAAGAGAGTCTAGTTACTTTTAACCCATTAATTATTTTTGGTCAATATTGGCCACTTAACAGTATGTCATGTCTTTATTAGGGGATAACATGCATTGATTTCATTGTGCACAGAAATAAGGTAGCAGCATGTGCTAAGCACTATTTGGGAGACGGGGGGACCCACTTGGGCGTAGACGAGGGCAACGCGATCATAGACGCCAAAGGGTTATTCAGCATACACATGCCAGCATACTATGATTCAATCATCAAGGGTGTGGCTACTATTATGACCTCATATTCTAGTTGGAACGGAGTTAAAATGCACAAAAACCGTTTCCTTGTCACTGATTACCTCAAGAATACACTCAAATTCAGAGTAAAAATCTGCTTCTCGGATTAAGCTAAATGACTTTAGCATGAATGCATAACTTATGAAGCTTTGTGTTGAATTTGCCTTCAGGGGTTCGTTATATCGGATTTTCAAGGGATAGATAGGATCACTACTCCTGCAAATGCTAACTATACATACTCTATCATAGCAGGAATGAATGCTGGCATAGACATGGTTTGTTTGCTTGTAATAGTAATATCCTTAAAAATTAGACCTTTTTAAGGTTCTTAACATGTTGACCGTATGCGCAGTTCATGGTAGGATTTACCCACGAAGAGTTCATCACTCGTCTAACTTACCTAGTCAAGAACAAGTTCATACCCATGACACGTGTAAACGACGCAGTTAAGAGGATTCTAAGGGTCAAATTCACCATGGGTCTGTTTGAAAACCCGTTGGCTGATTACAGCATGGCTAAGTACCTCGGATGTCAGGTAAACTGAGTCCGCAGTTGTTGGATTTGTTGTTTGGAGCTGATTTTCTTACTAATAGTGATGAGGGTCGAGCGACCAATTACTCAAATGCTTGACTCGTATATATGTATATGACTTGGTGGGACTATGGGAAAAGAGTGAAGAAATGGGTCAACAACTCTAAAAATAAAAAAAATAAAAATATTCATTATTTATTTTTACTAAGTCTAGGTATTGGTTATATACACTGAAATTAATATTCAGGTTACCGTCTTTTATGTAATTTAATATCTAGCGTTTTTCATCACTTCCTGTGTGAGTTACGACGAAATGATGTAACTAGAACTTGCAAACAGGAGCATCGTGATTTGGCTAGGGAAGCCGTGAGGAAAACACTCGTGTTATTGAAAAATGGTAAATCCGTAGAGAATCCATTGTTACCACTTTCTAAAAAGGCGTCGAAGATACTAGTTGCAGGGTCCCATGCCGATAATCTTGGTTATCAATGTGGAGGATGGACCCTCCAGTGGCAAGGGGTCTCAGGAAATAATGTTACTGCTGGTACAATTGCAAATCATGAACACTTGAATAGTTGAATCACATAAAGATATGATCTTTTCGAAATCTTGAACAAAAAGTTTTCATCTTGCAGGCACCACAATATTATCTGCTGTAAAAGCTGCTGTTGATGCAAGAACTAAAGTGGTCTACAATGAAAATCCGGATGACAAGTTTATTAAGTCTAACAAATTCGACTACGCGATAGTTGTGGTGGGAGAGTACCCTTATGCAGAGATTTTTGGAGACAGTTCTAACCTAACCATCCCTGAGCCTGGACCAAGCACCATCAAGAGGGTGTGCGGTTCAGTGAAATGTGTTGTGGTATTGATCACAGGCCGGCCTGTGGTGGTGCAGCCATATGTAGAAACCATAGACGCCCTTGTGGCTGCTTGGCTTCCTGGAACCGAGGGTCTAGGTGTCACGGATGTTTTGTTTGGTGATTATGGTTTTACAGGCAAGCTTGCACGGACTTGGTTCAAGACGGTTGATCAGCTGCCAATGAACGTTGGAGACCCGCATTATGACCCGTTGTACCCGTTCGGGTTTGGTCTCACTACCGAGCCTAGGAAAAAGTAGTGAACCTCAAATGGATGAGCTGAACACTTTCTTTACTTTGAGAAAATTAATGTGAGTGAGATGTATTAATAATGGATGTCATTTTTCTCTAGGCTCAAAATATGTTTTATGTAACAAATAAGTTAAGGGAAAGTGAATAGAATAACCTCTCAAGTGTCTAATCTCTCAAACCATATACCAAATCCTCATGGAAAACAACAAATTAGATGCAAAGCTACATAATGAGGTTAGTATACACTTGATACTTAAAAAAATGGTATTTGTCTTATTTGTCTAGCTTTTATTTCAATGTGATTTTACAAAGAGAGTCCTTCTTTGATTCATTAAAGTATGTAATTAATTAATTATTTATGTTGGTTGATGCACCCCACAAAACTCACTCACATGTTTATTCATTTTAAAAGCATAAATCTTAGCTCGGCCTGTATAAAATCATGTAACCCAAAAACGAGTCAAAGCATATTGGCAAGCTGTAAACGGATTGATGAGTTATTTTAAATTTGTAAGTGGGTTAACATTTCATAAACGAGTTGGTGGGTTGAAGCATATGTTATAATGTTAAATGTTTTCAGATTCTCTTAATTCTACTTTTAAACGGGTTAACGGTCAACCCATCAAACTTAACAACCCATAATCATCTTTTTGGTAGAGAATGAGTCATCATCGTCCGCTCCATGGTGAATGGGTAACATCATTGTTGTTGAGAGAGGTTGCCTTCCAATGGAGGGGGAAATGAGAAAATGGAAGAATGAAAAAAAAAAAACTCAGGTTATATGTGATTTTGACTCGTTTGGTGAAGAGAAAAAAAAAATTGTTATTAACTTACCATGAATATAAAAATAAATGAGACTTGTGTTATCTTGTTATCTAACAAACTTAGGGATGAACATTAACTCATAATAACCTAATCAATTTAAAAAACAAGTAACTTGTAATTTTTTTTATAACTTAAATTGCGGTTACATGTGTATAAATAATCAAATCTTAATCGAAACCAAAATCTAAAAATTTTGTCAAAAGGTTGACTGGTGTGGAGCGCTATTGTCCCTCTCCACCTCAATTTCAAAATAATGAATGGCGACCCTCCTCCATTTCCTGGGCGCCATTGGGAGTTCGCCAACGATGGCTAGCGGGATGATCGTGTGGTTCTCTTTCTCACAACCAATCAGATTATTATTGTTTTTTTTAATCTTTTTTCTTTTTTAATTAAAGGGGGTTATTATCTATTAATTAATTAATATATATAAAAGAATTGAACATTGCTCACGTGGCATGCAATGGTGCCTTCAACCTCTCCATGAAACTGCCACGTGGCATCATAATTCAAAGATTTTAGTGTTTTTGAATTATTTTTCTTTTTAATTAAATTGAGTTATTTAAAAAAAAAATTTAAAAATAAATTTAAAATTTTCTCTCTCATATTTCCTCCCATAATTTTTAAACGTTTATATCTTTTATATACGAGATTTTTTAAAGAAAAAAATTACACCAAATTAACGAGCGTTTTATTATCTTTCCAACGAGTACCATAGTGCTATATAAAAAACGGAGAAAAAATCAACTATTTTTTGTAGGGTTTCGTTCGTACATGAAAAAAAAAACACACAAAGTGTTCATCTTATTCATTAATCATGTTTTTTTAAACCACGTTCTTATCTACGATGTTGAAAATCAGCCCAGTCACCATGTTATCATTGGAATTTTACTAGGTATACTTCATCAAGAGAAGCTACGAGAAAGAATAGCGCAACACTGCAACACATGGTGTCAGCTTATAGCAAGATTATTTTTTTATTTATTTAATTACAAGAGTAATAATTATTACCATTAGTATTAGTATGATTAGAATGGTTATATTTTTCAATCCCGGGACACTTTCGGGAATATTGATAGTTGCTGACGTGGCGTTCAATGGTGGCCTTAACCATCTCTTGATTATGCCACGTGGCATAATGAGATGCAATGGTTACAACTTTCAACTTAAGTGTTTGTTTAGTTGATTAGGTTAGGAATTATAAGAGCCATTAGAATGTGAGAAATTAGAGAGATGTGATGAGTTTTTGAATAGTTGCAGCTTACATAAGTGATTCTTTAGATGATTACTGATTAGGTTTTAGATTAAGGAATATGAGTTATTACTGATTAGAATACTATGAACATGCAATGATTGAGAGATTTTGTGGTTAGTTAACTTGAGCCATTTGCAATAGGTTATCACGTAAAATTAGATTTTTCAACCCCGAGACCCTCCCGGGGTAATCAGCTAGTTAATTTTATAAATTAATGATTTTGTATTTATACACCAAAACAATAAGGGTAGTGTAAGCCGTGTTGTCGAGTCTTCTTGTTCTTACAAAGTAGGGTTTGTTAAACCCTAAATAAACCCTTCTTTCTCCTTTACCCCCAATCCATCAAACATTTATTAATGGCGTTTTCTGGTGCTTTCCGTCGTGTTCTTAACGGATCATCTTCCATAATAACCTCTCCTTTTGCTTCAGCAAGATTCAGCTCAACCCTAACTGCCCCTAAGCTCTTTATCAGTGGTAACTTTTTTAATCAATGTTTTAATCAGACTGTTATTGCTTCAAAGTTTATATCTTTATTGCATATAGATCAAACCCAGTTGTACAATTGGTGTTTTAATTGCTTTAATGATGATATATGTTGTATGAGGAGTTTAAATATATTTTTTTGTCACAAATTGAAAGATTGTAATGATTTTGAAGATTATATTTTTGTATGTGAATTGCTATTTTTTATAGATAGGATGCAAGAATATGAATATGGGATTGGGGGCGCGTTCAATACAGAATCAGTTTTAAGTTGCTTACTTTAAAAAGTGTCGCATAATGCATTTATAGATATAATGGAAGCTAGAAAGAGAGTGAGGATAACTGGTTACATAACGGCCTTATGTATCATAGTTAAAGCAAAAGTAGCAAATGGATTAAGCGGTTCTCTACTTAGAGGGTGTTTGGGATTGATTTTTCAAAACAGCTTCTGCGTTTTGGAAAAGCAGGGGTGGAGCTGCTTTTTTAGATTATTGCGTCTTGGTAGCTTAAAAATCCATTTCAAAACTCAACCCCAAACACTAAAAACTGATTATTTGCGTTTTCAAAACGCAATAATCTAAAAATCCATTTCAAAACGCAATCCCAAACACACACTTAATATATGGACTGATATGCGAGCAATTAGGATCATTATGTCAACAATCACCATTTGGACCTAAAGATTTTTTTATTTTTATTTTTTTGAAAAGTTATCAATTGTCATTGGATTGTTGCATTGCTTTACCATGCTTACTTGATGCGATTTTTGAACATCATTTGCAGGCCTAAACAGAAATACTACTGATGAGAAACTTAAAGAAGCGTTTGCTCCTTTTGGCCAGCTTGTTGAGGGTAAGTAAATTATGTTCACCTCTTTGTCATATTATAATTGACCTTCACACGTAATTATGCTGGTAAATATAAAACAACATACTTTTCAATCAGTTCCACGTTATCCGATGTACTCATGAGAATACCACATGAGTCGCTGAAAGAAGGCTTTTTGTTTCCCTTAGGTCCTTTGGTAGCCTGATGATCGTTTTGGATGTTGGCAGTCATTAGGTTAGGCTATTGACACGTTAACATCTCAACCGAGCATCACTTTACTGAATGACCTAAGTGGAATAGAAAGCCATCTCTTAATGTCCCATGAGTTATTTTCGTAAGCACATTGGCTAACATGGGCTTAATGAAAAAGTATGTTGGCGTTTAATTTGCTAATCATGCGCGTTTTCCTAATACTCATGGTCCTCAATTTCTGAAATCTGCAGCAAAAGTCATCATGGATAGAGCCACTCAAAGATCAAAGGGGTTTGCATTTGTCACATACGCATCAATAGAAGAAGCTGAAAAGGCCCGTGAAGGAATGAACGCGAAGTTCTTAGATGGATGGGTTATTTTTGTTGATCCTGCAAAGCCAAAAGAGTATAGACCTCCTCCTCCTCAACCCGAATCACAACAGTCTTCTGAATTCGGTTTCAAAACAAACAAGACTATCGGCTGGTGTGGCAATTAACAACTTAATTATTCTTGAATTATGAGCCCATTCTTACCATTTTCTGTTTGAATTTGGGTAGTCCATATTAACACTTAGCATGGCTTTATGTGGGATTTTAATTGGAATGTTATATACGAACTTCGTTTGAAATGGTTGCTTGAATGTTTGGATAATAAATTGAAGAATTTGGCTTGTGTTGGGTGTTCCTATTCTGTAACTTCATGAGTTGGTGATTTTGCAGGTTCAGCATTGATTTTGTGATGAGTATGTTATGTTTACTTCTATTCTTGCTGACTTGTGATATTAAACCAGGAACGTAGTAAAATTATCCAAGTGTTGATTTTACTTGTACGATCACATCCAAATATTTGTATTTGTTTAACCGACAAAGTCTAAAAATAACTAATATGCCTCAATGATTAACCCAAACTGCATTTTACTGTACATATTCATTCCAACATTCAATTAGACATGCTTCTTAAATTGTGTGGCAAGCCTTTAGATATTGACTGATACGCCGCGAAGATAAGTCTCATCCATTTGTGAGAAGTCTACAAAATTGATCATTGATTAGAATCAGATTGTTGTGATGTTGGACGCTCGACGACAAACACAGCAATGCTTCATTAACTAGATGCCTGTGTTTTGTCCTGAAAGGAAAAATAACTCGAGTTCAATTTCAAACACTCGTATGTTGTATCCCAAACAAATTTAGTTGCATTTGTCTTACTCTGAATCTATCAGCAGTGGCTCTATGCTTTCTTTGGTGACTTGGTCGCCTTCGCTGCAGCCTCCTTAGTAGCTGACTTCTTTGGCAAAAGAACTGGATTAATATTCGGAAGAACACCACCATGAGCAATCGTCACACCTGCTAGAAGCTTTCCAAGCTCTTAATCGTTCCTCACCGCCAAAAGCACATGCCTCGGAATGTTCGTTTGTAGCCCTAATTGAGACACCTTAGACATGAGCTTCTTGTGAGTAAAGAGAACATTGATCATTGGTTGGTATGAATCTATTGTGATGTTGGATGTGTTAAGACAAACACAACAATACTTGATTAACTACATGTCTGCGTTTCAAAATGTTAAATAGCTAGAGTTGTATATCCAAACACTCCCGATACGTTGCATCCCCAAACAAATTTAGTTGCATTGATCATACGCCTAGAGTTGTATTATTCAAATTTTTTTAATTAGGAATCAAAAGATCTACTGATAAAACTGCCATTTCATTTCATTTAAAATAAACAAGATGTTCACTTGCTCAATACATCAACCTAAAATACTTCTAAATTCCCCTTAAACAACCATCAAATTGTGTTCCTAATTACACAAAAGCAAAAAAAAATCTAGAAACTGCCATTCAACCACCAACACTAAGCTTTCTTGGGAGACTTGGTCCCCTTCGCTGGAGATTTCGCAGCCTCCTTAGTGGCTGACTTCTTCGGCAAAAGAACTGGATTAATATTCGGCAGAACACCACCATGAGCAATCGTCACACCTGCCAGAAGCTTTCCAAGCTCTTCATCGTTCCTCACCGCCAAAAGCACATGCCTCGGAATGATCCTATTCTTCTTGTTGTCCCTTGCTGCATTTCCCGCCAATTCCAAAACCTAATTTCATATTGTGGATTCAGTTTTCAGTTCCAAAAAATTTTGATTATTCAGATAAACCAAACCAAATTCAATCAAATAAACCAAATAATTACCCGAAACCTAATACAATACAAATAATAATAATAATTTTATTCAGTTAGACACATTTCTAATTCTAATAACCCTAAAACCTACAAAAAAAAAAACAAAAGTTAAAACTAATCAATCATATCATTCAGGGTCGGGTCGGGTCAAGTTTAATGATAAAACCAACTAAATCAGTTTATTCAGTTGCACTCAATTCAGTTAAACACATTTCTAATTCTAATAACCCTAAAACCTACAAACAATAAAAGGTAAAACTAATCAATTATCAATCATATCAAATCGGGTCGGGTCGGGTCAAGTTTTTAACCAATACCTCAGCAGCAAGGTACTCAAGAACAGCAGCAAGGTAGACCGGGGCACCGGTACCCACACGCTTAGCATACCGGCCTTTCTTCAAATAACGACCGAGCCTACCGACCGGGAACTGAAGACCGGCTTTGACGGACCGGGAAACCGGTTTCTTCTTTGGACCGCCGGCTTTCCTGCCAGCTGCACCTTTTTTGGTCTTTGCTACGGCTTCCATTGTAAGTTATGATGAAGATAAAGATGTAATGGGAAAGAAGAAATGGGTTTGGATTGTTATTGTTTAAGGGTGTGTGTGGGGGATTTATAGTTTGTAGTGGGGATTGTTCGGTTTTTTTGGTGAGGTTTGTGGCCGTTGGATTGGTTTTGATCAATGGATGAGGGTGATGGTGTGGTGATCCGTGTGAGTTTGAATTGGCCAATCAGAGGAAGGTATGTATAGTGATGGATTTTTATTTTATTTTTTTTATTCGCCTGATTAACAGTTTGGCGGGATTGTTTTACATTTGGTTTAGTATTTCTTTTGTATTTTTCAAATGAACTAGTGGCATTATCCGCCGCGTTGCGGCGGTAATTTAGTCGATGAATCAGAATTTGTTAAGGAGACATGGCATCTTAACCGGATGAAGCACACTATATTACATACGACATTACAAGATAAGTTATTAAGGTTGATAAGAGCATAGCACGCCGGTATCAAATCGGCTCTTCTTGGATCCACTAACGCACCAACTACAGATCCAAGAGCAACTGCAGCCTGCTGCCAACCCCTAAGTCGGACTCGGGCACCTTCTAAAAGAAACTATGTAAGCGCCACAATAATAACCTACATAACCAAACCTCTAAAATGTAAAAAACAAACTATGTAAGAATTACAAAATGTCTATGATAACCTTAAATTAAAAAATATAACTTAATGAAATATTACACCCCTGATCTGCGACTGTGATATTTCTTCTTAAAAGCGCCTTCGCAAATACATATTTAGATGGGCATATCCTCTTGCAAAATCAAGCGCAATCTGTAGTTAATCGCCATCGCTGTTGCTGCTTTGGTATCGGAGATATCTGGTGTGAAGATTGCATAGGCTGATGGTTTTTTATCTTCATGAACTGCTTGTTCTTCCATTGAGATGTCAACAACCTGTCATCATCATAAACATGGAATCAGCCCAAACACTGTACCAATCAAGTCATCCCTGCACCACCAATCAAACATACACTCAGCAAGCAGACATGTAACAACTGATTACAATATACATCATGTAACATTCACAATATTTCCAATAGTTTAATTATGAAATTAGTGACTTAAAGTGATTTACGTTTAGAAACAATTAATTTAAATGTCTTAATTTATAGAGTGTAAACTTAAGATGGTTTATTGTTTTTAATAAAGAGAATTTAATATGTATTTAAATTAGTAAATGTGTGTGTGAAATGTAAAAATTGAATTTATGGTATTAAAACCAATTGTGAAGAAACGTTCACAAAAGGCTTTTCCATTCCAAACAAATTGATAACACATTTATGGAGCAATTATAATTCCCTATAAATCTATTTGATCAATACAACCAAAGAGGAATGAAAACATTTTATGTTCTAACTCCGATAATATTCCCTCGACTTCATCACTACCTATATTGTCCTAAATAACCAAAATAGTTTTCCGATTATCTTCACGTTCGGCTATCACCAAGCATGTTTGAAGCTCCGTACGTAGTCGAGCAAACTCCATTACAAAACCATTTGAGCGCACGCTTTTGGATTAGTTATTTCATCATGATTAAGGTAATAATCTATATTTACATTTTTTTTTCGTTTTATAACTCTACCGAAAAGAAGCCATTGTTTTTATAAAGGTCTCTAGATATTGAACAAGGAAGCTTACACGCTAACTTCTTTTTATTTTATTTCTTCTAGTTCATACTAAAAAAAAACCATTATCATTTGTAATTAACCCTTATATTTACCTAATATATGCATATATACGTTTCTATCAATGGCTTCAAGTTAGATTATATAAAACTTATAATCCAATAATTGTTTGGTTAGTAAAGGGATAATGTTTCTAAACAGTTAACTTAATTTTTTTTCATTCATTATTGAATATAATATAAGAGAATTTGAATAATGATAAAAAGATTAATGTGTTTTCTGTTTGAAGATTGTAGTACTACATATTTATTTGAATTAAATGGAACATCATTTTTTTAGCACTTTTAATAACATGGTGCTTTATATTGAAAATATTTAGAGAAATGTACAATTTCTATGATCTCACCATAGAAATCGTATTACAAAACGAACTAGTGTCTAATACTAGAAACCTTGAACATTAAGGTCTTTTATTCATAGATTTATAAATAATTATTTAGGTTGAATTCCTTGGAGTCCCCTTGTTCATTTGCTCAATACGCTAGTGAAATTATTCCTACTTGTTGGAGGTGAGTATATCTTTCCCCTTTTTACTGTTTTACTACTTTGGGGTGACTCATGTACCTATATATTAATCAAGTTTCAATTTCTTATACTTAATGCAATTCTCATGTGTGTTTGCTTTATGTTAATTGGTGTGTCTATGGTTTGTCAAAATCATTAACCGCTGGCGGCCTAGATTTTCAATGAATAGTACTATGGTATACCCCCTTGAGACTCTGTTGAGAGAATCTTGGTCATTGTCTTGTTAATTCATTATTCAGTTGGTTAGTCATGTGTTAGTCATTATTCTCAGGTTTGGTTTTGAACGGATATTACTTATTACATAATTGCAAATGGTACCGCACATGAATTGCTAAACACTTTTCTTACTATATGTATTTAAACATGGTATGCTCACCAATGCATTTTTGTATTGACCAAAATTATTTTCGTACATGTTTCAGGTTCTTATGAGATCACTTCTAAGCTTTTGGAACTTAGGCTTAGATTGAGATTTACTGTATTTTAGTTTAGATTGCTAGTTTTAATTGTTGTATTCCTTTCAATGTAATAAATTATTCAATTCAATGTATTAAAATTTACATTTCTAGTCCATGAGCTATTGAACAATCGTCACTACGTGACACCTCGATGTTTCCGCCATCGGTTGGGGTGTTACACATCACCTGCGAAGAATGGAAATATTCGGATGGGGCGCTGCTGCCTGTCGCAGCACGCGCGCCGCTGCTGGTCGCAGCACGCGCGCCGCTGCTGGTCGCAGCCTGCGCTGCCGCTGTCGAGCGCGAATGACGCCTCTCTATTGTGATCCGCAGCAACAATTGACTGTCGCTTTTCTCTCTTACGTGAACATGCCTCATTCCACGATCCATACACCTGCATCTCCTGATCCGTGGAGACGGTGCAAAGTCATTTATGCCTTTCAGGCTTGATAGTGTGAGCCGTTGGTTTGATACAAATGGTGACCGTGGTGATGCCATGGAGCGTGAGCAGTCTAGTGTTTGGCTCATATCACCTACAGATGATGAACGCGTTAGTCTTATACGTCGTTGCTCGTCTTCAATCGAGCCAGCGGTTTGGGATTGGGATTCCCATGGCCGGGCCGCCATCCACCTGTCGAACCAACTCCAACCCCATTGTGGATTATTTGGATCCATAAATGTTGGGTTTGCAGACTTTGATGAGTTCCTCCACATTTGCTGTTTATAAACACCATAAAACATATATTCAATTTATATAATATGATAACAAATAAAGTGATGTTGCATTAAAAGGAAGTGGCTTTAAGAACCAGCTGCATATTAATCTTTGTTCTTGCAAAAATAAAATGAGTATTTTCCATGAATGAGCCATGAGATCCATCATGGAAAATTCACGGGACCCACTAATACCCTGTTAGCCAGTGGGACCAAGCAAAGAACAGTTTACACGTGGTGAGCATGGGACGAACCATTTTGGGACAACGTTAACAGGTAAAACGGTTAATTTTGCATTTATGGTAATAAGTTTACCTGTTGAGTCTGTGCATAGGCCAGCGCTCGCTCTCTTCGTGCAGTAGCGTCTTCTTTGTATTGCATTGTTGCTTCTATTTGCTCTTTAGATCTTCGAGAGTTATCCCATTCGGGTCCCAACTAATTAAACATTAAGTTTCAGTTATTTGAACCCAAACACATAGTTAATCAAACATGAAAAAAACTTACATAGGATTTCATGTTGCCAAGCTCTCGTTCGCGTTTCTCCATAAGCTGTCTCTGAAGGGCCTGGTTGTCTTCAGACATTCTGATCCTCCTTGCTCGAACCTGAGACTGCACACGCGCTAGAGTCTGCATACATCTTAAAGTGGTTATTGCTTGTTGTTTAACCGATTGACTTTGAACCAACACTCTTAATCTCACAAGCCCTTTCAAAGCCCGTAACTTTCTTTGTGCCTGTAAACAACCATAATCATTGTATTAATGCAACAATAGACAGTATTAAAGTGGTCAAAACTCGACATTATGACTGACCTGAAACAGTAATATTAATTGGAAGATTATTTGACTGGTGAAGACCCGTCATTATCACTGACTTGAAACAACTTTTGACCCAGTCAGCTAACCATTCCAGTGCTGTGCGCACCATAGAAGTTTTCACCAAAAAAAAAACATAGATAATTTTAACGGAAGCCACGCAATCCATTTCATATGAAATTCACGTTGCATGACTGTACCTTTTAACGTTTGTTTCTTGCAATTAGCTACAGAGAATTCGCCATCCTTATCGCCTTACCACTTCCATGAAGCGTGCATCCTACTTCAGAAACCACAAAAGAAACGTTGGTCGGTTACATATTACATATGGAAATCAACAAAAATTGACTTACTTAGCTGAAAATTTAGTCCTTTCATGTGAAATCTAAATGAAATATATAATATGTATGGCGATTTGGGGTAGTTGGCATTGTTGGTATAGATTATTATCGGCTAATGGGTCATAGTTTGGATATATACAAATAAATTCAATTTGACAATAACAATAACAATAAAACATCAACTAATGAAATAATAGCCATGACATTCATATGCACAAAGTCAAACCCATTGCCTTTTTGTTATGTTCTATTAGGAAATCACGTCGACTCTTTCCCATGATTACTTACAATGAAGCATACGCACTGCTGCTGGTCGCAGCCTGCACTGCTGCTGTCGCAGCGTGCGCGCTGCTGCTGGTCGAAGCCTGCGCTGCTACTGTCGCAGCATGCGTGCTGCTGCTGGTAACATACCCGCATAAAGCGCACCAAAACACAAACGACGAACCAACAACCAAACCTGCAGAACACCAAAATAATAAGTTAGGTTGGACAAGCCCAAGATCAAAACACAATTACAAACTATTGTCTTGTGATTCATCTCACAGCCCTGAACAAACATATATATTCCAAATTTAAAACTACAAAATATACCAAATTCTAACTAATGTGTTTTTCAGATGTTGGAAGCGTTTCATCGTACACACGCATTTTCCTCGCCGGAGAAGACATAGACTCCAAAACCTCACTCAATTTATTACCTCCTTTCGCCGGAGAACGTCTAGTAGTCAGAAGATGCGTGAATCTGTATGGAAAAAGTGTATACTTTTTCTCAGAAGACGCGTGAATCTGTTTTCTAACGGTCCAACGAAAACACAAACAAAACCCGATGGTGGTGCTTCGTCTGAGTAGTAAAGGTACCTGACGCCAGTGTAACCCTAGCCTTTTTCGAAATCTCCGCCACCGCCACGATATTCGATCAATCGATTGGAGATTTCTGACCTGTTTCGATGGTGGCGTTAAACCCACAAACCACACCACCACCGGTGGAGTGGGTAACCGAGAGGGTCTATGTCTCTCTCTCTCTCTCTCTCTCTCTCTCTCTCTCTCTCTTCTCTGGATGATCAAAGCAACACTCAACAAACATAACTTAACACAAACCCAAAAGCATAAAAGTTGATATGATTAAATAATGAAGCAAAATAATCATTAATAATAATAATAATAATAATAATAATAATAATAAACATACCGTCCAAATCCACCGACTCCCACCGTCATCTTCATCATCATCACCATCGAACCACCACCACCGAACCACCCCGTCTCCAAAAACCCTCTGCAAAACCCCCACCACCGACCCAAAACCCCCATCTCACCGTCGTCCTCAGTCCTGAAACCCATTGAACCAGCCCCAACAAACCCATCCCCTGAAACAATCATCCACCACAGTCTCAAACCATCGTGCACCATCACATCATCACCGGCTCCCTTTTCTTCTTCTCGAGCTCCTGTCTTTCTTCTATGATTTCTCTCTCTAGCGCGCTCTCTCTCTCTCTCTAGGTTTTATTATGTGACTGAGAAAAAGGGAAGAAGGATGTGGGTGGTGGCGTTGGGTTATAGTACCGGTGGCTGGTGGTGACAATCAGGGGGAAAGAGATTGTGTGGATCTCTCTGTAGATCAAAATGAGTGGGCGGTGGAAAGACATGTGGGGTGAGGACAAAAGGCCAGCTATTTATCACTTTGAAAAAAAAAAAAACAGACAATATAAGACTCGAACCCGGGTATAACACCAAACACAACTACAATCCCACCATCTTTGCTACACCATTTTTCATTAATAGATTTGCAACAATAAGTATTTAACATAACAAACATAATAAAATAATAATATAATTACTGTTCACTCAGTTTGTACATTTATATTATAGAATTATCATTATTTAAACTTATTGGTTATCTTTTATACTGATCACCGAGCCACTGCAAATAATCTTGAGTCCGCCAGCACATACAATGTTATATAGAGTTAGTGGATATGATGAAACTACTCACGAACTTGTTAAAACACGTACACACATGAATAGTTACATATTTTTTTTATGATTATATACTTTGAGAGTCAGAGCTTTTAGATAGAGCGATTGAGTCTCTGTGTGTGTATGTGTTTGGGAGGAGATCACAAATGTGATATCACGTGTTTATATTGTCAGTGTAAACTCTTTCGGTATAATATAATCTGTGTTGGTTGGTTAACGTTTACATACCGAATTGGATTTACTATCTTAAACATGCTTTATGTATCAAATTCAATCAGATTCTCGGTCCTAGCATTGGTATCAGAGTTGGTACTTGATCTAATACACCTAACAAGTGTCCTTAGATCGTTGGGCTCTTGAATTTGATTGAATCTGGTGAAATTTTAATGAAAATATGATACGATGGGTTTGTGTTCATCACGATTTGAATTCGGATAAAAATATGTTTCGAATTCAAATTGAACAAATATGATTGGTGCTTATGTGATTTCGAGTTCAAGGATCCTTTTCGCGTCAAAATTCATCAAGATTTTAATGTTTTGCGTTTTTTCGACGAGGATTTGGCCTGAAAAGGTGATGGGAGCTAATGTAGTTTTAGTGATCATTAGTGACTAAGACTCAATCACTATGTAGTTTTAGTGACTGAGCTCATTCATTTATATTTGTTAGTGATTGAGCTCATTTGTTTGAGAGTTTCAATGATTGAGAAAATTGCTTGAATGGTTCCTGTGGTTTGCTCAAATTTCACCTTTAGTCCCCAACTTTTTAAAATTACATATGTAGTCCTTAACTTTTGGTGTTCCTTAACTCGGGTAGTCCTTGGAGTTGACGAAGGTTAAATAATCCAGTTAAGTGGATGTGAAATTACTAAACTACCCCTACTTTAATAAAAATAAAAAAATCAATTAATTTATAAAATAGAAAGATGATCCACTTAACCCCTTAGTTAATCACATGTCTCCACCAATTCTTAGTATGACCCATTCACTTCATCTTCTCAAAAGAGTTTCATTATTGATGACTAGCGGGAATGCCCGCGCGTTGCAGCGGGTGTTCGAACATATATCATGTTCAATTACAATATGTGTTACAAACTACCACCCATTATGGGTTTGTCACAAAACAAAACAAAACAAAATGAGATAACAACACTGAAAGACATGATGTCAAATAAATACAATGTTGATTTCATACATTGGTTCATAAGGTCTTATAAGGCTAATGTGTGGTTTCAATCCCAAAATCTAAAGGTTACCCACATTAGGTTAAATCAAACCAAACACTTGCAGCACTAAACACACAACACAAGGAAGCATTACTCGTGATGATCTTGACACGTTGGGATCATTCTTGAAACGTTGATGCAAGCAGAGTTTGTAGTCAACATTACTCGTGATGATCTTGACACATCGGATAAAACCCTCAAGGCCTTCGAAGATATAGGCATGAAAGTTGGGTTTTTTAAGGGCTCGAATAAGCAAGCTTGTCGGGCTTTTGTTTGAATCAACCGAGCTTTTGGAAGCAAAGAAGAATGAACAAGTGAAAGCAGAAGACGAGATTAGAATTATTAATAAAAAACTTTGTGGGTAGGGCTGTAAACAAAGCAAACGTTCGGCGAACTCACCAACACTCAACATACATCACCAAAGTCAATAAAAATCAAATCAATTGGCTAAACTGCTAAGACGTTAAAAAAACGCAACATGTCATAGCAAAATATATGTTGCAACATTACCTATTATCAAGAAAATGACCTGTTACAAGAAATATGTCAAAGAAGCCAAGAAGTTGTACATAAGCTCCAACTGATCCGTTTTGCAAACAATATAAAACCTGCAATTTGACCTTGGATGAGCTACAACCGAACCAAAATTCTCTAACAGAAATGACAAAATGTTACATATCATCAAATGAAATATTTCACACTTTTCCTTCATTTACTGATCCAGGTCATATAGTAAAATGCAAGAACTATACATCACTTAACAGTATCGTTAACAAAAGAAAAGTAACATACTCTTCGTTCGATGAGAACTGCGGACCACCCATGCGTTGGCACTAATAAAGAGTTGCACAAAAGACAAACAAAGAGAAATTCTTTGTATGTCAAGTTAATTAAAATAAATAGGTAATTATAATCGATAAATAGTTAATTGACTATAGTCAATTTCTACCAAAAAAAAAAAACAATACCTGATTTTGTAACGTGCCAAAAAAACCAATGAAGAAGAATTGTAGTAGCTAAATTTGTGACATGCCACACAACCGTTGTTATTGGAGAGTAGACCAAGTTTTCACCGGCACCTGCTGCATTTTAAAACAATCTAAAAATAATACAACAAATCTATCTAGTTCAAAGCAAGGAATTATATGTTAGAGAAAGTGTAACTTATTGATCTTTATTTTTAGCATGAGAATCATACTTCAATAGAAATGCTAACGGCTCAACTGTTAAAAAAGTAGTAAACTAACAAAAACATAGTCTGCGTAGTCGTTAAGCTTCTAATTTCGGCTCAACTGTTACCGAAACCAAATGATTTTGATGAATCTTTTATTAACACGACTTGGCTATCTAGTAATGCAAAATAAAACCTTTTTAATCTGATGAATTTATTTCAAGCACATACCTATTAATGTTGAGTGCATTGGCTCCACCGTCAGGCTGATCATCAATCACAATATCTTGTGACATGAACTTCGACCTTTTAATGTCACCAACAATCTTTACGGTTGCAGTATATCCACAATGTCTTACGAATCATACTTCAATAGAAATGCTAACGGCTCAACTGCTAAAAAATTAGTAAAGTAACAAAAACATAGTCTGCGTAGTCTGTAATATGAAAAGTCAATTTATTCAGTCAAAGGTATTTGCTAGAGTAATGTATACATGGTATCCAGTGAATCTTGCAAAAGAGCATGTGTGGGAGAGAGGGAGGAGGGACAGAGAGACCTGTATGTGATCGGCTCCTAGTAATCTTTGGTTGCACTTTAAGGTTTCATGAAGGTATCTCATGGCAACATGGACATTTCCCATCCCCTCTTCCATCATAGCCACATCGATATAAGTTGCAAACGTGTTAGGGTGAGAGAGTCCACATGTAAAATATAGAAGGAACAGAGCACGAATCATATATCTATAAAATGTTACAATGAAATAAAATACTAATGAGTGGAAAGCCAATAAAACCTTTTAATTAAAAATATGACGTCTACTTACTTCAGTGCGAGTTCAATGTGCTGGAGACGATAGTAAAAAACCGAAAGATCCCCGTAACTTTTCATTGTATCAGGATGGTCAAGCCCAAGTTCTCTCTCATTTATATATAAAGCCTGTTGTTGATAAATGGTTGCCTATACACACAAAAAAAAGGATATTTTGATTGAAAACTGACATTATTAAAAATTTACATGGATTAAAATCTCTTAGTATCTTAAGCACCACCAAAGAAAGAATGTGTTACCTGATTAAAGTCACCCGTGTGGTAAAGAACTATTGCAAGAAGACTGTATGCGTTAGCAGTGGTTCGGGGGTAAGGCCCATATACAGCTATTATTTTGCAAGAGCCATGCGCAAGTGTTAACAAATTTTATTTTTTACAAGTTAAACTTTTTTTATTTCTTTCAGGACACAATGTTACCTTGGTTCCTTAGTTAACTGCATCTTCTAATTTTCCCTTATCCAGAGCCATTTTGGATGACTCCATTAGCGTCCGCCCATCAGCAGAGGAACACAACACATGCTGTTACATATAAATATATATTACTACAATGCTAAGGGTTTATTTTCATTGTGTGTGTGTGAGAGAGAGGGAGAGAGAGAACGAGAGTTACCTTACATACGGGAACTATGCTGATAATATCAGAACTCCTACAGCCATGCAGTAGTTCCACTACAGCATATCAACGAACTTGATAGTTATACACAATATTCTTTTTTTTTGTAGAGTTATACACAATATATTCCTTTGCCTATCAGCGAACTTGATTCGTGGTTGAAGACTCCATCAATATATGTTTTTGACTGTTAGGTTGCAGGGATGATAGTTAATGCCTTCATTGAGGTATCATACTTTTGCTACCTTTTGACATTTTGATATCATCGATCTTTTGAATCATTTGCAGTGTTAGCCGAGTACTCCGAGCACTCACCGCATAGGCCGATTTGAGCCCCGAGTACTCCCCCGATTAGGCCGAGTACTCGCTCCAGGGTAGGTCGCCGAGTACAAGCCCAAACCGAGTTTTGCAACTGTGACACCCGGCATGTTCGGCTTAAACATAATAGTAACATCTAAGTCTACCTTAGCGAGAAACGTTTATAAACAAACTTAACTGGGTTAGTTGAGTCGGGTCAGATTAGGATTGTCCAGGGTTCAATGATCTGGAGGATCATTGGGAGTCGTTTTGGGAATACATTAGTACCGGGTTCCGTCGTTGGTGACATTACATAAATTAATTAAGTATATGTGTAGATTATGGGTCGTGTAGTGGATTGTATACTTATACTTGCTTAAACGATGTACAAATGATTATACGTGCCTAAACATGCTAAGTATAGACTATGGATGCATGCTTATGTGTTAAGATGTGTTAGAATGCGTTAAACACGACAAACTGGAAAAAGGTTAACATGTGTTAAAAAGTGCTGTTAACATGTGTTAAAAAGTGCTGATGACCTGAATGTGGAAATAGTGGGCGAACGTGGAAATGGAACTTGAAAAATGGGCGAACGTAGAAACAAAGTGGGCGAATGTGGAAAAGTTCCACATTCGACCATTACAAATGGGCGAATGTGGAAAAGTTCCACATTCGACCACATAAAAGGGGCGAACCTGGACTGGGTATAAATACCATCCTTAGCCATTTTCACCATTTCACAAACCCTAAACGCCTCCAAACACTCTCTATCAGCTATTATCATTGGGGAAGGAGTTTTTGAGCTTGTTTTTCATAACCTAACTCTCTAAATCAATACAAGTGAAAATCTAAGGTGTGTTCTTCATTCCAAATCCTTTTTAAACAATTTTGACTTGTTTTAATCTAAACCCCAAGGGTCCAGATCTGATATCAACCTATTTTATGAATAAAAACCTTTCCTAACCAAAACCTATTCATAAACAATGAGTTTTTATGCAAATTAACATGTGTTAATGTGATATTATGCATTGTTTGATGATTACTTGTTATATAGATGATATGGCAACAACCTAGGGCTGTTATTAATGATGGGTTCTGATTGAAACATGTTACAATTGATTGTTGATGGTGTTTTGTCGATTAAAGGAATCTTTGTTAGATTTAGGGCTTGTTTTTGGATGATAATGATAGAGTTAGGATAAGGGTTTCTTGTTCATGATGATTTGATGATGATGAGCTGATTATTGATTGATTTCAGAAGTTTCCTAATTGGGTAATATTTTCATGCATGATGATGTGACATCTCCATAATTTACTATTTTAGGAAACTTGTAAAAACGGATAGATTTTGGGGTAAAATTGGTAGGGTTTCGTAGGAATATATTAATGATGCTTGACTGCTGTAACTCATGATGTTTTCGGATGTTTTTTGACGCGTTTTTGAGTAAACAACACAGCAGGGTCGAACCTGGAACACCTTCGGCCAGTCGAATGGGCGAAGGTGGGTTCCAGGGGTCGAACCTGGAAACTTGAGGGCGAATGAACCACAAGTGGGCGAAGGTGGAAGAAAAAAGGGGCGAAGGTGGAAGGTTGAACCCACATTTCGACCAACCCAAGTCACCTTCGACCACTTACCACTACATTCGACCCTATGTTAACAGAAATGAGATTTTTGATACAAACTAAGTGTTTTATGCTTGAACCTTGCATGTAATCTATGTGTACTTGATTAGTTAGGGTAATGGGTCACCAACGGGATGTCGGGTCGGTTGAACATTTAAACACGTTTTAAAACATACTTGGTTATGATCTGGACAATCGGGGACTAGATAACCTTATGGTTATTAGTCGGAACACTTATGTGAACATTTTGATAGATCTCCGGTAGAGGGATTGTCAAGGGCTAAACATCTTTACACATATTTGAGGAACGCTATCTAAGGTGAGTTCACGGCCCCACATTTTACAGTTTTTGCTTTCGGGGTGAGAAACATGCTTACAAACTCTTTTATGACTTATGACTTGTTAAACTCTTATGGCTCATAACTCTTTATCACGTTATACTATGGCTTACTTATCTTACTATACGGTTCATCGAAAATCCCTTGAAACCACTAACATGGGTATGTGGCGGGGAAATATGGATAGCGCTATTGGGAACTGACAAACCCCACTCGACGGCTGGAGGCCGGGCGGGTGCATATTGTCTCTAACAAAACAAGGTCTACCGGCGATGACGGTAGCCCATAGGAAACTAAGGGTAACACTCGGCTCAGTCAGTAATGGTTTCACCCGTATGAGTATCTCATTTTGCGCCTAGCTAGCGTTCTCATAAAGCATAGTAGTAACTGTGATGGTAACGGTTTTGGAAGGATCACTTTAAACGTTTAATTAAAACCTGTGAACTCACCAGCATTATATGTTGACTCTTTTAGCATGTTGTCTCAGGTCGCTAAGGTAGCAGCTGTCGGATAGGCGCACGAGGTCGCACTGGGGTCGTCTTGCGTCTAGGGTCTCATCTGCATGTTGAACTCTTAAACTTATGTTTTATTTCTGCATGACGTTTGTAAACTTTAAATGCTTCCGCACTGTTTGAATGTTGGTTTTTAAACTTATGCATGGTTTTTGT
Organism: Ambrosia x helenae; assembly: GCA_030844895.1. Lineage (NCBI taxonomy): Eukaryota > Viridiplantae > Streptophyta > Magnoliopsida > Asterales > Asteraceae > Ambrosia > Ambrosia x helenae. The sequence continues at coordinate 45,067,514 of CM061232.1, read as the reverse complement.
TTACGTATGTTTTTACATTTAGACGTCGTTTATTGTGACCGTTGACTTTGGATCTTGGTGTGTCACACGCCTCGCGGTAGAACTCCGCAGTGGAAATTTGAGGGTGTGACAGCAACACTGATCATTTGTCGGATTGATAATGTCAAAAGTAAGACAATTTTTAGCACAATTCAACGCCTTGATGATGAACACCAATACATATCCATCTCATACCCAACATCTCAAGCATCGATTCTAAAACCAATGTTCTATAACAATATTCAAATTCTACCATTTAACAGCAAATAATAAGCAAAGATAAGTTAGAACCTATCAAAACCCAGAAACCTGGTACCCCTCTTTAATTAGCATAAAAAGAGAGAAATCTTCATCAGATAAAAAAAGTTGTTTACCATAATTTACCTTACATCTGTATCTGTAGGTCTTCCAATTAACCCATGATTGGTTGCTTCACAAATCTACCAAAACCCCTAATCACAAAATGATGAAGCAAACAATATTTTAAGGATTTATGGAACAGCAATGAATGGTACCCTCTAATCAAACGTGAATTTGACAAGATTAATTCAAATCATTCAATTGCCGATATTCAAATTGAATCTGGGACTGGAACTAAGTCAATAGTTTAACCATGAAATAGATAAACATAATACCAGTTAGAGTGGTGGGTTGGTGTAAAAGAACACAACATTACATACCTGAATATGTCGATTGAACAAAGGGGTTAGGGGCTGGGAGCGAAAACCTTCGTTGATTTCTGGCTTTGGGCTATATTCTAGACATAAAAACGCACGACGCTTCAAGTTTTGCATTCAATCAGGAATTAAAACCTTGAATTGACGAGGGCAGACTGGATGTGGAAGAGACGAATTGTGGGAGCAGGGGTGGAAGAAGGGTACTAAATACTAATGTAAAATTATTTTGATATTGCAAAGGAGGAGATGGTGAAATGTCTATATTACCTTTCTAAGTGTCTTAATTGTCACAACTATCCCCATTATACCCTTAAATTTCTTGCTTAAATATGTTGTACATGTTGCTTCTTAAGTTGTACGGAATTGAAAATGACTATCCTACCCGTCACTCCTCCTTAATAAGATAATATAGATTAGAAATTTAGTGACTAAAAAGGGATTTCAAGTTTTAGTGAGCTTTGACTTATTTGTTGCTAATCAATGTAGTGTTTAAAGTCTCTGTCAATTTTCGTTGTGTTTTGAAGATTAAAGGATCAAAGCAACGAGTATTGTAACTTTGTTTGTGCTTTCAAGACAAAACTGATGACATATTGCAGACCGTTGAAAGATATTGCCGTTATCATTTGCCTATTAGTAGAAACGATTGACCAGAAGTACAACTAGTCCAAGTGGAGGTCATTTTGTAACATTTGTCCCATCTGACGACCAAGGTTGTCTGCTTTTCCCCTGATTAGTTGCCCATATAGTAGCTCGAGGATTTTTTTTTATGCTATAGTGGATACTTCATAGGATAACACCTATCCTAGTACTACTCCCACCTGAGCATGCTTGATTGTGGAGTTTTCATGTGTTCCACATCCAACTAGGCCCAAAACGCATTGGTGATTTAAGAGGCAGGACATTCTTTATGAACCAAGGATCTCTCTTGCCCACGATCGATATGGATTTGCCTAGGGTGTTACATTGGTTCATGGTGATATTTTCAATACCGTTACAATCACCCCCTCAAGGACTTATCGTCCTCGACGAGGTTTGCCTGATCGGATGTCGCAGTCCGGTCAAAAATAGTATTTATAAGTCCTAATTACCTCAACTTATATAGATAGTGGTAACAAGGGTGTCGAACCACGAAGAGTTTATGGTTGGCGAATAAGGTATTAGTTGATTGAGAAATTGTCACTTTATGAACAAATAGTTAATTATTAAGATGCACATTGTTCATTTAAGAAATTGGGTTATTGTGAATCAAAGAATGACTCAAGAATTCGATTGAAATTGATTTAAATTGTTTGATATTAATAAAATTGGTAAAAGCTTGATTGTAACAATAATATGAATAGGAAATGATCACATCGGGTTCAACAATTAAAGTCTAAGGTTTAAAAAATGGGTCAAATAACTCAAATGTAATTGGCGTTAACTAATTGATTGTTTAATAGGCTTGGGTATCAAGAATCATCAACATCAAGAGATGCACAATAATATACTTTGTTACTTTATAGCATACTAGGTTATGTACCCGTGTGATACACGGGTTGAACAATTTAAATTATATATATTATATATAAAATTAAAAATATAATTAAGAAAAATTAGATTAAATGTTATATTTAAAATAAATAAAATTGCCTTTACAACCGAAAAATATTAAATATTCATCAGCCCCTAAATAATTTCTTGTAAAGACATTCATATTCACATAAATCTATTCAGTGGCGGATCTATGTCATAAAATAAGTAGTAACGTTTTTCATTTTTTTCATTTTAGTAGCAACGTTTTCCAAATTTCGTAAAAAAAAAAACCAAATTTTCCACTTTGCGCACGAAGTTGAGCTGCAACGTCCGCGACCCCTTCTTCTATACTATGTCCGCCCCTGAAACTATTTCCAAACTTTTCAACATATATCTTTCATACTGTGGCTGTTACCTTGTAGACTGCAGGTACAACTAAAAAAAAAAAAATCTAAAGTAATAAGATAAATTTGTTTAGGCTAAGATGTAAAAAATGAAATTAATTTAAAAATATCTCCTCATCCATTAAACCATCCCAATTGAGTATCGTTAATTTGGATTTGACATCAAGTTTCTTGCAAAGCCAAAATTTTTCTAACCTTGAGCGTATAATCATTTTTTTTCTAACATCAAGGTCCTTAAACATAATGTCATTTATTGGTTCAATATGACTGTAATTATAAAAAAAAGATTTCGTGATTTAATAGCGTGAAAATGAAGCTAAAACGAATTACTAATGAAAAGACTGTTTCTACTTAGATATTGTATTTCTCTATTGAAGTAACTTGAAACAACACTATCAATGAAAATTTCAAACAATGATTGTTCATATATAAAATGTATTTTATATATCAAGCTATTATAATACGAAAATAGCTAAGCATATTTAGTTTTAATTAATCAAATATTTAATTAATGTGGATTGATTTGTTTTATTTTGTTTGTTCATAACACTATAAGAAATATAGTTTTAAACTTAGAGTGAAAGACCACATATTAAAAAATAGGTTAATTAACGTTCACGATTTAAATTTAAATTTAATAACATATAAATACGTTATCTTAAAAAATGAATATTTTTTTTAATAATATTTACTTCTATTAGCTAATAAACATTTTCAAATCATGTCTAGTAATTTATTTCTAATTTTGTATTAAAATATAATCATATTAATTAATTTATAAAGACATAGTATATATATATATATATGTATATATATATATATATTGAACTAAAATTTGATAATTTAATTAATAGTTATAGTTGTAAGTAATAAAAATTAAAAATAATTATTTTTAAATAAAGAAACAAATTAAAATAAATGTATTATTTTAAATAAGAAAATGAGAGGCTTTATGAGTGAGTTCTTAGTATTCCATGTGTTGTCTTTTATTAGTATAGATAGCAATAGATTAATGTTGATTGGTTTACTTTATTTATTTGTTTAGAACAATATGCAAGTCTAACAAAAAAGTTTTACCAATTACATTGTGTATTAATTTGCTTATTTGACTTTTGAACTCTTTTAAACATCTAGAATTAGTATGTACTTGTTGAGCATATTTAACATCTAAAACAATGACCAAAATAATAGAAAACTTAATAATCATTTGTCAAACATCATAACAAACATAGTTTTAAACGTAGAATAAAAGATCAAAATTTTATAAATAGGTTTATTTAATGTACATGATTTAAATTTAAAGTTAATAACATATAAATATGCTATATAAAAAAGAATCACTAATGTTTAAATAATTTTAATTTGGTTAGTATTTATATTAATAACAGAAATCATTAAATCTGTTTTTAATTATTTATGTTACAACTATGATTATTAATGTATTTATATTATGATTTTGCAAATCAATTAATATAATTATATTTGAATTTATTTATTATATTAATTAGTAAAATTAGAGAACTCATGAGGGAGTGCCATGTGTCCATCATGTGTTTTCTTTTATTATATAGTGTAGATAATCCTAATTTCATGTCAAAGAATATAACCATATTCATTTCACTTGTAATTGGCACAAGAACAATTAATAAAAGTGAATTCAACACAAAATTAAAGCATTCAACACAATTGTTCAAACACACGATTACACAATTAAGAGTTTAGAAATAGCAAAATGTTATAAACCCTAGCACCTCAATTGTCTACATTGGGAAATGATGAAATGCAACTAGCCCCTCATGGCCATGGAATTATTCATGTCTTTAAATGGGTTTTTAATCTTCAAAAATTGGAGGTTTGAATGTTTGTGATTGATTGGGATTGATGGAGTGGAATAATGTAGAAGATCTTGATGAATCAAGGTGATATGGATTGATTTGATTGTGTTTAGAAAATGATTCATTATGTTTATGATCCCCAAACTTTGTTTTTATACGCTCCTCTACGATTCCATGGTCAAATCTAACTTAAACTCCATAAAAGTTGCCTTAAAATCGACTTTATTGTTTGTTTGACCATGGACTCTGTAAGCTACGCCCATAATGGTCGTAGGCTACAGGGTTGGGCGCGTAGCCTACGCCCAAAACATCAGTATTCAATACGCTACGCGGATGAACTGCTTACTCGAGTTTCTGCCGTCTACGGGCTATCTACACCTTACTTACAAGTTGGCTATGCCCAAAATGGTCATAGGATACGCCATAAGCCTCTTTTTGTCCATTTTCTTCCATTTCTTCCACCCGGATTACTCTAGCTTCCATCTGAAGTCCCGATAAGCTCCCAAAACACACTTTTAACGGTGTTAACTTGCAAAACACAAATCTAATCAAAGTAGTGTGCTCATAATTCCAAGATTGCATAAATATACAATCTTATTCCCAAAAAACCTTATACTTTCACTCGCGTATCATTGCCCCACCATCCTAAACGACACAGGAGTGTCTCTAGTACCAATTTTAACATTCGGCCCTTCTCACCATCAATATGGTCAGGGCTTACGGATTTGCTTTTAGTTGCCATTTTGGATACTTTCGATGAAGTCACCCATCTTTGTACCATTCCCACCTAAGCACGCTCACATATGTAGTTTTCATGTGCTCCACAACCGACTAAGCCAAAATTGTGTAGATGATTTAAGAGTCAGGGCATTCCTTATGAACCAAGGATCTATCTTGTCCATGGTTGACGTGGGACTTGCCTAGGGTGTTACACTACTCCATGATAATATTTTCAATATCGTTACAATGGTAGCAAATCGAGTTTGAGGGTTTTGACTAATTTGGATATGATTATTCTGAGTGGGAAGTTTCATACAAAAACTTCAAGGATTTGGTTTTGGTGCAAAAACCCTAGTCAATGAAAAATTGAAGCATCAATCAAGGTTTTGTTGACGCAACAAGGTTGCCATCAACAGACACGTGACCAAAGTTGCAGGATATCCGACAACAACGTCCAATGGGGAATTCATTAGTGCATTTTGGCTATCAGTTACTGTTTGAACAAGCTTGGTGTAGTCGTGTGCTGAATATGTTAACTTAGTTATTATACTTTTTAGAAACTTAGAGAGTCAGGTATTTATGGAGAGAGATTAAAGCGTGTGTGTTTGAGAGGAGGTCACAAATGTGATCTCTAGTGCTCAAATTGCTGACTTTTTTGGTATAATACAATATGTGTCAGTTGATTAACGTATATATACAAAATTGGTATTCTAATCTCAAACATACTTTATGTATCAAATTCAATCAGATTCTCGGTCCTAACACTTTCCTGTTGTCCAAAACCAACATGGCATCCAACAGACTTCCACCTTCGTCTGCGTACATTGTGACCCTAGCCTGGCTAAAAAATTTTAGTTTCAGGCCCACAACTTTGGACCTCAATCGGGCTCCATTCTCCCTCTTGCCATTTGATATATTATAAAACATTGTAGAAGTATGTGATAATTTGGAGGGTGAGACTTAATTTGTGAAAGTTTGTACATTATGAAAAAAATGAGGGTTTTTTTTTTAAAGACATCTGATGTGATAGTGAGGTGCCAATTTGTGAAGGTTCCGAACTTCCCACTTTGCTGATGCACTTCGTGCTAAATTTTACCCTTGTAACAATCAAATTTTGAAAAAAAAAATTCAATATTTCACAATTTTTTGATGTAAAAGAGGTGTAAATATCTCTTTGGACATATCACTTTATTTTTTAGGTTTTCTTTTTCAGTTGATTTACCCATTGCCTGTGTCATACAATTATCAAAACGAACCGAACTGCTACCAACCGAATTCTCGTCACATAACGTTGAGGAATCCCACTAGTTAACCTAACGGCCCATAGATTTGACAACAAGCCCACTCCAATTCCGTTGTCTAAACCGTTGACCAATAAACTTCATCATCGATAATTCGTCTGCATTATCTAGGGCTGGCAAATCGTGTCCCTAACAGGTTAACAGGTCTCTGACGCGCGCGCGAACAAATAAGTTCTAAACATGAACACGACTCGTTTAACTCATTTATATCTCATGTTTATAACACAGTTTTATGTTTTATGTACCAAAAAAGGGAAATGAAAGATTTTTGCCTCTTAATTCTAAGTATTAAAAAAAGTCAAAAAATCAAATAGTGTACTTTTCAGTCAAACAGGTCTTATCGTGTCTTAACAGGTTACCCATTGCCAGCCCTAGCATTATCCATCCACCTTTTTATAATAATAATAATAATAATAATAATAATAATAATAATAATAATAATAATAATAATAATAATATTATTATTATTATTCACAGCTAACCCTTATTTCTGGCAAATCTTCAAACAATGTTCTGCGATCACAATCACCAACCCTTGATCCTCAAATTCACGTCGTATTAATTAACAACCGAATCGTGTTGTTGGGGGTTCGGATATTAATTTCGTCTCAACCACAGGGTTTTATTTTGCATAGAACAATGCTTTCGTTTGAATTTATTATTATTATTCCACCTTTAGCTTCAGTTTTCTATGTGGGTCGTTCTTATTCTCATCGTCTGAAACGTAATCTTGAAAAAAGTGATCGTCGTGGTAATCTTAGTTAACAATCAGTTTCGTTCTCTGTTGTTTTTTAATTGTTGTTTAATTAGTATCTGTAATACTTTATTTGGGTTATTATTATTATTATCTGTTTCTACAAAATCCGTCTTAAGAAATCAATACAAGATTTGAAGCTTGGTCAACGCAGATCTGATTCTAATCTTGCTGGAAAAGGTATATTTTTTATTTGGAAATAATTATGATTTTGTTTATGTATCTGTAGTTGGGGCATCGTAGCAAACGTGGGTCTTGTCGGTTTTTAAGCATGCGCGCTGTCACTTGATCTAGCTATTTAAAAAAATAAAACTTGGAGGATCTTGTGTAGTGCATAGTTGTTAAAAGTCATCGCCTGTTGCGCCTAGGCCCATCTTTTAGGCGAGGCGAAGCATTTGCGCCTTGAATCGAGGAAATTGCGCTTTACTTTTCCAGGTTATGATTTAGGCGCATATTTCAGCTAGATTCCCAAATTCCGTAGAGTTTCCAGCCAAATTCGTTAAATTATAGCTAGATTCCGGCCAGATTTTTACTTTTATTTAAGGAAAACTACTTCTATACACTAATATATCAAGATTTTAAAACTTTTGATACTAACTAGATGAAAAATAGTATTATTTTAATATATTTTTACTTTATTTTCTTTCTTCGCTTTTTTATCTCAGGCCCTCGTTTTTCTTGCACCTTACGCCTAGGCCCCGGGCGAGGCCTATGCGCCTAGCGCCTTTGATAACTATGGTGTAGTGTAAATGTTGCATTACTTGATATTTACATATATATAAAGATTGTTTTGTTTTTTATTGTTAGTGCACATGAGATCATTTTGTTTTAGGAGTTGAGGACTAACAATGATAAATAAACGCTTCGTTGATCCGACAGGCTTGCACTAGTGTTTAGAATTTGGATCATGACGTAGATGACTATACGTTTATGAATTTGCATTCCGGTTTGTGTTAAGCGGTGAATTACTATTTGTGTCAAGGGGGAGAAAGATTCAAAGCTTGCTAGCCTTTAGTGTGCTTTAACTTTAGATAAGAATCTAAGATATGATAGCGTGTTATTATGGCTTTATGCTTCCACACGTTCTGTACATCGTCATTGATTCTATCCCATGTCTGCTTGTGATTCTTTGCTTCTCAAGTGCTAGTGTAGATTCTTGTTAGAGTAGATTCTTGTTTTAATATAGGTTTCTTGTAAGTTGTAACGTTTTGGCATATGGAGTGGTTAAATGCTTTGCGTAAACCCTTTGCAGCTCTTGATCGATGCCAATGGACGTTTGCTCTGAAATTTGTTCGTCAGCTACTGATAGGAATAGTGATCATCATGGGTCGTGTATGAATAGTATAAATACATTCGAATCTACTCATGGAGTTCGGAAAGCTCGCTCGGTGGATGAGCTCAGTGTTGATGTGACTGAGCTTCTTAACATTCAAGATACCACCGAAGTTGATTCGGCCTCCTCAACATCCAATAAAAGGTCTGAGTTTGAGGACAAGGATTCGCGTGACGAGTTTCTTTTGAGCAAAACAATGATTCAAGCCCCTGAAAAGTGTCTTCACAAGCATGCTACATTTCCGTCTTCACGTAAAACCTTATCTCCTCAAGGTGGCGTCACAAGTGAGTTATCGACACATGGTGACAACGTTAAATCCAGTGATCCATCTGGATTCCGCTCCATATCTTTGCCTGTAAGTATGTTAACTGATACAATCATCAGATTTTTGATCCAAATTTTGTAAATATCGCGTTATTATTTTGAGAACTCTAGATTTGCGATCATCAGATTTTTGCGCTTATTTTGAGAACTCTAGATTTTGCGTTGCAATGCTACTATAAACTCTTGCTTTAAACGTCTTGTATTATCTCACAGACCCATCTGAAGCCTGTATCCGCAATGAAAGGCAGCCGTGAGAAACGTGGAGCTGCTCAACCTATGAAGTTAACCGTGAAGTGGGCCCCAGACGTGTACGATCCAGTTCCTACTTCAGTGTCGCATGTTGTGACCAACAACAGGTCATCTTCAAAGCACAACAAGAAGAATTCAAAGAACAAGCAAAAGCACGGGAGCAAATCATCACGTGGAAGCAAAAGTAAAGACAAAAAGCAAGTTAGAAAGCGCGGTGGAAGCTCTTCTTCAAGCATGGGCTACAAGTTGGAGCATGAACAGATGGTCGATTTTCTTGAACCGGAGCCTCAGTCAGGTGGCATTGATTATCACGTTGGGAATACAGACCGATTATGTGGAAGTAGCTTTATGAAGAGGTATGGAGCGAGTATACATCTGTCGTCGGTTGCAGAAGCTACCTAGCTTTTCAGGTCATCACAACGGTTCGTGTTACTTGTGTGTAAATAAATAATAAGATTGCAGTTTTGTTGGTTAGTGTCAAAAATCGAAATACTAGTGAGTTTGGTAACTTTATATTGTGTAGATAATGTTTTTGATATACTAAATGGTCTCTTACTTTGCTGAAATGGAATGTTTTATTAGTGTGGTGACTTTAAATTGTGTATAGGAATAATGGAAATAAATAATCCCAACTATTCACTATTGGCCAATAACAGTCCCAACTACGAAAATCACCAATATTGGTCCCAACTTTCGACATATTGAAAACCAACAGACCCAAACTAACGGAGGCTAACTCCGTTAGTGTGATGCTGACGTGGCATGCCACGTAGGATGCCATGTAGGATCATTTTTGCCACGTGGCATGCCACGTAGGATGCCACATAGGATTATTTTGCCACGTGGCATGCCACGTAGGATGCCACGTAGGATCATCTTGCCACCTAAGCATGCCACGTCAGCATCACACTAACGGAGTTAGCCTCCGTTAGTTTGGGTCCGTTGGTTTCCAATATGTCGAAAGTTGGGACCAATATTGGTGATTTTCGTAGTTGGGACTGTTATTAGCCAATAGTCAATAGTTGGGATTATTTATTTCCATTTTTCCTTTTTGTTATATGCATACGTTACAAATTAAATAAGTTATAAAACAAAATTAATGCCAATGATGTCAGGTGGGAGGGTTTACTCCTTAGGGAGGTTCCCGCCTGGGCTTGGTCTCAGGTTCGAGTCCCCCCACTCGCACTAAGGGGTGAGAAATTCAACACCCGCGTTTGGCCTGAATTCGAACTGGGGTTGTGCGTCGTTTGGATTCTTCGCTGAAACACGCCTTCCAAAAAAAATAAAAATAAAAACAAAATTAATACTAATAACCTTATTGAAATATATGCAGTATGCCTAGATTTTGATATTTATCCTTTTTAAGGGTTAGAACTTAGAGATTAGAAATTACATGTCTAGCGGTGCTTAAATGTTGGATAATGTTTAGGAAGTTTAGAATTGAAGTGAAAACATAATTCGAATTCGGTTTGGTTTGGTTTTCGATCCCATGATGATATAGAGGTTAGGTAATGTTCCTACAATGCGGTGACGCACCCCTCTATTGTTGATTTTTATTGTCATTTGTTTGAGAAGCTTATGCGGTGACGCACCCTCTTTGATAGTTCAAAGGCGAAGCCTCTTCTGGCTTCTGGATTCAGTTGCGGATCTAGAAATTAATTTCAGTAGTAACGTTTTTCATTTTTTTTTCATTTTAGTAGTAACGTTTTACAAATATCGTAAAAAAAACAAAATTTCCACTACGTGCGCGAAGTTGAGTAGCAACGGACGCGGCACCTCCCCCTGTCTGGATCCAAAGGGCAAAGCCCTTGGCTGGAAGTTGTTTTTGATAGTGAAATTGCATTAATCGGTAATACACAAAGATCAGTGGTAAAAATGGTAACTTAGACAACAAATTTGACTTCGGTACTAAGTTTATTTAACGGTATCAACTTTAATTTCAACATCAAAACTAAGGTATGTATCAACTTTGTTCTTTGGTATCAAATTTGTTAATCAATGGAATAACTGATCAATAGCAAACGTGATATAGTTGTCATTCATAGTTTTAATAGTTAAAGCCACCAATTGTCATAACATTTCATGAAGTGTTGTGATGATTCATTTGCACCCGTTTACCCCTATAAATAGACATCAATTTTTTCAATTTAGGGTATGGAATTCTTAACAAATTGCACACTCCTTCTTGATATCTCTAAGAAGTATCTGATTGAATATTCGCGAGTATCAAGTACCAATGAAATAATTCAATTTGAAAGTGTTCACACGATGTCCAGAGATACCCTAATCATCACGAATCACAAACCTACACCCTTTGTTTAATCACCATTATACCATTACCGTTTCACTTTGACTAGGATATTGTTGTTACAACAAATAATGGTAAGGGGATGGTGTAGACGTTTATGAGCTTGAAGATTTCTACAAGGCAAATGAAAGGGGGGGGGGGGATTGTGCCAACTGGCCCTGGGAGACAAGCCCATAGGCTAAAATGTGTTATGACAACCACAAGGGTTTATTGATCCGCAGAAACCGAATTATGATTGTTTGCTTCACAATCCTTATACAGTTATACAAACTCAAGCAAGCTCCCCGTACTTGTTTCAATCGTTTGACCAGGGCTTTGCATTCTCTTGAGTTTAAAGGATCTAAAACAAACTCATCTCTATTTATTTATTCCTTTTGAGCAGTGGCGAAGCTTGACCCGAAGGTTCGGGGGGGGGGGGGGGGGTCGAAACCCTATATTTTCAAAATTTTTCTATACGAATACTATATAATCGGAACTTCTACGCGAAAATCCGGGGGGGTCGGCCGCCCCTCCCCGCCCAACTATGCTGCGCCACTGCTTTTGAGGGAACTTTATTATACATGTTAGGTTACTTTGATGATATCATTATTACATGGAACAGTCCTAGTCTAGTTGATCAGGTTATTCGCAGTTTGGGTATCACATTTGCTATCAAGACTCGGAATCTCTTTCCTATGTTTTGGGAGTTGAGGTTGTTCATCGGGGTTTAGATTTGATTCTCTCAAAAAAGTACATCTTGGAATTGCTTCAACAAGCAAACTTGTCATATGCTAAACCGGTCACATCCCCAATTACCACTACTGACCATTTGTCCATTGGTGACAGTCCTTTGGCTGAGACTTCGGGTCAGTATCATCAAGTTGTGGGTGCCCTACGATATGTTACTATCTCTCGTCCAGACATCACTTTTGCTGTTAACAAGGTTTGTTAGCCAACCGTCGACCCATCGTGGGATTTGCCATATACATTGGTTCTAATCTTACTTTATGGTCAGACAAAAAACAACAAGTCGTCTCCTTATCATCAACAAAAGCCGTGTATAAACCTTTAGGTGACACGGTTACTAAACTCATCTAACTTGAAGCTCTTCTTTTATGCTCAAACGAAACATATTTGATGAACTTAGTAAAATTTTAACATTTTATGAATACGATAGAAACCTTCAAGAAATATATTAAACTATAAAAAAATTTCTCAAAGTTTAAACTGAGTAAAAACAAAAAGTAAGTTTTTTAAATGAAAAATATTACGTGTGTTTAAAATGAAAATATGACGTGGCACAAGAAATTACAAGTGGGAATTAACATGCCCACGTGGCAACCTTTTTCACATTTCTCCTTCACCTTCCCCTTTCTACATTATTTTTTGAAACTTCAAAATCACACACACTGACACACACACTCTTTCTTTCTCTCTCACACACACACCACACAGAGACAGAGAGAGGTCGGTAGTACAGATTGTTAAAAAGGACGTTATACTGAAGCTGTCATTAATGTAAAAGCTACTTTATATACACGTACATTTTATCCATCTGTTTCTAGATTGATTTTTCGCTAACATTAGTTTTTTTTTTAAAAATTTTTAATTTCTGCATGTTTTTGCCTAATAAAGGTGCAAAATGAGCTGAAAACGATTGACTTTTCAGTTTACTGGAGTTTTCTTCAATTTGGTTGAAGATGGACAAGGATAAGCAGAAAAAATCGAAGACGCTTTGGCCTTTTGGAGGTCAAACTCTCACTCTTTTAGTTAAAATGTGATATATATCCTCAAATTAATTGTTGTTGTTGTTATTATCATTATTCTTAGGGTTTGATTTCTGTCATTGTTAATTTGTTATATGTTGCTCTGTGATAACTGATAAGACAGTGTTCTATAGGAGTGTGTGTGTGTGTGTGTTTTTTTTTTTTTTTTTTTTTTTTTTGAGGTGTAGGAAAGGGAGTGTTGGGTAGTTTTGTGGAAGAAATTCTAAAAAACGAGTTTGTTTGTTTTTCTTAACGACGAACACACGCCACATAAATACGAGGAATAATACCAAAAAAGTCTAGTTGACCTAATAGTTTGCCAATATACTCATTGAACTTAAGCCGTCCCCAAAAGCGTTGGCTAAGCCTTAGGGCCTGTTTGGTATCCTCTTAATGAGGCTCTGAACCATTCAGCTTTGAATGGTTCAGCGTTCAGACTGTTTGTTTCAACCTAAAAAAGGCTCTGAATAGAATGGCTAAGAGCTGAACTGTTCAGACTTGGTGCATAGACGAACCATTCAGCACTTAATCATTCAGAGCCTCTTAACCATTCAGACCTCTTAATGATTCAACAGTTAATCAACAAAACAACCCCTTAGCCGACATCCAAGAGTGGATGCTAAGCTTGAATTCTGGTAATTTGACTAGTTTGGTAATTTTACCTCTAAATTCTCTTCCTAAAATCCACGTGATGTCACTAGGTCATGAGGAGAGACGAGAGAGGAAAAGCGGGTGTGTGAGTGGGGTATGAGAGAGAAATAGTGGGGCAAGTGGCACATCCGTCGGTTTTATGGAGGATGTAGTTTTTAGGATTTATTACATGGTTAATCCACGTGATATGTCTATATTACATTATTACGACTTTAATACATATTTATTGGAAACTACACCGTTGGTCCCAAGTTATGCATAAACATAACATGTTTGGTGCCTGGCGTAACATGTTTGGTCCTTGGCCAGGGACCAACCATGTTACGTTTATGCATAACTTTGGACCAACCATGTTACTTTATGCATAACTTTGGACCTGTGATGTAGTTTCCAATAAATGTGTTAAAAGTCGTAATATAAACATACCACACGGACTGACCGTGTAATTAATTATTGTTTTTATTATTGTGGATGCTCTTAAATAACTTCACAGTGAAGAGTGAATCAAATGTTTATGGTGTTGCCATTTGCCTTATTTGGGGATAATTTGCAGGGACAACCATCAAGACAATATTAGCTAAAGAAAAGTTAAATGAAGCTTCAGCCAAAATGCGGTCACCGAATCTTGTAGCCAAGTTGATGGGTCTAGATGGACTGCCACCTCCCCAGCCTACTGCCAAAACAATTGAAAAGCCATTCAGACATGTTAAGTTAGATAAGAAAACCACAATTGAACAACAATATTTTAAAGATGTTTATGAAGATCCAGAAGCATCATCACATGTTGGAAATCAAGTTTGTTCACCACAAATGACTGCAAAAAGGATATCCGCAAAATTGGAACTGGGATACATCAAGGAAAGATGTGATGAAATGATTAGGGAGTCCATTGCGATTAAAACCAAACTTGAAAGGGTGGATTCCAGCCCGGACTTGATGTTGAATTTTCTGCACAACGATTGGCAAGATATCCATTTTGCTTCTCGCTGCAACGAGATCACAGTTTTAAAGCCATCGTATGGTAGCAGGTATAGGTCCAGTGGCAAAGTCTTGAATGAAGCAGTAAACTGTCGTGTTCACGTTTCTCATCAAAGAAACGAGAATGGACATTTAGGCTACTCCTGTCACTGTAATGACAACTTATACAGATCATCTAGATATCCGTTAGAAAGGAAAGACGCAACTATTATTTCCCCAACAGAAATTGTAGTCCTTAAGCCAAATATTGCAAAGAACTGTAGTGATAAAAGGTTTCTTCATTCCGCTGATGAATGTAGAAAGAATACAGAATCAGAATTTTATGGCAGTGAAGTCAGGTCTTTCAGGCACAAGTCGAGAGAAGCTAGAGAAATTGCAAGGCGAATCACTAGTCAAATGAAATATGGTTTTGAATGCGGGCATGTTAATGTACATCATTCTGGTCATATAGAATATGCAAGTGCATCTTCTAGTGAATCAGATACGATGGCAGTTTCTTCCCGAAATTCATTTCACCAAAGCACCAGGCCCAAGTGTTCACACTCTAATATGTTTGAATCTGTTGAGATCAGGGAGGCGAATACAAGAATGTCACAAAGGTGGAAAAATAACCGGTGTCAAGATGCGGGAATGGTTGGTAAAAGCAGCATACTTGAAGAAATGCTTTCTGTTCCCAGTTGTGAAACAAGGGCGCATAGCAGAACTGGATATTTGAGGTGCCCGGTTGGGGTCAGTGATGATTATGAACCATATGGTTGGAGAGATGGTTATCTAAGAAGTACATCACGATCAAGATCTCTCTCTCCGTCTCACAACCAAAGTAAAAAAGTGAGTGATTATCATGAAGCTCATGCTGATGAGAAGCCAATGGTGCATGACAAGCATATTCATCGAGCTAAATTTAGGGGAGTGAAGGGTACCTTTAGCCACAGAGATATTTCACGGTCCAAAACTTTACAGTGCAGTAAAAGATACCACTCCTCCCAACATTCCGGTGCACGCAGTCCTGAGTATGATAACATATTACCAACTGAGACTTACTTTGAGAACAAGGATCCTGCTGAACAAGAGTCACTGATTCTTGATAATTATGATGTGACCGCAAACGAAGCTTCTGTTATTGATGTTTTCATGCTCAGAGATGCAGATTCCTCTGCTGTTGACGAAGATAGTTTAAATTCACAGGTTAGTTGATACTCCAAAGTGCTATATGAACTTGTAATGTAATGTCATATTATATGTTAACTGCATCCAGGTTCATACTTATAATATATTTTGGCATATATGGGTCGGCACTTGGCTTTGGTTACTTTTCAATCGCCCTCTGTAAATAACGGGCCACAGATAATAGAAACATAAGAAAATAACGTAATGCTGATCAGTGTCTTGCTTGAAATGCAAGTAGCTGTTACTTGTACGCATTTAAACAGATTAAAACACTGTTTTCAGTCTACTGAAATTAATTAGTTTTCTTAACATGTCACATAATTCATGTTTCTTAATTATTGGTAAAATACATATTAACAAGTTTAAGTCTATGGCTGTTGTAGGAACTAGCGACTGCAATCTCACCGGGTACTGTTTCCGTTCACTTGTCTCCCGAGCTAGAATCTTGCGAAGGGTCTAAAGAGTTTGACCAACATGGTCAAATTTCAGCTTTGGAAGTTCCTCAAACAGATTATTTATCTTCTGGTTCATATTGCTTTGAGAGAGTTGGTTCCCAACTACATGGTAACTACTAACCTACTCAGTACTCACCTTTATGATTCATCATCTGATCAAATTTCTTTTTATTTGTTTTTTAAAAGTATATTTTCCCTCCATTTTTTCAGAGCTCAGGAAACAACTTCATCTGCTGAAAATGGAGTCCGGAACAACTTACGATAGCCCAACTGAAGACGTAGAACAAAGATCATCATCATCATTATGTACAATTTCCGAGTCAGAAAACTTGGAATCTACATACTTAACAGATCTGTTGCAGCATTCTGGTTTTTATGATCCTGACCCGTGTACATTCATAACTAAATGGTATTCCGAAGATCATCACCGTCCTATAGATCCACTGTTATATGATCATCTTGAAAAGAAATACTCCCAAGTCCCAAGACCTGAAAGACGGCTGTTTCATGATCGTTTAAACGAGGCAATGTTTCTTCTTTCAAAGACTATGGTATCATGGTCGTTTGGTCAAAGAGGAATCCAGACGACATTGACTGAAAGTTGGTTTAAAGATCAGTTGCAGAAGCTGCTTGATATGCAAGAAAAGGATGCAAGCTGGGAACTTGAGGATAATCATATATCCATTGACAATGATCTGGACTGGTTGAAACCGGCGAGTGAAATAGACGCTGTATGTAAGCGTGTTGCTGAGGTGTTGGTTGATGAGTTGGTTCTTGAAATTGTTATTGTATGTTTGTAGGCTTTAGTGATAACAATGTATGAATGTCACATTTTTTAACATGTTTATCCTTTTTTAAGTTATTTCTTTCCCTTGAAAATGAAATTTCATTTCTGAAGAATTAAGTTTTCCTCCTCTTCAATAATAATCTTCCCCCATTCATTAGTCATAAGACCATCTGCACTTTGATGGCCTTCTTTTTGGGTCGCGTTACTCGCGTATGATAGACGTGGAACCTTTTCATGACCATAGACCGTCTGTAGGGGAGAAAAGATATTTAAATGATAAGGAGGAAAATAGAAAAAGTTGCGGTCCCTGGTTAGGACTTGGAAGAGAGACCAACCGCGGTTCATGAGGCCGCAAAAGCCAGGCAGGCATGACATGGCCTCATTCGTGAATGACTACGTTGTTGATGCCCTAAGTAATATCTTGGGTTAAAAGATAAAGACGCAGTAGAATTGCACAATATTCGTCATTGGTATTGAGCACACTTATGAGAACCAACATGTTTTTGTACCCTTGACTTTTGATACCTTTGGCTCATTGGCACCAGAGGCTACCCGTTTCCTGACCAGGGTCCAGCAGGTTATTCATAGTAGTGTCACGACTCCGGGTAGGCAGGGTTACATTTTTAGTAGATTAGGATTTGCTATTCAGAAAGGGGTGGCGATGATGTAATTTTCTTTGTTCGGGAATGAAATTATAATATTTTTATTAAAAAAAAAAAAAAACCTAGACAATATATAAGGTCAAAGATTGTTTTGATGCAAGTAAATGAGTGTGGGGTTGGAATAATTGAGGTGACATAATTTAGAAATTAAAACTAGACAATATATAAGGTCAAAGATTGTTTTGATGCAAGTAAATGAGTGTGGGGTTGGAATAATTGAGGTGACATAATTTAGAAATTATCTATATATATTAGTACAAACACACTTTATTGTTTTAATATATATATATATATATTGACCACTAACTTTTACGTTAACTTTATTTACGCTACTAATTTTTACGTTAACTTTATTTTCTTCTAATCTGACCATCAAACTTAGTCCAACAAACTTTTAGCTTTTAGGATTTAAAACTTTGACCACTAACTTTTAGCTTAACTTTATTTTCTTCTAATTTGACCACCTAATATATATATTGGCCACTAACTTTTACGTTAACTTTATTTCTGCCACTAACTTTTAGGTTAACTTTATTTTCTTCTAATTTGACCACCAAACTTAGACGAACAAACTTTTAGCTTTTAGAATTTAAAACTTTGGTCACTAACTTTTAGCTTAACTTTATTTTCTTCCAATTTGACCACCAAACTTTTAGCTTTTGGGATTTTAAACTTTGACCACCAAACTTTTAGCTTTTAGGATTTCAAACTTTGACCACTCAACTTTTTTAAAATTGCATTGCACTTTGGCCAAAATTTTAGCTTTTAGAATTTTAAACTTTGACCACCAAACTTTTAGCTTTTAGCCGCGAGTATTTTTTTGAAGCTCACGCAAGAATAACAGTCACTTAATATTATCTTTTATGTCCACGAAACCCTCCATGCAACAGGAGCTCCCACAGCGACGCGCGATCTTTAACGTCCGCCAAACACTCAACGCAATAGGAGCTCTCGCCGTGTTTCGCACAATAGCCGCACCCGCGACGAAACGCGGGCAACTAATACCTGGTTAAAATCAAACTCGTTCAAATCCATAAAAGAAAACAAAAATAATTAATCCGATAACTAGCTCCCGGAACATTTATGGGCTGTTTGGTAGCCTCTTAATGAGGCTCGTGCTGAATGGTTCAGTATTCAGCGCGTTTGTTTTAGCTTCTGAATTGAATGGTTAATGCTGAATCATTAAGACTTGAGATGTAGCTGAACCATTAAGCATTGAACTAGGTTGAACCTTTATAGGGCTCTCCTACTAGTGTAGGACAAGAAAACTAACCATTAAGATGTCCAACATAATTATTTAGCACTTAACCATTCAGAGTTCTTAATAATTCAGCACTTAATCAACCAAACAGCCCCTTAGTTAGAAAATCTTTTTGGTGAAGAGGAGACATACTTTATATAATATTAATGCCATCTAAATTAGCAAACCGACCTTAGCTCAGTTGGTAGAGCGGAGGACTGTAGTGGGTTCCATCTCAAAGCCATCCTTAGGTCGCTGGTTCGAATCCGGCAGGTCGGATTTTTTTTAATAGCCAAACTTAAATGGTTATATTTTTCTAGAATTTAGATCCGAAATTTATTTATTTATTTATTTATGTTAAATTGAGAGCCTCATTTCACTAGTGAAAATCTAAACAATCAAATATAATAATGTGAATTAATTATAAACTTTATATATTTCACATTTCTCCAAACAAAAACATACAAGATAGACGACGATAGTTCCCTATTTGTGATTTGAGTAATTGATTTTTGATTGATATATTAATTCATACACTTTATTATATTCAAGTAACTTTTCCTAAAGATGAAATAAAATTTATAAGATTTAACAATAATATTGTTGAAATCTCAAAAGATTACTTTATATGATTCTTCATAATGAAGGTTAGTTAGGGCAAGACAATTATTTTAGTGATTTTCGGTTCGTTGCCCAAAGCGGAAAGAAACTAGTAATTAGCCCTGCACGTGATGCGGCGCGGGTACATCACAAACATAGAGCGGATTAGTCAAAGCGTCATGTAACCGTCAGTTGATGCACAACAGACACGTTTAACAACCAACATCGACTATCCAAAAGGAGAGATAGGTGAGCAATTGTAGAAAGAGAGTTTCTAAGACAGTAGACAACCTTTGTAATCTTACTGACCAAGGAAAACCATCAACTACGTGGGCAGACACGTGGCAGTACGACGATGCCGTTGTGAATCGCTACACTGCACCAATGAGATGTTAACCACCGCCAACATCGACCAACTGCAGCATAGACTCATATATTCTTTTTGTCGATACATCACCGTCTAACCACCACGTGTAACCATTGCCGCTAGACATAACGCCAAACATCACCGGGCACCGTCGACGGCAAAGTGATGATACCTCACCTTTCTGGTTGTATCTGTAACTTTAATAGTTCTGCACCTACCCAAATTAGAAGGCTATTATTGTAATTTGTAGTATGAACAAAGGGTAGCCTCGTAATTTATGTGGTGAGCACCAACTTTGTGCTTTAATATAATACAATTTAACATTAACTAGGATTTATACCGGCGCTCCGCGGCAGGGCCAGCTAGGGAATACGGTTGGTATTGAAACTTAACGAAAGAAGAAACCAAGAAAATAAAGTGGTAGTGTAACAGAAATGATATCAACACGTGTTCAGTTTGACTTGACAAAAATAATAACGTTTTTAACAGCAAAATCTGCACCTACTCTACTATTATACTAATAATTCTTAATTACATTATATTGCCAAAGTTTAAATATTGAATCTTCCATCTGAAAGACATATGCACCTACCAAGTGGCATATATAAAATAACTATTTTTTATACCTAAACACATATCATTGTCTAATTAGGTTTAATATACTAATTTTGCCACTAATTTATAAATATTGAAGTATTGAAATAAAAGATTTTATTGCTATTACAATTATGTATTTTGAATTAACAAGTATCAACCTTTTACATATTAGTTGTTGGTTAAAAAGAATTAAAAGTTCAAAAAACTCTCTCCATGGGCTCTCACCGGAAACCTATTCCGGTGGAGATTTCGGCAAGATTAACTAAGTTCTACGTAACAAATCTACCCGACAACTGTAGTGGGGCTGATTTGGCTAAAGAGGTGAGGAATTTTGGGGAGACTTTTGATATCTATGTCGCGAGAAAAGAGATAAGATCGGAAGAAGATTTGCGTTCGTTTCATTACTGGACGTTAAAGATCGTCGTTCGATGGAAAAGGTCTTGTCCTCCATCAGGTTAGGGACGTATAAACTCAAAGCTAACGTTGCGAAGTTTGTTTTGGAGGATGGAGAAGTAAACGATCGGCGGCCTACCAAGAATGAGAAGACGTTCAAACAATCAGAAGCGAAAGATAGGAACAGAGAGCAGTCTCAGCAGCATACGGGACAGTTCAATGGTATGTCGTTTAAAGATGCGTTCTCTGGAGCGTCTAAAGGGAAGATCATTGAAGTAGACGACTCGGTGTGTGCTTTTGGAGATCTACATGGTAGGTCTGTAGTGATGAACGTTTGTTCATTAGACATATTACAGAACGTGAAATCCTTGTTGAAAGAAATGAAGTTGGGTGAAGGAGAGATTCGATGTCTGGGGGGGGGGGGTTCCGGATATTGCTTACGTTCAAAACGAAGGACCATGCTTCGATGGCAATGGGTGAGTTACATGGACGCCCGGAGTTATTCAGTTCAGTGGCATTATGGGAGGGGCAAGACTTAACTTTCGAAAGAGTTGCTTGGCTCAAGGTAGTCGGTGTCCCTCTGAGTCTGGTGGATGAGACAGTCTTTGACAATATAGGATCTTTCTTCGGCACAGTGGTGAAAAAACCACCGATTGATAGAGTGGAGATTGATTCTTCATTTTATTATATTGGTGTTATGGTGGGTCATGGAGCCAGGATTAAAGAGGAACTGTTTCTGAGATGGCGCGGTAAAACTCTCAAAATCTGGGTGGAAGAAGACGATAAGGATTGGATATCCGAGTATGTCGACGACGATGATGATACTCCAGAAAATGTTCCGGTAGTAGAGATTCCGGTGGAAAACGCTCCCGTGAAAGAAGCTCCGACGAGGTTTGAAAATTTGGAAACGGAAGAGAATATGGAAAGTTTTAATGATACCATAAATTCTCCAATAATATTGGAAACAACTGTTATGGGCGATGATTTGGCAAGAAATCACGTGGAGAATTTTAATGGTAATATGGATATTCATGGGGGCCCAGGCAAAGTTCTAAAAAGGAAAAAAGTTAATAAAAGGCTGGATGTTGAGATGGGTCAGAGTTCTGGTGGGCCATTATCCAGTAACGATAGGCCTTATAAGGAGCCCAGAAACTTAAGTGTGACCCAGGATGACCCATTTAATCTAAACCCTTTATTGGGCTTAGATAAAAACGTTCTAAAGAAAAGAGGTGTAGAGAATGTTCCTGTTTCTAATTCCTTCGAAGCTTTACTAGCAGATCAAGAGACTCCTGTCAAACCAATGGATCAAGTTGATAACGAAGATGACAAAGAGCAGGATTATTCCATCGATACAGAGGGGGTGGCTCTGGAAACTGAGAAGGAGGAGACGGTTCTCTTCGGGAGTCGTCTAGGTGTGAATTTACAAGGTTTCGAAGATATGGTAGCAGGTTCCATCGGAGTCTCAGGATTACAAGCAGGTAAGTCATGAACTTCTTGTCCTTAAATGTCAGAGGTGTAGGGGCTGTTGGGAAAGTCCCTTGGGTTAGAGGTCTGGTGTCTAATTTTCATGTCGACTTTTTGGGTATTCAAGAATCGCTACTTGCTGATTCTGTGGGGTTTGATTTGGCTTCGTTGTGGGTCAATGGTAATTTTGAGTGTGATACGGTGGCGGCTAGAGGTAGATCGGGTGGTTTAATTAGTATTTGGAATCCTAGAAAGTTTAAGAAAATAAAATCTTTTTTGGATGACGGTTTTATTATTACAACGGGGAATTTGGTTGTAGATGGGACGATAATGAATGTAGTGAATGTGTATGCGTCTTAAAAACAGGGTGAAAAGAGAGTTATGTGGGAGCGGATTCTGGGCTTTATGAATAGTATGGTTGGGATGTGGATTCTAATAGGAGATTTTAATTCGGTTAGATGGGAATGCGAAAGAAAAAATTCTAAGTTCAATAGTAGGGCTGCTCGGGATTTTAATAGTTTTATTGAAGAAGCATGCTTACATGAATTTAAGATGCAGGGAGGTAGATTTACTTTCTTGACAGGGGTTGGTAAAACAGCGAAGATGAGTAAGATTGACCGTATATTGGTTTGTCAAGATTTTTTTAGCAGGTGGCATGGTGCATGCCTCCGTGTTTTGCCCAAAGATTTATCTGACCATTCTCCCCTACTACTAACGATTACAGATTCAAAATATGGTGCTAGACCTTTCAAGTGGTTTAATTCATGGCTGGATAGGGAAGATTGTGATAAGGTGGTTCGGGATGCTCTGGATAACATCAGGACGGAGGGTACGGCAGAAGTTGTTTTGATGAAAAAATTTAATGCTGTCAAGTTGGCTCTCAAAGAGTGGTCGAAAACGGTGTACAGAAAGGAAGAAGCGGAAATGATAAATCTCAAAAATGATATTGCTCGGCTGGAATTTATTATGGAAAACCGTGATCTTGAAGAAGAAGAGGTGTGGATTTGGGAAGAAAGCAAGAAAGAGGTGGATAGATTGTTACTCTTGAAGAATAAGGATCTAAAACAAAAAGCGAGAGTTAAATGGAGTTCGCTTGGGGATGAGAATTCTGCTTATTTCCATCGATGTATAAAGGGGAGGAGGGCGGCAAATGATATTCATGGGGTTCTGGTTAATGGCGAGTGGGTTAGCAAACCTCCTTTGGTTAAAAGAGAGGTGCTTCGTTTTTATAGAGACCTTTTCAGTGAGAAATCCCCTATGAGACCTGAATATTGGTGCAATGATTTTAATCAAGTTCCAGCCGAAAAGAAAGAGAGTCTGATTGCTCGATTCTCTAAGGAAGAAATTAAAGCATCGGTATTTGATTGTGGGTCTGATAAGGCGTCTGGGCCAGATGGGTTTAATTTTCATTTTATTAAACACTTCTGGTCCTCGCTGGAAGAGGATTTTATGCGGTTGTTTGACGAGTTTTATGATACTGGTATTATTGGGAAAGGATGCAGCCTATCGTTTATCACTCTTATTGCGAAAAATAATAATCCTTTGGGATTGAAGGATTATCGTCCTATCAATCTGGTTGGGGTTATCAATAAGGTTATTTCTAAGGTGATTGCTCATAGAATCAAATCGGTCATGGGGGATGTTATTTCTGACTCGCAGTCTGCTTTTCTTAAGGAGAGGTACATTCTAGATGGTCCTTTGGTTCTCAATGAATTAATCGGGTGGTTAAAGAAGGTAGATAAGAAGGCGTTTTTATTGAAGATTGATTTCCAAAAAGCGTATGACAATGTTAGTTGGGGTTTTCTTGATTCTATTTTGTCTCAAATGGGTTTTCCCGATAAATGGTGTATGTGGATTAGAGGCATAGTGCGGTGTGCCAGGTCGGCGGTTTTAGTTAATGGGGCACCTACGTTTGAATTCGATTGTCAAAAAGGGCTCAGGCAAGGCGACCCATTATCTCCTTTTCTATTTTTACTTGTGACGGAGGCGTTAGCAAAGATGATATCTAGAGCTTGTAGTTTGGGGGACATAGAGGGTATTAAGCTTCCGGGGGATGGGTCGATTTTGTCACACATGTTTTACGCAGACGACGCTCTTTTATTGGGAAAGTGGTCCTCGCATAATGTTATTATGTTCAATCGGCTGTTACGCATATTCCATCTGGTCTCGGGTCTGAACATCAATGTGCAAAAATCGCATTTGTTCGGTTTGGGGGCTGATCAAGCGGAGGTTAATGATATGGTAGCGATCTTGGGCTGTAAAGTTGGTGTTCTCCCTTTTAAATATTTGGGTATTAAAATAGGGGCGAACATGAATCGTTCGACTCATTGGGAGGATGTTCTAGACACGGTGCAGAATAGATTACAACTGTGGAAGGCCAAACTTTTATCAATAGGGGGACGTCTTACGTTGATCAAGTCGGTATTATCTAGCCTTCCGGTGTACTATCTCTCTTTATTTAAAGCCCCAAAAGAGGTGTCTGATTCGATTGAGAGGAAGATGAAAAACTTTTTGTGGCTAGGCGGTAAGGATTCCAAAGGTATTCACTGGGTGTCGTGGGACGTGGTTACTAGTCCCAAAAACTGTGGTGGTTTGGGGATCTCGAAACTGTCAGAAGTAAATATGGCCTTGCTTGTTAAATGGGTTTGGAGGTACAAGGCTACTCGCTCCGGTTTATGGCGTATGGTGGTAACTAGTATTCATGGGGGCCGGGGTAAATAGTTGTTTTTACCGGTTAAAAACTCTTTGCCAGGGACGTGGAAGGCCATCGTTAATTTAATGGAGAAGTCGCGTATTAATGGTCAGAATATTAGAAGTCTTATCTCTTGTGAGCTCGGAAACGGAAATAACATAAGCTTTTGGAAAGATTGTTCGTACGGTGATATGCCGCTTTGTGTGAGATGGCCGCTCCTGTTTTCTCAGGAGGTAGATAAAGACTGCGTGGTAAGTAATCGGGTCTGCTTTAATGGTAACCAGAACTGCATTTCAGGCAGTTGGGCCTCGGGAAGCACTTCAGTCGCTGGTATTTCTGAAACTCAAGATGTGCAATACATGTTGTCAGCGATTCAATTCAAAGACTGCAGGGATCGATGGGCGTGGGACAAGAACACAGGGAAACAGTTTTCGGTGACAGAGGTCAAAGCTTCCATCAGAAAACAGCTGTATAATTCGTCAGCACAGAAGTTCTTTTGGGTGAAATGGGTGCCGAGCAAGATAAATATTATGGGTTGGCGAACACAGAAGCGCCGCATTCCTACTCGTGTGGAGCTGATTAAAAGGAAGGTTGGATTACCGAGTCCTTTGTGTCCGATGTGCAACAGTGAAGATGAAGACATTGGCCATTTATTATTCTCTTGTTACTTCGCATTTGAGGTATGGGTAAGAATATGGGCTTGGACTAAGGAGGGATGGCCAGCGTTTGGTTCTATAGATGATATTTTCCAGTGGCCGAATCAATTGGGCAGGTCCAAGATGGGTACTAATATTGTGCGTGGTATTTTCTTGATTACGTTATGGGCTATATGGAAAGAGCGAAATAAGGTGGTTTTTCAACAGATGGAGCCGAGGACTTTGGAAGTGGTGGCTTCGATCAAGTCTATCTCTTTTATTTCCTTAAAGTATAGGTCGAAATGTAATAGGATTGATTGGACCAACTGGAGTAAATTCCCTCTGTATATGTTGTAATCGGTTGTTTGTGGGTTCCTCGTCTTGAGGTTCTCCTTTGTTGAATGAAGTTTTCTTTTCAAAAAAAAAAAAAAAAATGTATTTTGAATTAACCATTAAAAAAGAGAATACAAAAAAAATTGCTGTCAAGATTAAAATGGAGAATACCAAAAATCGCTGCCCAACCACATGTCAACATGTAGAACTTAAAGAGCCAATCATAATTTAGTAGTGTTTACATTTGGTTTTGTCAGTTTATGGAATATTCTTTGAGTTTTTTTTCCTTGTCTTGATCAACTTTTACAGATGTGTTAACAATGAAATGGTATGTGGTGTATCTAGTACTATTCAAATCGCTCGCTGGATCGCTCATCGCTCGTTCAGAAAATGCTTGAAAAATGCTCGCTCGATCTTCCGCTCGGTTGTAAATGAGCCGATCGGCTTGGTTCGGTTTGTAAATGAGCCAATCACGAGCAAAGGTACGCTCGCCTCGGTTCGGCTCGAATAAATTTATATTTATTTATTATATATTTAATTACAAATATACACACAATTTATAGATAAATTTATGGCTTTATATATAACGTTTTATTGGATTTGACTTAGTATATGCAAACAAAATATAACTGTTTTGGTCAAAAAATACTTAGTAAAAATAATATTGCTTTTCAAATTAGAAAATGTGAGGTAGAGTGCTATTGGTGTTGAATATGCTTAAAGTCTAGTTTTATTCTGAAAATGGTGTGTTCAGATGTCAAAGAAATAAATAGGTGACAACTATACTCAAGATGGCTAAGGTGAAGTTGAGGATGGACAGTTATATCCTGAGGATGTAACTGTAAGGTAAATCGAAGAAACACGTAATATAAGCACAATTACACAAAGAACAACACTCGATGTACGAGGAAAGCCCTTGATCAGTTGTTGATCGCCGACACAAAACCTCGGGATGAGTCTAAGCCCTTACCTTGTTTGTTAATATTAAAAATGGGTAAAAAGGTTACAACTTTGGATGAATGATGGACGAGTATTCTATGATTACAATGAGTGTGCTAAGTGTGTGTAAGTATCAGAGTATTCTATGATGAGCAACAGAGTGTGTGTGTTATTCAGGTGATTCTAATGTGTCCTATACTCGTCAATCATTCCCCTTTTATAGTTACACGAAAGTAAATAGAAGATCCCACGTAATCCGCTACTTAGTTAAGTTCATTGAAAACTTCAGGTGACCGTTGTGGCTGTTTCATCTCAGATAGTCGTTGTAGCAATGGTTTCCTGGTTCTTCGTCGATATTTAATGTACATCGGTTACAAGGTTGACTCCTTCTTCAAACTTGGTCTTTGGCTCGCAAGTGTAACTTTTCCATCTTTGACTGAATATGATAATATAGACGTTATAAAGAGATTATAAGCCCATATTATAGCTTAATCGTACCTGCAATTATGTCATTAGAAAGATAATTCGTTAGTCCATCCTCAAGATGTGCACATGCTAAAATACAATTACATCCTGAAGTCTGTTGAGTCCTTCAACATCCTGAAGATGCTATATTAGGGATATGAGGTAAAATCATCCAGAGGATTTTCATCACCAACAATAACTAGCCCACTTAACTCAATAAAAAATTTAACACTAGATTTAATAGTAAAACCATAAGTCATGAGGTGACAGTGTTGACTTCATTATGTTATTAGTCTTCCATCGCTAATTGTCGCTTGATATCACCCCACGTCACAATGCAACAACTGTTCTCTGACGTATGCTCATCGCCTCACCAGCCTCATCTTCGGACACTGGGATCTCAATATTAGTGTTATCATCGGACAATTCGACCTTAGTTGTCACCCGACAATGAAAACATTGAAGGAAACATCCTAATTTTATGAACGTCCAAATTACTCTTCGTTCGATTCTCGCTCGACGCTCGCTCAGAAAATTTACGCTTGAAGAATGCTCGTTCGGTTTTTGGCTCGAATGTAAACGAGCCGCTCCGCTCGGTTCGGTTTGTAAATTAGCCAAGCATGAGCAGAGCTCCGCTCGGATCGGCTAGGCTCGTGAACAGCCCTAGGTGTATTGCTAAAGCTGGTGTTTCATTCATGAGAAAGTGCTTGACATCTCATTGTAAAGTAATTAGAGATGAGATCTTAGGGTGAAAGGGGCACTACTAGAAAATGCTTTTTCTTTCACTGATTTTAACCAATTATGCACTGCCACATCACTTAACTGATTTACTTCACTGAAACACTTTTTTGTAGGCAACACTCCACTGATTCTATTTTTTTCATTTAAATACAAATACAAACTTTTTTTTAAATTCACATGGTTTATAAATTTTATCACCAAACCGTCAGACCGTGTTTATTTCTCAACCGTCTCCACCCAACACGGTCAAAAAAATTTATTCCCATTAAAATCGATCTTATCTAACCGTCAGAGAAATTCAATTTTTAACATGCAATACAGTTGGATTTTTTTTGTATATAAACGACGGTGGTGAAAACACACTTGAACATCAACAATAACACCCACACCTTCAAACCTTCAAAATGACTCGCTGGACCGAAAACGAAGAAATGGCTTTGGTTGTGTGCGTTAAGGATGCACAAAACGACCCGTCGTTGCAACGCCAACCCCGTAGGGTCTCGGGGGGCTCAGGAGGTCGCCAAACAAGCTTCTGGGACCGTGTCTTGGCTGACTTCAAACAACAAGTAGGCGAAAGAGACCGCACAATTGAGAGCCTACAGAGAAAATGGACTGATCTAAACAACAAATGCGATCGAAGGACCACCTGCTATGAGCGCACCATGAGCCGGCACCCAGGCATTGTGCCGGAGTTGGCTGTGGAGTTGACTCTGGTGAACTATGCGGCTCGTTACCGCGGCAACTTTGAGCATCCCCAGGCTTGGCAACTCATGTATCAACTCTAAGCTTCATCTTCTATGTTTTTATGTATTTTTATATACTTTTGGTTTTATTTATTTTAAACAAACGGTAAAAAAAAAAATAACAAAATGTTGCTTTAAAATGGTTATAAATAAATAAAAAAGGAATTAAAATAAATTAAAAAATAAAAAATACACGGTTACCAGCCCGTTAGATAAAACCAGAAAACGGTTTACGGGACCCCTACCGTGCTGGTAGTGAGATATCCGTGCCCAATTCTGGTAGCGCCCCGTCTCCTCTTACATTATCTTTTTTTTTTTTCCAAGTAACAAAACCGTCAAAGTTGATCAAGGAAAAATACTCAAAGTGCTTGTAGTCAATAATATTAAGGTGTTTGTTAACTTGTTATTCCTCTAAAAGTCTAAAGTGATAAAGAGTGTTTAAAAAATTCCACAAATGTTCCGTGCAATATTATTGTTCTAGTCCACATGCTCAGAAAGTTTAACATTAATTTGTTTTTTTAGACCATAAGTTATGGTTAGTGAATGTGAACATGAAAGGCCCGCCATGTAGGCGTCACATAAGGGGAGAGGGTGATAACTTTCATCATCACTTGAGCAATGGTATAGTGAGTGAATGTGAAAGTGAGAAGGTTACTAGGTGGTGTGATTTCATTAGTCTATTAATAAAACAAAGTGTTTCTCCTTTCACGCTTGTAGTTCCAACCACATTTTCGCTTTCACACATTCACTCCACATAAGAGGGTAGTGTTTGTGTTCATGTGATGTGGTCCGACCACAGACCACGACACATTGTCCCATTCTTTGCTCACAAATGACACATCTGGTCCTTAGGATGAATGCTTGTTTGATTCAAAATGTGTAATTTTTTAAACCCGGAGAGCGAAACCGTAACCAGGGGCGTAGCTTCAAAGGGGCGGGAGGGGCGGCCGAACCCCCGAATTTTTCCCTCAGAAGTTTTGATTATATAGTATCCGTATAGATTTTTTTTATTATATACGGTTTTGACTCCCCGTGACTAGGGGCGGACCTACAATGTCCGCAAGGGGGAGGCCGCCCACCTTAGAAAAAAAGAAATTAGTGTTATACACGCTATAAAAATCCCGAACGCCCCACATAAGATTTTGAAATCGCTCCCCCAACTGACAAAAGATAGAAAAACAAAGAAGAAATAAGAAGACTTCGATTGGAACTTTTTTGTTTTCCGATGTCAGTGAATGTTGCAGAGATAAACAATGGTGGAATGGTGTTTTGTTAAAGATGGGTGAAGGGCATAATAAGGAGGTAAATATATAAATTAATTTAGTCACTGAAGAAACAAATAGTCTCACCACCGATTAGGGATGATAAGATTATGAGTTACTATAGGGTTGATCCTTCCCTAACAGCTACGGTGTGACATCCAGGAAAATCCCACATCGGCCGTGGCCAGGAGAGATCCTTGGTTCATAAGTAATGTCTTGCCTCTTAAATCACCAACGCGTTTTGGGGCTTAATGTTAGTGGATGAAAGGAGAACTCCACAGTTAAGCGTGCTCAGACGGGAGAAATTTCAGGATGGGTGACCTCCTGGGAAGTCTCCACTTGGGCAACCAAAAACAAATCCGTGAGCTCTGGATGGGCAAAGCGGACAATATTGGTGATGAGAGGGGCGGGGTGTTACAGATACCCAACCGATGACGGAAACATCGGGATGTCACGTATTGATGGAACTACTCTTAGACTAATAGGACAAATCCTCAGGTTTAACCTGAACCCCCTTGAGATCTCGTCGAAGTTCTAGATTTTAATAACGAACACGTGCAATCTGGAAGGGTGAACGCCTGTATTCTGAGTCTTCTGTCTAGGCTGGCATTGCGCATATATCCCAATCAGACGAGGGACCCGGATGCCTACCTGGGAATTCTCGGGATGAGTGTTCACTTATAGGCTAAAGCATGTCTTCAAATGTTATTAGAATCTAGAATCTTTGATAAGTCAACGTTTTCGTTTATTCGTTTTAATTAATGAATAAATGATTACATTCCTTATATAACCTCATTCATTTCATTGTATCTCTTACAGATCATGCCTCCACATCGTAGTGCTCGTCTTAACAGTGGTGACAATCATGATGAAGGAAGTAGCAATCACAACCATAACCATAACACTAACAACAACAAAAACAATGGTGTTGATGCCCAACTGGCTGCAATCATTTCTCAACAAATGGCACAGCAAATCGCAACTCTGGTTCCCAACTTACTAGCTCAAGTCATCCAATTGAACGGCAACGGCAATGGGAATGGAAACGGCAACGGGAATGGGAATGGAAACCACAACGGAAATGGGAATGGTCTTCCAGCCTGCACTCTCAAACACTTTAATTCCTGTAATCCCCAAAGTTCAGTGGAGAAGAAGGAGCTACAGGACTCCTACAATGGTTTGAGGGTATTGAGAATACCTTCATCAACAGTGAATGCCCCGACAACTTTAAAGTCCGTTATGCCATGAGTGTTCTTCACAAACGAGCACTCACTTGGTGGAATGAAGAAAAACGCACTCGCGGAGCTGAAGCTGCACTAGCCTTAACTTGGGATCAAGCTAAAGACATTATGAAGTCAGAGTTCTGTCCTCGTAATGAAATTAAGAAGCTGGAAGATGAATTCCATGATCTTGCTCAAGACAGTGGGGAAAACCTTGCTTACAACACTCGTTTTCACGAACTTAGCTTACTGCTACCCCACAAAGTCACCCCTTTGCCCATTGCGATCGAAAAATACATTGGTGGCTTACCGATGCAGATTCAAGACACGGTGTGGGGAAGGAACACTGCTACTTTAGAGGAAGCAAAGCGTTTGGCTGCCACCCTAACAGATAACCATGTGAAGGCAGGAACCCTGACTCGTAAAGGGGAAAAGAAAAAGGATACTTCTCAACCTGCCGTTGAAATCAAAACTGAGGCCTCAACCAACGGGAAGTGCAAGGTCAGGAACTTTGCAATAGACACCACTGCCCCACCCAACAAGAAACAATACAACGGGAAGCTACCTAAGTGTGACACCTGCCAGTATCACCACCCAACTCAAGTTCCCTGCCGACAGTGCACCAATTGTCAAAGGTATGGGCATCTTGCAGATGCTTGTCGAATCCCTGCTACAAACGCTCTTGATGCTCCAAATAACCCGCTTGAAACCCTTCAGCTACTTAACAGCAAGCCCCACCATTTGAATGATGTCTACTTTCTCTTTAATTCTATGTATTGACATTTTATCGATTCGAATAATAAATCCAAGTATTATCATAACATCTGTGTGCATGCTTGTTTGAATGTGAACTAATTGCTATATCTATAATCATACTTGCTTACTTGTACAACAATTAGTTGACTACCAAACAACCTACTTAACGATTGGTAGAGGTCATCATGTCTATCCAACAGTCGGGAGAGGCCCTACCACCTGCTCAACGACTGGTGGGACTATCAGACCTGCTCAACAATCGGTAAAGTCATAAAGGACGCAAAACCCTAATGTAAGGTAAATTGATAATTACGGTCCGGAACGTAATCATGAGTTTACAGGTACGTTAAGGTAGTGTGAAATTTTATCAAGGTTTTCGGTAGTTGACCAATTGTAAACCTGGTGTCTTCCTTTAACTTCGGGACGAAGTTCCTAAAAGTAGGGGAGACTGTAACATTTCGCATTAAATAATTGTTCGTTACGACAAGGTTTATTATTATTATTGGGGATATTTTGAACCCTAATACAATGATAATTATTTATACAAATACACATATATATACATATTTATATATATAGGATAATAATAATAATAATAATAATAATAATAATAATAATAATAATAATAATAATAATAAAAATAATAATAATAATCGGTTATAATAAATAATAATCATTTTTGTAAAAATGTTGACTAAACAAATAATCCACTAACTAAATAATCCATCAAACCAAACCTCTAGCCCATGTACCAGCCCAGTAAAAAACGGCCCAGATCTGAAGCCCATCTTCTCTTCTTTGATCCGGCCCACTGTCCCCCTCCCCTCTCTAATCTGTTAATAAAAAAAAAATGTGTGTCCCCGCCGAGGATCGAACCCGGATCAGCTACCACCCACACACACGTTCACACCACCTGGGCCACACACTCTTGTTGGTTTTAACTCAACTTTAATTATATTTAAACACACTCTCGTCTCCCTTTCCTTCTTTCCTGTTAGCGAGCAGCAGCAGATATGGCATGAGATTTCATATTTTGACCAATCAATTAGCTAGATTAACACATATTGATCATGGGTTGACTTGGTGTTCGTGATTACCGGCCTATCAACCATCATTACACGATCAATTACAGTTTAATTCTTACCAATTTTAACCAATTACACGTCAACATTCAAGTCATGGTCAACAATTACCATTTTGAACACCCAAGCCATAATACTATAAATTGAAGGTTCCTGGACTATCTCACATCGCCGTATAACCTTTCCCAATCCTCAATTCCTCATAAAAATCCTCTGTTCTTCATAAACGATCGCGATTTTGACTTTGTGGTTGACTGTTCAATTATACCCGAAACAACTTTGTAAGTTAAATCTTTTTGGTGGGTTTTGTTTATCGGCACCCACACAACAAAAACCCTAAGGTTAATCGGGTTAATGTTGTGTGGATTGTCTGATTGTAGAAACTAGGGCTCGATTTCATATATTTGGGGAAGAACACTTCTTATGTTGGTATTTATTTTATATAAACCACAACCAAACACAACCACTGGTCTAGACCAGGTGGTTGCGTCTGGTGCTCGTCTGCTGGTCCATGCGGGTTCGAGTCCCGGGTTGGACAAACCCTTTCCTTGTTTTTGTTTTTAAGCAAATCAACTATATATATAATACTTATAATCTTATAAATTCATTTTAAAATGCTAAAACATTTTTAAAAATTCTACAAAAATTATCTTGTGTTAATCTGATGTAATAGTTCAACTTACAATTTTTAGTTTTCAAAAATTTATTTATTTAATATATTTAATAAATAAATCAATTTTATTCTATTACATTTATAAAATTCCATTAAAATATCAAAACAAATTCATAAATTTCCACAAATTTTATTCTAAGTTTTTATAACATTAAGCTTTTCAGAAATGATTTTTATTCTGAAAAATCATTTATTTAATATTTTTAATCAATTTTTGTTAGTTTTAATCATAATTAAATCATAATAAATCCAATTTTTAATATTTTTGCACCAAAATTTTATAGAAATTATTTCTGATTATTTGGAACAGAAATATAAATTTTAAACTAATAATTCTCTAATTTTAATATTTTTAAATATTAAAGTTAAAGTTTGACAATTTGTAATAAACAGATTTAATAATCTATTTTAAAGAAAATAATTTTGTAAAAATTATTTTTATACTTTAAACACATTCTTGTGACCATCTTAGATTTAAATTTCATAAAAAGATTTTTGGTTATTTAATTACAAATATTCTCTAAATGATCAAACATTTTTAATAATAATCAAACAAGCATTTATCCCCAATTCGAAGCCCTAGAACATATACAATTGTAGACTAGATAGACTTAGACATATTTATTACCTTATTATAGGGTGATACTTGACACATTTGGGCAACACACTATTTTCAAGAGATAACATTTTGCTAAGGTGAGTTTTACATAGCTCCTTTTCTATTTACCACCATTTTTGGGGTGAAACATGTTACAACATTATTCATGCAATTCAAACATCAATGTGTCTATGTGTATTTCTATGTTACATTATGTCTTGAACATGACTAGGGTAAGCACAATTCTAGCATAAACATTCATCAGCCAAACGGTATACATTGATAGATCTATTGAACTGACAATCCCACCCGGATACGTGCCTCCTACAAAGGTTACGTGGGTGTTTGTTACTGCAATATAAACGAGTGAACCATGAGCGTATGGGATGTACCACAATACAACAAGTCACAAGGTTGATTATGCACTCGATTTACTTCTAGTATGTTTTTGCATATGGACTAGATTGCCATGACACATGAATTGCACAACAATTTTATTCGATTATCAAAACCTATGTAATTCTCACCAACTTTTGTTGACCCAAAATATTTTCAACTTAACATGTTTCAGGTTCTACTTGCTTGAAGATTGGACTTAATGCTTGAAGATATGTGCATAGTTTTATTCAATTTGATGTACGAATTCTTGTAGAACAATTGTATGTAACGTATTTAAATTATTTAATGACATTTATTATTCACCATGAGCTACTGAACAATCATCAATACGTGACATCCCGATGTTTCCGCCATCGGTTGGGGTGTTACATACGGCTTGGAGATACTTGCAAATAAGAGTGAAAGTGTGGGTGTGGAGACGACTACACAAGGTAGCAGTTTATCACAAAAAACGGGGTGAATGGGAATACTATCTGTTATGATAGCTCTCCAGGTCAGTAGAAAGTGTCCTCTCCTATTGGGGGTGTGACCCCTTTTATAGGAGAGTCCGCATGCCACCATTACCCAAGTCCTAACCGTGGTTAGGTTGTCTCCATCACCCTTAGTTGTGTTAGTAAGGTGATATATGGAAAGCTAAATTGAAGGGAATAGTGGAACCCAGTACCGCCTTTATTGGTATGGTTACGTGATTCATGCATGGCTATTAACCATGCATGATATTTGCCTAGACCGGCATATGACCAATCTTTGACTGTTGACCGATCATTAATGAGCTTTGACCAAGTCCTGCGCGTGGCTTTCTTTCGCGTGATGATATTATGCCGGGTTTGGGTGCGCAGAATGGTGTATTCAGTACCCAATCCCATCAAGTCCCCCCAGTCCAGCGTGTCTCTTATCTAAGAAGTAATGATGAGATGTGAGGGGCGTTGGACTTATTAGATGTGTGGCTTTATTTTCCGTGCTGTTGTTTTGTGGTTAGTCCCGTTGCTCTGTGTTGCGGAGTTCATATGCGGAGAACGGGTGTGAGAATTTACGTCAATTTTCCGTGTGAGATATGACACGTCAGTTATTTTGTTGTGGACAGATGTCAATTCCCCCATGCATTTGAAAACTTGTGGTCCATGTGGCGAGTGGGTCTGACGTGACCTGTAGCAGTTGGGACGTGTGCAGGCACGTTGAGCGGCGGTTGTCAGGCGAGTGGGCGCGTGAGGCGCGTGTGGCGTCTGTTTGTCTTCAGGTGTACACGTGTCGCCTTCCTATTAGGCTCATCCCCGAAAAAGCCTGCCCACTCTTCTAAGTGTGACGTCAGGCATATTAATTACAAAGCCTACATATTGGTTTTGAATTGTGGCTTTTCCTATTTCCAACTATTTCAAAATTTAAATCCTCTTTGCAACGTCTCTGTTTTCCGTTATCAATATTTCTCTAATTATGTCTCAAGAATCTCAAGATGTTAAGAGTCCAGCAAGACGTCAGATTCCGTCAAGGATCTGGGCAAAGAGTCTTCAAAAAGTATAGAGGCTACTACCATCAAGTGGGACAAGGCTTCATACTTGACTTTCCTTTACCAATATGGCATCTTGCCTGAGTGGGAACCAGAACTTCCAGCCGAGGGGAAGACTGCTTTGAAAGCCCCTCATGGTAAATTAGCATTGTACGCTGCTACGTTTACCAAGTGTTGTTTCCGTCTGCCGGCCACCAAATTTGTGGTGGATGTGTTGTTGAAGTATGGAGTGCATCCTACACAATTGACCCTTTATGGGTGGTGCCGGATATTGCATTTTGAGGCTACTTGCCGAGCGTTGGAGATTGAACCTACCTGGGAGAGGTTGAACGTGTTTTATGTTCTTGAAGCAGCACGTGGTGGGAGCGGTTGGTTCAGTTTAGGCATTCGCCGGAAAGTTAAACAACTTGTATCGGAGAAAGTGAAGTCCATGTACGAGTGGAAAGACAAGTTTTTCTATGTCAACCATGGTGTCATTCCTGCACCTTTCCAATGGATGGTGTTAGGTTTAAAGGAAAAAATTGCTGAATTCCCTCCTATGGTGGGATTTAAAGACCAAGATTGGTACAAGACGCTTTGTGATCATGCTACTCCCTTGATGATGGATGAATGTCCGGAAAGCGTTTTGAATTTGCTGGGGATCAGCCTTATCTGCCCTGAGGGTCAAGACCCAAATCCTCCAAGAGGTATTGAAGTCATACTCGCTTTATTGTCTCATATTCTTTCTTGTGTTATTGCTCATATGTTTCCTATACATCCAGATGTCACCCTGTTTCAATTGTTTGCCAAGCGCGGTGAGGCAAAGGTATTCTATGCTCCAGTTGTTGCAGGTGCGCCGCGCTTGTCTGAGAGAACAAGTGGGAATTTTTTGTTTCCCAATCTAGTAGATCCTCCAAAGCCGTATGTCCGCACAGGTTGTGAACTTAACCCATATCTTTTACTATGACTAGTTTCCTTTTTGTATGCGAAGGAAGCGCATTAGGTACGCGTTCTGCGTACTGATTCAGCGCATTCTTCGTGGTAGGTGCGGGTATACAACTCCGCGGGAAAGCTAAAAATGATGTTGAGGAAGTTACTTCAGAGCGCAAGGAGTCTTTTGGTTAGTCTTTATAACTTCTTAATTCATCCCTCATGCGTAGTTTAATTTTATACAGATGTGGTTACCGCGCCAGGCACTAGTACCTCAAGGAAGCGCGCTGTGGCCAGCAAGAGAGGCAAACCGCCCGCTGCGCCCATCATAGTTGAAGAAGTTGACGAAGAGTTGACGGAGTCTGACACGGAATTGGAGCATAAACGCGCTAGGCGTTCTTCTCCCATCCGCCAGTCGGATGACGTTGCTGAGGATTTGTATCAGCAGAGGATCACCGAGTTGAATCAAAAACAGGTACAAATTCCTCAGTCTTCAATTGGGAATCTAGAGGCCACCCGACCGGAACCTATTTCCGCAGTTCCGGGAATGTATTTAAACCGTTGACATGGCCGTCCACGGACAAGCTGGAAATTCCTGTTAAACCTCCGCCCGTGCGTGAGAATTTGCCGGTGAAGACCTTGAGGCATCTATCTGGTACATATATTTTTTCCTCCCTCTTTACATCCTTTGTGATAAATTTGTTAAAATACTGTGAACAACATTTTATGTAGGGCAAAATCCTTTTGCAGAATCTCGGAAGAAGCATCCATCTCTGGTGTTGAAGGATGTATCTTTGTCTGGTCAGCCTACTGATGTGGCCGCGCAGGTGATATCGGTTACATCTGAGACGGTTGTGGATGAAAATTTGTTATCTTAAGCTGAGCCAATCCCGGAGGATTTGGTTGTTGACGTGGAGAAGGATGTTATGCCACAGGGTGAGCCCGCCCAAGATGAATTGGTGATTGATGCGGAGAAGGATGTTGGTAAGGGAGTGGGTGAGTCTGAAACTCCGAATCTGAACATAGATTGTCTTGATTCGTTGACGAAGCAGGCGCATGAGCCAAGCTCATCACAGCGATTTGAAGCAGCGCTTGATAGTGGGAAGAAGGATGAAGTTATTGTTGAGAATCCATCCGGCTTCAAGCGCACAGTGGTGGAGTCTACTGTGGTTTACACTGACGCTTCTGCCAGCGTTGGTGGTAACTCCGGTCATCGACGGAGAATGTTTTCCTCGCGCCAAGCTAACTCCTCTAGACCATATCAACCGCGTTGGGATATCCTGGATACAACTCGATTTACAAATGCGCTCGATGCACAAGAGTTTTTTATGATGTCCGTTCCTCCTGCAGAACGCGATTACCAGGATAGTGTTGACCGTCGTTCTTTGTTCATTGATATGGCAATGAACCTTTCTTTGGGTGTTAGCGGTCTTGGGTCTCTTATTAGGCGCGAGAATGAGTTTCAATGGGATTACCAGAATTTGAAAGATTCTGAAGCTGCGTTGTTGGGGCACGAAGAAGAGTTCCAGCGTGCCCGTCATGACATCCGTGCAGAGATTGAGCATCATCAAAAAGTTGCCCGTGACGCTGTTGAGGAGTTGGAGAGAGTGAAGAAGGAGAAAGCTGAAGCTTCTCAGGCTTGGTCCGTAGATTGTAAGAGGACCAACCATGAAACTGAACAGTTGCGGTCCACCATTAAGGAGTTGAAGCTTGAAAATGCTAATTTGAAGAAGGAGGTGGAGCAAAGTCAGGCAGCATCGATGAGAAGCAAGCGGAACTCGCTGATGCTATTCAAAAGTATAATGCTCAGCATGATGAACTCCTTCGCGCAACTTCCTCTTTGTCTGATGCGGAGACCAAAATGAAGGAGCTAGCTTTGGAGAACACCCAGATTCAAGAAGAAAAAGCCCTGGCGGAATCCTCTTGCACACAGGCCAAAATGGAGTTAGACAAGGTGCAAGCTTTGTTTGGGCAAGCCACTGAAATGGCTGTTGCTGCCAATGAGAGGATTGCATGGTTGATGGGTGATGGAGTTGCTGGGGTAAGTCATAAAATCTTCCTTTTGTATTTTGATTATTGACTTATGCATTTTATTGATGTGCTATCTTTTGTTGCGCAGGTATTCAAGCGTGTTTGGAATGATCCTGCGCTGACAGAAGTGATTGCTCGCATTTCCAGTTCTTCCGTGAAGCAAGGGATCAAGCTCGGCATCTCCGAAGGCTTTTGCCACCATGCTGAAGGCAAGGAGAAGGAGTCTGGACCGTATGAGAATGAGTCATACGATGATGAATTGCTCAAGGCTTATGATGATTACGAGCATCTGAAGTTTGAAGTTTTTGACTTGTTGGAGGCTTGCGCGAAGACTGATGATCCCGCAGGCGAGTTGCGCAATTATTTTATCAAATCTGACCGTCTCGGTGCGGAACTTGCTGGGAAAGCGCAGATGGAAGAGGCAGCCAAAGTACGAGCGACAGATGGTTAGGCTGGAACATCTTCAGCTGCTGGTGATAAACATTCAGAAGATATATTGCAATATCTCAATCTTGGTTGAACAATTTTTTATTTTCTTCATGTGTGTTTTGTACTGTTGAACAATTTATTTTTTGTTTTTGAACTTGCTGCCTACGTGTCTTTTTATCTTAATCATTTGCTGATGTCATCCCTACTTCCCATCACCCAAAGCTGACGCATTATCTCATGATTGATGTGATGGTTATGCCGGCGTCTGTCAGGATGACTGTCACGATTCTCTAGGGTAATTGAGTGGTTACCATTAATGGTAATTAATGGTCATAACCTCTCTCCTCTATATATAGTAAGTTGTGTTTCATCTTCCTTATCATTTCCCTTGCACTTAAAAGTTTATATCTCATTCTCTGCAACAAATGGCGGCAAGCTCTGCTAATAACAACTTTGGTGTTGAGGAGGCTTTGGCAGTTCAGGGGATCATGAGGCTATCACAACCTCTTAATCATGATCCTTCTTCCACAGGTGCTCTTGGCAGTTTAAGGGATCATGAGGCTAGCAGAGTATTGTGCATATCTGTTATCCCAAGAGGACATGCGTCCTGATAACTTGGATGATCAGGGTACTTCTGACGGGAAGCCCTTGAAGATGAAGAAGTTGTCCGAGCTGGGGGATGTGAAGAAAACTAAGACCAAGAAGGTTAGGGGTTGAGTTGTCTTTTCCAGTATGTTGGAGTTTATTGTGTATAGGTGAAGTCTGTTTTGAATATGCTATTGAGTCAACATGTATGTGGGGATATTTTGTTTTTGGTCACCCCCTTTTTTTGTATATGTAACGGTAATCTATGTATCAACCGTGTAGAATGTACTTGTTGATCAATGGCTTGTATAATGAATGCTCTGTTTGTAATATAAATGAAGTTGGACATAAAGTCCTTATTACAAAATCATGAAATAGTAGGTTACATGTAGCATATACATAGTTGAGCTGCATTCCAAGTACGTGGTATTGGCAAACCATCTAACCGTTCTAAGGCATACGCTCCTTTTCCCAATACTTCTTGGACTTTGTAGGGTCCTTCCCAAGTTGGAGCGAGCTTCCCCGGTTTTTCCGCATTTGAAGCTTCATTATTGCGGAAAACAAAATCGCCCACGCGGAAAGCTTGTTCTTTAACCCGCGTATTGTAATATTTTTCCAGTTGTCTTTTGTATGAGGCCTCTCGGACATAGGCCAAATCTCTGCGTTCATCTAAAAAGTCTAGATTCATCCGCAGTTCTTTGTCATTGTCAATTGTCTGCGCGAGTAGTATTCTTGGTGACGGATTTGTAACCTCTGTTGGGATAACCGCTTCAGTTCCATATGTCAGGCTGAACGGTGTTTTCCCGGTGCTTGTTTTGGAAAGCGTGCGGTGGGCCCAAAGGACATGGGGCAATTCATCTACCCACCCACTGCGTCTTGTTCCCAGGCGCGTCTTAATGCCTTCAACAATACTTCTGTTTGCGCGCTCACCTGGCCATTGCCTTGAGGATGCGCAACGGAAGTGAATATCTGTTTGATTTTCATTGAGTGGAGCCATTCTTGTAAGTGTTGGTCCGCAAACTGCGTCCCGTTGTCGCTTACAATTTCCATTGGTAGACCGAATCTGCAAATTATAAACTCCCAAATGAATTTCTTGATGTTCCGCCCGTCAATTGTGGCCAATGTCTTTGCCTCTACCCATTTTGTGAAATAGTCGATGGCAACAACTAAGTACTTGACATTGCCTGGCGCTGTGGGAAACGGTCCCACGAGATCTATGGCCCATTTTTGAAATGGCCATGCCGTGGTGACTGGTATCAAGTTGTTCTTCGGTCTAAGTGTTCCGGGCGCATGTCGCTGGCATGCGTCACATTTGCGCAACTCTTTGACCGCATCGAGGTGCATTCCGGGCCAGAAGTATCCTGCGTTCATAAGTTTGGCTACAACCATCCGAGGACCTGCGTGTAATCCACATGTGCCCTCGTGAATATCTTTTATTAGATATGTGACTTCCGCGGAATCTACGCATCTGAGTAATGGTCCGAGATAAGACCGCCGATATAAGGTGCCATCATTGACTTCGTAGTGCAAGGCTTTGTGTTGTAGCTTCCTTGCTTCCGCTTTGTTCGATGGAAGGATGCCCTTAGTTAAAAAGGCCATGATCGGGGTGATCCAGGATTCTTTTCCGGTTTGAATCACATTCACTTGTTTTGATGGAACAGATGGTGTGGTTAGTACCTCGACTCGTACATCTTTTGCCATGTGATCGAATGCGGTGGACACCATTTTACTCAAAGCGTCCGCTGGCTTGTTTTGGCTTCTGCGGACGTGAGTAACTTTGCAGTAGGAGAAACTATTCATCAACTCATTGGTGTGTTGCAAGTATAGGATCATGGATGGCTCTCTGGCCTCGTATGTGCCATCAATGTGGTTGGCGACCAACATTGAATCGACATGCGCTTCAATGTGTTGAGCACCCATCTTCTTAGCTATACGTAGGCCTGCGACCAGCACTTCGTATTCGGCCTCGTTGTTGGTTGTTTGAAAGTCCAGCCGAATAGCATAAGTGTACTCTTTTCCTTCTGGGGTTATCAAGCGTAAGCCTGCGCCTGCCCCTTCATCATTGCAAGCACCATCGGTGAACAATTTCCATATCTGAGTTTCGTCGGGCGCAGTCAAATTTGACGATGTTTCATTTACGCATTCTTCGACTTTGTCAACTGGGACCTCCGCTATAAAATCTGCAAGGATCTGTCCTTTGAAGGAAGGTCTTGCTTTATATGAAATTGAGTGCTCCCCCAGCTCTATTGCCCATTTTGCCAAGCGTCCAGAGAGTTCTAGTTTGCGCAGGATATCGTTGATCCGGAAGTCTGTGAGGACATTAATCGGGTGTCCTTGAAAATACCTGCACAGTCTTCTTGAAGCGTGGATTAACGCGAGAACCAGCTTTTCCATTGTCGAGTAGCGGGTTTCCGCGTCAAGCAGCATACGGCTTACATAGTAAATTGGGGTTTGAACCCCCTTTCGGTCAACCATTAGTACTGCCCCCACTGCCTTGTCGGTGATGGACAAGTAGAGGGTGAGTGGCTCTTTCGGTAGCGGAGCGGTGAGCGTTGGCAGGTTGCTCAAACATTTCTTCATGTCTTGAAATGCGGCTTCTGCCTCTTCTGTCCAGTGGAAATTTGATTTCTTCAGACAATTCTTCAATGTGTCCACGAAGGGGAAATATTTGGACGCGTAATTTGACAGGAACCTGTTCAAAGCTGCAAGTTGTCCCATCAAAGTTTGTACTTCCTTGATTGAAGATGGTGACGGCATCCGCTCAATTGCTTGAACTTTATCTGGGTTTGGCCGAAAACCGTCTTTGGTGACAACGACTCCGAGGAATTTTCCTTCTTCCATCCCAAAAGAACACTTCCCCGGATTCAGCTTCATTCTCACACTGCGCAACTGATCAAAAGTCTTCTGGATGTCAAGTAACATCTGGTCTTCTTCTCTGCTTTTGATCACTAAGTCATCGACGTGCACTTCTAAGTTTACACCGATTTGTTTTACAAACGCGGTGTCCATTAAGCGTTGATATGTTGCCCCCGCGTTCTTTAGCCCAAATGGCATCTTGGTGTAACAGAAGGTGCCCATGTCTGTGCGAAATGCTGTTTTGTCTTCGTCTTCTTTGGCCATTTGAATTTGATGATAGCCCTTGTAAGCATCCAAGAAGCACTTGAACCTGTAAGGTGCCAAAGAATCGACCTTTAGGTCGATTTTGGGCAATGGATAACAATCTTTCGGACAGGCTTTGTTTAAGTCTTTATAATCTACGCACATGCGCCATGTGCCATTGGATTTTCCCACCATAACTGGGTTTGCCACCCAGGTTTGGTATTTACTTTTGCGCAGAATGCCGGCCTTCAAAAGTTCTGTCACTTGCTCATTCATCGCCTTTGTTTTCTCGGGCCCCATACTGCGCTTTTTCTGGGCTATTGGCTCAGCGTTTTTGTAGACGTTGAGCTTGTGCTCCGCGATGTGTCGCGGGACACCAACCATGTCTGATGGTTTGAAAGCGAAGATATCCATATTCTTCGTTAACAACTGCTTCAAATGGGTGCGAATGGGGTCAGAGATTTCATGGCCGATGATAACTGTCTGTTCCGGGAATATAGGGTTAATAACCCATTTTTCCGGTTCGGTTCTGACAGTTGGCCTTGTTTGCTTTGAAGGCCTCGGTGTTTCTGTGGCATGACAAGTTTTGTTTCCGCGTACGAACGCAACCCCTGTCCGCGTCGGGAAACCTGCCATCTGATGTGGCGTAGATGCATTGCAGTTGAATTTCGCCAACCCCTCTCGTCCCAGTAGGATATCATGTGATGAGTTGACGGGGAGCACTGTGAAGTCGCACGTTTCTGTGCGCGTATGCTTCCCGTCTGAGAGTGTGACTGGGAAGGTGAGCGTACCCAGCGGGTAGATTGTCTCGTGGATGAAACCTGAGATTGACTCTGTTGTTGGTGTTATTCTTCTTTTGTCATCTTCGTCC
Source organism: Ambrosia x helenae (assembly GCA_030844895.1). Classification (NCBI taxonomy): domain Eukaryota; kingdom Viridiplantae; phylum Streptophyta; class Magnoliopsida; order Asterales; family Asteraceae; genus Ambrosia; species Ambrosia x helenae. The sequence goes on along the minus strand of CM061232.1, from coordinate 45,023,007 downwards.
AGCTGGTCAAAGCATTGCTGGTACATTATATCAGTGCTGCTGTCATTATCCAAGAACATGTATCGTGTTCGATAATGGCCAACAACCCCTGTGATGATCAATGGAGCTGTGGAGGAGGCCCCACCCTTTACCTTCGGCATTATCACTTGCTCTTCTTTCCACGAGTCATCTCTTGCTTCCATGAAAGTTCGCTTATGGCTTGCATTTCTGTGTGTCATGTTACATGTATTACGAGAAACGCTATACACGTAATGCGCGTTGAGATTGCGTATCTTTTTCTGAGTGGGCTCTCCTGCTTCCACGTTGTCCCTCTGTTTTCTTCTCATGTTTTTTACCAGGTGCGTTAATTGTCCTGACTTAATGGCATTTTCAATTTCCATTTTCAAGCTGTAACAATTGTCTGTCATGTGACCGTGGTCTTCATGATACTCACAGTATTTTGATCTGTCTACATTCCGCCTGTCACCGCGGAGCTCTTGTGGTTTTGGAAATTGAATTTGTTCTGTTTTCAGCACCTCTGATGGTGTTTTGGACAATGGTGTCCATTCATAGTTTTTCTTTGAGTGTCCTTTATGATCACGGGACCCTCTCGAACTCAACATATTTCTTGCATCTTGTGCGGAGGAATATTTTCCTTCCTCCGCTGTGCCTGAGATTCTTGACCATACAGATTGTTTGCCTTTCCCTCTGTTGTGTGATGATTGATGGTGGCTACTACTCTGGTGAGTGCTTTTGTTGCGATGAAAAGAGCGTTCGGAGGACGCGTAAACTTTAGCAGTTTCAATTACTTCGTCCCAAGCTTGCGGTACGCCGTCTTTTCCGGTTAAACATTTCATCAGGTCATCATTTCTTACCCGTGTATGAACGCTGCTCGGGTAAGTTCTTCTCCACAGCCTAATTGGAGTGCTTCCTTGTTATACCTGATGATGTAGTCTTCTAGGGATTCGTTCTCGTGGCGTGCGCACAAGAGAATGTGTGCCTTGTCTTTCTTGTGTTTGCGCAGATGTGAGAAGTGATTCTTGAATTTTCTTATAAGGTCATCGAAATCTTCCAGGCTTCCCACAGGCAGACTTTCATACCACACTCTGGCTGCCCCTGTTAATGTTTGCACAAACAGGTGACACCAGGCTTGGACTGACCATAACTTAGAGCTTCCTGCGCAGTCGAAAGCATGCAAGTGATCATCCGGATCGCGCAAACCATCGTATTTCCCGATGGTGTTTGGTAACTTGCATTCTTGAGGCATCGGTGCCAATGCAATGCGAGCGCGGAACTTTGATCTTTCTGCGAAAGTCTTTGGTCTGTATGGTTTATAGAGGTCATCATCTTTTGGTGCCAGACTGCTGGCAACAGGCTTGGTGTTCTGTTTTTTGTTGGAATCGTGATGCACCTCATCTTCTGATTCGTAACCGTCTGGTTCATCGTTCAGGTTGACGTGGTCCTGGCCGCGAGTATTCTTACCACGGCCTCCACCACGTACCGCCTGGCGAGAACCTTTAGCGTGACGGCCACTTTTGTTTTTTCGAGGAGATTCTGAGTCCTCCTCACTTGTG